>JARFJB010000002.1:1297500-1695000 GCA_036346205.1 Vesta saturnalis
ATAATGTCTTAGTGACACCTCTATTGAGAAGGTAATGAATACTGCTGTATTTGGGCTACTTCATTTTAAGGAATGTGAGTTTAAAATTTCTGTAAACAGATAGCGTATGAATTTATATGTTGATATTGTGTTAAACTGTGGAGGAGGAGTATGTATGTATCTTTTGCGTGTGTAAATGTGATAATATTACAAAATGGAATATTTTATGTATGCTCAAGGACAAATAGAATTAGAAATTACTGAATATTGTGGAAGGAAAGTTGGAACACATGTGGAACTTTCATAATAAGTTGAATCTAAATCTGGATAGTGTTTGGTGTGAGTATGAAAGGGGCATTTGGTTGTTTCGAAGTACTATTAAGATTTTTGTAAAAATTTCAAGATGGCAGCGATTTTGAAGTATCCGTTGCATTGGTGTTGTTTCCTCCTTACCTTTCCGGTTGATAGGCTTTTTTGGTTTGAGCGGGATACATTTGATCTCCTTTTATAAAATTATTGACCTTAGATATTTAAAAGAGTGTGACAGGGTAAAGTAAGAGACAATTGGGCTCAGCGGTATACTCAAGAGGGTGGTCGCGAGCGAGTATTTTATGAGAACATAGTGAGATTTTATTTTCAGATAATTATTGTCGGAGTGTATATTAGTTTACAACAAAAACCCATTTTGGGGATGGATTATTTAAAAACTTACAAATGAAATGATTAATGAGATTTGGAAATTACTATTGAGATTTTCCAAAATTTAAGAAATGTTTAAACAGATTTGTAATAAACAGCAACCATTGTATTAAAAGGAAGTATTGTGTATGGAACCAGCACGAAATAAACTTAAAGCAATCCTTTGTGTAACTAAATAAAGGTGTGTTAAGCTTTGTAAATTGAAGTGTTGAACATTAATAACACCGATGTTAGTGTATGCGTTTATTAACAGCACTTAATTGACCGTTTATGGACAATGAAGAAATGTATTAAAATATTCTGTGCCACATTTTAAAAAGGCATTCAGTAAATTAAATTCTTCACGCGTAAACAGTTGTGAGTAAAGAGGACATTTAAGTTAGCGTACAGTGAGAAGGACTATGTTCAAGCCATTTCGATTAGTTAATTTTTTTTTAATTAAATTATGATGGACCTTCCTTCCAGTTTCAAGAGAACCAATATTATATTCTAAGGATTCATTTTTTTTTTGTGTGAAACTACATAAAGGATTACATCATTTAAAACTAACCAGACTTTGACATTTTGGCTAAATGATTGATCATAAAAAAATAATTATTTTCAATTAGATCGATTATAAATTTAATTAAGTCACTGAATACACAAGACTGATTACGATTTGTTTATTATGCAGACATTTCAGATTTGATTTGCAGCGATTCATGCTTGTGACTGTTTAAATACGGTGTAATGATAAAAATTCAAACAGTAAAAATAGTCATTAAAAATTATTAATTAATTTTAATTACATATTTACCTTTGAACTTATTCGTTCATAACAAAAACTTATAATAAAGTAAAAATAGTCTTTTATTATTTAAGTGCAATATCAAAAAGATTGATTAGTATTGTACCTTGCGATGACGCACCAAAAACAAGTTGGCCGTAAAACAAATGATAAAAAAAAATCAACAAGCGCTTGATTTAATAATGGCAGCTTAATCGCTTTCTGTTTGTCATAGTAGGTTTTAACTAAAACTGGGTATTAAATTAAAAAATGTTAACTTCACAGGAAAAAATTTAAATTGTGTTAATATGTGGTGAAAACACAAGTGTAGCAGTCAACATTTTTAATGAAAGGCATCCAGGGAAAGATGTGCAACATTCTACTGTGGCGAAATTTAAATCAACTGTATCGGTGGACAGTTCATTTAAAAAACCTCACAATCCTATAAAGCATAGTGAAGAAGCTCAATTAAATGTGAGCCTAGATGTTGTGGAACATGGTTAATCTGGGGTTAGACATGTTTATTGCAGAACTGACTATCAAAGAGAGAGTATAAGGATGATTTTGCATAAAAATAAATTTAAACCTTACAAACATAAATTTATAAATATTCTTAAGGAACAAGATTTCGACATACCTTTGGGATCCTCTTTTTGGTATCAGGGGGAAAAGAAAGAAGAAGTTCCCTTTCCCTTTTACGTTTTATGGATCGACTAGGCCACTTTCACTTTATACGGCGTTGATAGCTCTCACAATTGTATAGAAAATCCAAATTTTATAATAGAATGCAGGGACCAGTATTATTTTGAAACAAATGTGTGGTGCGGTGTTTTAAACGATCAACTTGTTGGTCGTTATTTGAAAAATCTGGTCGTTATTTATTTAGACGCAATTTAAATTTTGAAGAATGACTATGCTTCGTTAACACCGAGATCTTTGAAGTTTTGGACCCATATTTAAATAGGTCATTGTTTCTAGTACCAGTGTGACGGTGCTCGCATCCACGAAGACCTTTCCATAATGTTCATCATTTGTGAACGGTGATACAAAACTGTATTTTAGGAAATAAGGCCCCTTAGTATCAGCAACTCCATTAAAGATGTGTCAAGAAGAACAATTGTTTGTATTGAACGCAATGGAAGACACACAGATATGTAACTTTAAATTTTAAGTTTTTGAATTGTTTTTAATTTAATACTCAAATACAAAAAATATTTTGTTATCAATTAAAAGCGTGGAATTTTAAATGCGTTAAATTTTTATATTATGATTTTTTTATTAGAAAATTTTACTCTTTTCAATCAAACTATTTTCTTAATAATAATGTGTACTTTTAGATTCAAATTACGGTTTCAATAATAGTTATTTTATGAGGTTACCCTATACAGGATCAGAAACAAATAAATTTTGCATCACTGTGTGTCTATATATATATATATATATATATATATATATATATATATATATATATATATATATATTATATATATATATATATATATATATATATATATATATATATATATATATATATATATATATATATATATATATATATATATATATAGTAATGTACCACTGCTGGTGCAGATTTATATATTTTAATTTATAAATTAGAAGGCGGGTTTAGTGGAAACCATTTAGTAAATATGGGAGACTTGTATATTTGGTAGCAAAATAGGGGTTGTTTAATTTTATTAAGAATGTTTTTTATCGTAACATAGAATCCACAGGTAATGTTATATAATCGCTAATTAATATAACTTGATTTGATTTAATGTAATATTATTATCAATTATAATTCAAAGGTTTTACATCACAATCTTGATATATTTAATGTAGAAAGGTCTCTTAATTTCGTTTTTGATGTATGTTATTTTGACATTTCATACCTGTAATGTGACATATTTTATGGTAAATGTATATCTAATGTTAATCGTTAGAATACCGTGCGCGTGGCTGTTATGAAATATGTTACCTTTTGGTTCATTAATTTTAAACGCAGACCTCTAACATGTGATGTTTTAGTTATACTACAGTTAGCTAACTATGTAACACGGTGATCATCATTTTTTAAATACAAGCCTGTACTAAACACCATAATACTATTATGTTGATTTATTAAGGTTAGTGTAGGGCGATATCAATTTTTATCCTTCAATAAACAATAGAATACAAAGAAGTACTGTTGGATGTGTCTACAACTAATACTTATATTTGATTTATGTTGTTATTCTTGTTGTAGTAAGCGGAAAAGTTTTTCTTTAGTAGTTCCTTTCCTTATCCGCAATAAATACAACAGAACTACATCGCCCTTGCTTATAAATTTATATACTGCGTTTTATTGTTACCTTTATTTTATCCTCCCATAGATACCGCAACACATATATCCTGTAACAATTCTTTCACACAACGTCGATGATCCTGCCTTCTTTCTCATAAAAATTGGTCGATCATTAGGGTTGATTAAGTTCGCCCATTAACTTTGTCTTTGTATTTGGGTTGCACAGTGTCTATACTGACCTGGGTACTTTACAATATATTATATATATATATATATATATATATATATATATATATATATATATATATATATATATATATATATATATATATATACGGAAAAAGAATTTGGTAGGCATTTAGTTGTCTACAAATTTAAACCAAATTGTAGTTTGTAGTTCTGAAATATTTTCAATTCCATTTTCGCATACTTTATAGTGTTTTACACAAGAAGGGTGGTAAGAGCCTATTACGCACGACTGCATTATTTAAATGAGCGCGTAAAAATATTACTGACTTATTACCAAACGTTTCTTATTTCGTTACCGTTTGGTAGTGTTTTCTGGTTTTCTTTTGAACCGTGAAGTAAGCGTCGTACATAGCCGTAATGTAGACGCCATGTTGTTTTCTTTCCATAACAAAAGCAGATACACATTATTCATAAACAGAAATAAAACAAGAATTTGAATTAGATCAAAGTTGCGAAATTAAATCATTTTTGTGTTACATTATAAAAATATATACTAAACTAAAAATACCATGTCAATGTAAAATATAAACAAATACGACAAAACGACAATACAACCAACTCAATAATTAATGAATTAATGTTCTCGGAAAAAAATAGTAGTATCTTCAATCGCGTTATAGTATATTATATAATGAGGATGGTAAGTAGCCTGTTACGCATGAGTATATTATTACAATCACGAGCGAGCGAAGCGTGCGAATATCGTTACACAAACTAGTGCGGAGTAGGAATTATCACCCGAGTTGTGTACTACGCTTTTTATACTTCTATAGAATACATAAGGGATGACCTACGTGTAATACGAAACTATTACTTAGTAAGTTTTTATTACTTTTACATATAAAAAATAAACTACTGCATAAATGTATTACAAGATTTTATGGTTCATTTTAAAAAATTAGAACTAGCGACGCCACCGATTTTGTTAGGGTAAAATGAATTAACCACACTTTATTTATGGTTAATGATGATATGAAAGTTTATTTTATTAACAGCGGTTATTGATCTAAAGTAAAGTTAAACATAAACAAAAATGCTAACTAAGTAGTATCTGTGAGTTAAAGGAGGTGCTGACATATTTCTATATTTTGAACTACAGAAATTTATTGAAAATTATTTCAGTTTTATGCTGTATTAATTAAATTAGAAGCAATTTGTAATTCCCGCCCGATAAATCCTATGCCCAGTGGCCGTAATGATCCAACTCCCTCAACCCCGAGCCATTTGCTTATTGACCGTATCGCAACCAAGTTCAGAAAAAAATCCAGTAAATAAACTTAACCATTATTAACACTTACAATCCACAGCCCAACATTTTTGGCAACGTTGGCACAAAGAATATCTTAACCCAAAAGCAACTGGTGTACAATCAATTCGTGGACAACTGAAAATGGGCGGTCTCGTTGTTACACAAAGAAAGTAATGGACAAGTGCGTGTAGTTTCAATAAAGTTAAATAATAGTGTGATAAAACGACCAATAACTAAAGTATGCATTTTACCAAGTAAATAGTGACGGCGACAGTAATTTATTAATGTCATTTATTTATTAAATTGTTTTTCTTTGTTGAACTTTATTATTCTTAGTTAGTTCAAGGGCGGCGGTATTTTGATGCAAGTTAAACAACCCTATATCTGCGCACGCAGATTGTTAGTATATAAGAGATCTTTAGTCAGTGTTTAGTTGTTAGACATAAGGGTAAAGAAAGGGACATCATTACCTCAAGTGCTCCCTTTCGGTCTATGCGTACAATGATGCAACAAATAATCTCATATACTGTTCACAATATCTTTTTTCTATAACAACTTCTTATATTCATCATAAAATCATAGTGGATTTGATCACATATAAATATTGAAACATTTTAGTCATTTTTACATTTACAACTACTGTAGTACAGTAAAAAATTTTGTTTCGAATAAAATTTCTTACAATACACAATAAAAATAAACTGGTAGTTCTGTTTGAAAAAGAGGTATTTTAAGTTTAATATTGAACGGTTTGTCTGCAATATATAAAATCAGTTGAAAGATAGACACGATTGATTTGTGGCTTCAAAAATATTGTTACGTGCAGAAACGGGAAGTGGAGAAAAAAAAAGAGAATAAGGAGATGGGTGACAACTCACCTGCGGATGTAAGGAATCGCAGGCGTCTGTCGTATCGGGCGGGGTCAAGAAAGTTCCGGCAGAGATAATAAGGCGCCAGGAGCCGCTCCCCAAAAGAACCCACCGTTATACAAGCTCCTGAATAGCGATGTCAGAAAGAGGCCAGTAGGTAACCGCAGGAAGGAAGAAACGAGAAACTAATAGGGAAAAGAAAGGTGTTGTGGGATAAACCAAAACCTATAATTATTAAATCACATAAAATGAATACATATGAAAATAAAACGTGTTTCGAAATAAATAAATTCTAACGAAAGACAAATAAATTGGCAATTAATGGGGGAGGTACGCAATTAAACAAAAGTAAATTTATTCAGGGATTGATAGTACTATTATTTCAATACCAAATTATAACATAATACGTAAAGATATGGTAGGATTGCGTAGAAGTGGTATGATTTCTTATATAATTGACTCAATTTAGTTTAAATGTCTAAAAATACAGTCTAATATTGAACAGTGTTGGATACATTTCATCGCTGCAAATAACAGTTTTGGAATGGGGTTGTTACAGATCAGAATTATATAATCATAATTTATTCATAGAAGAAATGAAAAGCACATTATCTAGTTTAAAGCCTTGTTATGACGAAATAATTTTAGTGGGTGATTTCAACATAAACTTAATTAATCTGTATAATGCTTCCAGAACTGCACTTTTGGATATGGTGGACTCACTGATAAGCCAACTAGAATCACTCAAACAAGTGCAACCATTCTAGATTTGGTTTTCCTTTTCAACACGCAACTGATTACTCGCGTTGATGTGGTCCGAGTTGATAATATTGCTGATCATGAGCGGGCGTGATGTGAGTTAATCCTTAAAAAAACAGAACAGTACTTTTGGTACCTACAGACAATACAAGAATATAGATTCTGAATCATTTATGATAGACCTGTTGGAGCGACCCTTAAGTGAGTTTTCACCACTTGTCTGACATCCTTGGTAGATAACCATTCTCCTCTAATATATAGACGTTTTACAAAGAAACCCGCGCAGTCGCTGACTGTTACCATACGTAAGATGACAGCGTTAAGAGATCTCGCTTTCAAAGAGTATAGTCAGAGCAAGAGGCAAGATCATAGATCGTATTATAATAATTTACGTTACTTAACATCTAAAGCTGTCAATCGTGAGAAAAAGACCTTTTTTCAATGCAATTTAACGGAATCCGAGAAATCAATGTGGCACATGATAAGGTTCTATTTTATAAACAAGAACAAGTCAGATAGATTGCCGGAGTTTATAAAAGTTCCAAATGACATTAATCAATTTTTCGTTGCTTCTATGTCCAAGCCATACTTAGTTCCTAGTGCCGATTTAATAAACCTTTATAGTACGCATAGTCTTCCTATCACTTTTCGCTAACTACTGACTCGGATATTTTGAACGTCATAAATTCTATTAGCACCGCAGCAGAGGGTTGTGATGGCTTTAATATATACATATTGAAACTTAATTGTCTTTACATTATTCCATTTCTGGTTAATATTGTCAACACTTGCTTCCTCGACTGTGTTTACCCAGCTTTACGCAAGCAAGTTGTTGTGCGTCCATTACCTAAAATTTCTATGCCGTCAGCTTTGAGAGACTTACAACCTATCCGTATATTATGCGCGTGTTGTTAGAAAAAATAATTGACAAGCAGTTTCGCGAGTTAGTGGAAGTAAATGAAATACTTCCTACGAGGCAATCAGGGTTTCGAAAGGACTATAGTACTGAAACTGCATTAACTACTCTACTTGATAAAATAGTCAATGCTATCGATAACAATGTTAACTATAGTAGTATATATCAATTTCTCTAAAGCCTTAGATACCTTAAATCATGCCATGCTTAAATTTATTGGTTTGGATGAAACGGCAATAAGCTTTTTTTTCCGATTACCTCAAAGGTAGATCCCAATGGGTTAAGTTAAGTAATGACTTATGTGATGCTACAGATCTCCATTCAGGCGTACTACAAGGTTCAATATTAGGCCCATTATTACATGTTATTTATACATCCCAATTAAATTCTGTCTTAAAATATTGCTCATACCATTTCTACGCTGACGATACGCAACTTTATATTTCATTGTCCATAGAAATAGCTCATGATACTTGCGTTCAGTTGAACACTAATTTAAACAGTTTATACCAATTTTCTTCCGAACGCTGCTTAGAAATCAACCCCTCTAAATCAAAAATGATGCTTTTTGGACCGAAAAACTTAAAAGAACAAATTTTTAAATTCAATCTACATATAGTGATTGACTATAAAGGACTAGTTTTGGAAGACTGTTAACTATTTGGGAGTTATCCTCGATACCAAATTAAAATTCAATAGCCATGTCAACAAATGCCTACAAAAAGCATAATATTCATTAAAAACTATATACAGTAATCGGCAGTACTTTAGCAAAACGGCAAGCAAAATATCTGCGAGGCTTTGGTATTGTCACCTTTTAACCATGATAGTGTTATGTACGCCTCCTTTCTTGATTCCGTTAATAAACGAAAGATACAAAGAATACAAAATTCTTTTATGCGAATTATATTTGGAATTCGCAAATACCACCCTGTTCCTCACAAACTAATTGAATTGAGGTGGTTAAATATGAGCAATTGGCGTTTGCTTAGATCGACATGTTTTTACCATAATATTATACACACGTGAAAATCACCTAATCTCTACAACAAAATCAATTTCAAATCTGATTTAAAGGCACACTTACTCCACCAGTTCATCGTAAAGGACTTTACAAAAAGGGTTATTCGTATCAGATTACTTTTGTCCATAACTCAGTTCCGGAGCCGCATAAAGCATTGCCTTTAAATCTTTTTAGAGCCCAATATAAAAGATTATTACTGAACAGTCAAAAATGTGTTCAATGTTCAGTGATGCTTTCGATTTTCTTCTGTTTTTTTTATTCTGTTATTATGCTTAATTTTAACTTGAAATTTTGCAATAGTCTGTACAGGTTAGTATTATTTCTTTCAAAGTTAAGTGTTAGAACAGCGAACTCTGTTGCAGAGTAAGCTGAACTTCGCCTAGGGATTGCTAATTAATTTTCTTTTCAACTCATTTTTATTCTGAAAAAAATTTCAATAATAAAGACATAGTAATAATAATAAATTTCTAAATGTGTAATGTATGTATAACATATCGACAAAACAGGTTTACACAAAATTATTTCGTAAAACGTTAAAAGTGTGAAAGGATGAATTTATGGTAAACTATAATTATATATAAATTGGAACCTGTTAATTTCGAAAGGCCTTCCTAAGGTAAAGCAGGTTTTATTTAATGCGAGAAAAAATAAATATGCTAAATGGTAATTAGGTTCCTAACAAAAATTTATTTTAAGAAATTTGAACGAAAAGGTTAAGAAAAAACTAAACTACTGTGAGCAGGTTTGTTTGATAGTTCATATGTCACAAACATTATAGGAGAAAAATATGGCCGACAGCTGTTTGCAAAGCGATTTACACAAAAATTAAATTAAAGATCTTATGAAAAAGTAAGTGATTTAACAGTAATACACTATTTTTGATAATTATAATTATAGATTGGAAGAAAATAAAGAGAAAGAAGGAGGAAAAAGGGAGTTCAGATAAGATTAAAGTTAAATAATATTTTAGTTAAAGCAAGGAGTTTTTCTAGTAGTTTTTCTTATTTTACTATTAAGGAAAGGAACAGAAAGAAAATGAGGTTATAGGTTATAGGTATAAAAATTACGATTAAAAACATCTGACTTTTTTTTATTTCTACTATGATGGGTGGTATTCTACTTAAGTTATTCTTCTACGATATGAAGCAAAGATGTATGAAGATGGAATTTCTAGGTAAGTTACACCATATACAAGTACAGATGGTACACTCCTAAACTTGTTTTAGTTGTAAAGAAAATATGGAACAGTTATTACAATAACCAGGACAAAAATGACTACAAGTGCAACATGCAAGGTCAAAGAAAACTTCAAACTGAAAATTGTAATGAGTCATTAGAAAAGTTCACAGAATAATAGGTTCAAATACCTCTAAGATGGAAGGCGAGCTGTTCGTGATAAATTTATGAATAGCGTACTTCAAAACCGCAATATCCCAGACAGCACGCAAGCGTACGGCAAGCTGTATTTTGATTTGGTTTTGGCTAGTTTATCCAGCTTAACGTCACTAGTTTGAATCAAGCTTACTCTAGATTTAGAATTCTAGGATATCGCAATCACTTTACGCGACAAGGTTGGATCAAGCATAGTACAAGCTTCTCGAGACAGCAATGCACGAACGTTCGACGCACTCCATAGCGCAAGCGTTTTACATAAGTTGTTGTCATGTGCATTGCATTTTATATCCCCAACCTAGAAGTCGTGTTCCGTTCTTTCTGTGTTCTTAAAGATACTGGTTTACTGCGTTCGTCTTCGTTTTGATATTGTTACTATTGTTTGTTGTTATTTGTTGTACATGTGTTATTATTATCATTGTTGCTAGTAGTTAGATAAAAACATTTGAGTGACTATTTCGTGAACATGTGTTTTGGCGGGTAAGTTTTTTTTAAGGTAGTTTTTTTATCTTTCTTATTTCATACTGATAAATATGCAAATGCAGTGTGGAACACCGCTCAACAATTTGTAGACACACTTATCTAATTAAGCGTATTAATATGGTTTGCTCTCCTTTAAGTGATTATTATATTGGCTATCGCAGAGGCGAAATGCTTAAATTTCATTAGTATAACCTCAGTATAATACAATATAGACGTTGTATCAAAAACTGATACTTAATGCACATGTCCATGTGTCTTATCCCATAAAAAAGAATCGGAAACCGCTTTACATATCCTTTCGTAGGTATGTCAATTGCTCTAGAAAATATTTTGTCGCTCGTTTTAGTACACAATACAAAGTAGGTCAACGTATGTATTCACGTGGGTTCTGAATTTCTGATTCCGAAAATTATGTCGGTGTATATAAAAATGCACTAACGTAGAATTATAGAGATGGTTGTAATTTGTTTTACTAGTATTTTATTTATTATCGGTACATCAAGCCTGGGCGTGGGTAAAACAGTCATTTGCTGCAACTGCTTTATTTATCACTAATATTTTTTTCTTTTAACAGGATGTCGTGGAAGTCATTCATCAATTTAACACGTCAAGGAAAGTTAAATCGTATTAGAAAGTCTCTTCCTCTAGAAAACCAGAGTACATTTGTAGAAAAAACCTCAATTGAACAAAATTGTCCTATATAATATGACATTAATTTTTTTTACAGAGATCAACCTAATATTTTATATCAATTGTAACATATGTTTGTATGTATGTTTGTTACTTTGTTTTTAATAAGGAAGTATGTGTAGATACACATTGGGTGCACATACTTGAATCAAGCTTAATATAAGCTTAATATGCTTGAATAACGAGCGTTATGCAAGCTTGTAAAGTAAGATTGACACAAGATTGATGCTTGTAAAGTAGGTTTCTTGATTTCAGTTGGATATAAACTTGACAGCTTTACGTGAGAAGCTGGAAAGAAGGCTGCCACTGCTGGCATGGCAACTTTAATTCCAGCTTCTTTCAAACCATTTTTGCTATCTGGGATGTGGATAAAACAATGAATACCCAGCACTCTCGAGTAGAAACCTTATTTTCTTTGGCAAAAAATTCCGTTTTAAATATCCTTCTAGCGAAGGTTGAATATTAATTCAGAAACTTATTTAGGAATTCTTCGGCAACCAAACATCAAAAAACCTTTATGTAAAAAGAAAGTGTTATCTACTAGCCAAATGTGTATTAAAATGCAAGAGATTAGAAATTTTGTATAGCCAAATGTACAGTTAAAATACAAGAGATTATACATTGTTGAAAAAACATTGTAAAAATAAAAGGTGTTTTCTATAAAACTATAGGCAACCAAAAGTACTTCAATGTATACTTAATTGTTTAACATTAAGGTTAATAAAAAATATGTAAAATTCAATCCAAATTAAAAACTTGAGAAATTTTTGTTACAATATTAAACTCAACAATAGTGTCTACATGATACTTATTTCATTTGCAATACTGATCCAGGAAAAAAGTAAAACTCACAAGTATAAAAAAAGGAAAACTAATCTCCAGAATAAATTAGTAGTCAGAACTACTCAATAAGTTAACTAATTAAAAATAAAACCATAGTTTAATTATGTAGTTCCTATTCCACGTTGCGAGCAAAGTTGTAATAATAGAATTAGCGAACAAAGGGGTATTTAAAATATTGTATAATGGGTTACCTAATGAATGTAGTTGTAATTTTGTGCATCATAGCAATTTCCCTGACTTTGAAAGTTAAGATAAAGTATATAATTACTTAAAATAAATGCTAATGTATTGCATGTAATTATGATTGAGTCCATTATAACGTCAATGTAATTTTTTCGATATATACCTTGACGATACTATCGTTTCCTTTTTTTACAATTTCCAACCTTCACCTATAAACAAAAAAGTCATATTTAACCCAGATGTAATGTAATTAGGAATGAATTGAAAATGTTCCAACAAAAATACTATTTTTATTCCAGTTTTGCAATATGCGATTTTTCACTTTAAAGATTTCTACAAATAATTTTAGGTAATAATCAAATAATTCTAGGATTCACGGCATAGATGGAACTAAGTGTAACTGTAAGAGGGTACTGTTATGAATTTTAAATACAAAGTTTATAAACTTCCTTTGTTTGTTTATTCGACAGAAAAACTTTTAGTATACGCTTTAAATTAATTAAAAATTTTTTAATTGAGTTTCAGTTTAAGGTTTTAACAAACTTCTACCTTTTATTATTAATCTTCGTATTTCCGTTGGTTATTATTATTATGAAAACAGCTTGTTTGGTGGTTGTAAATCGTATATTAAGCTAACATCTACTATATTTGAGTCATAGGAACTGTTCTATTAGCTTAAATGATAAAATAAATAACTCGATCGAATCCGTAATCCAAAGTATATATGTATATATATATATATATATATATATATATATATATATATATATATATATATATATATATATATATGTAAAGCAAATAAATAGATAAAATAAGCAAATAACTGGCTCTAATTTGTAATCGAAATTCTAAATAGCAGATCCGTGTATAAGTGGTAAGTTTTTAAACATGGTTTCTTTGTTTTCAAATTTGAAGGTTGATCGAACTTTTATTTTCGGTACTACGAGTATATGTGATTTTAAGTTTAATTATAACATTGTGTTGCATATTGTCTTATACTATATGTGCCCTTGACAGCAAATTCAAAATTTAAGCTAACATTTACGTTTGTTACTATGTTTAATCTTAATTGTAATTAATTAATCCTTAAAGTAGGCAATTAATTTCGGAGAGCTAACAGGGCCATTGTCGTTATTCATTATTACCTTTCAATTGAATAAAAGTAAAACTTAGAGGATGGAAACATCTAAGTTGTCACGGTTCGCGACAATAATAAAACAGATTTGATAAATACATATTAAATTAAATAACAAAGAACTAACTATAACTCGGAAATATAAATTAAAAGTAATTGAAACATTTGGTGGCAAATAAAGAACAGACGGTCCGGTGAGTGGCCCCAGAGCCAAGAATCGTGTAGGGAGCAATCTGGTTTAAACGTGAGGTGATTGAGGGGTATGTGAGTGAAAAAATATATATGTATATATGTACATTTAGATTTTCATACAGTAAGTATACGACCTACCATTTATATCTTTCTTGTCTCTGTCTATATTTCTCCTTCTGGTTTCCTTACATGTCAAGGCAGTAGACAAATAACTGTCCTGTAGTATGACGATACCGTTAGTAGGGAATGCTACATCGTCCGGGGAACTTTTTGGTCAGTAATCGGTCTGATCGCTACGGTATCACTCAAGAGAACAATACAATTGCCTCGGATCGACCTGACTACAAGGGGAGTTCAAGGTCGAAACAGATACGCCCCGTTGCTGACGATTGTGCAAGGAATTAATGGCGAGTCAGTACGTGGAATGTTAGAGGTATGTATGGTAAAGAATTTGAAATTTCGAATGTAATGTACAAAATGCACCTTGATATTCTGTGTGTATCGGAGACAAAGCGCAAAGCAAAAGATGCTGTGGAGATGGAGAATGGCAGCCTAGCACTATCGAACGTAAGTGAAAGAGAGAAAAGGTTTGTTAAACAGCAGGAATTGATATCTCCCCGGGTAATGTGGGTTAGAATGAAAATGGAGTTTCGAAAAATTTTTCTTATTGCGTGCTATGCACCGGTGAATGGAGAAAGAGACTAGAAGCATGAGAACTTCTTGAAAGAAACAGAGAACGTGTTGAACGTATGTAAGCCAAACGAAAGAGTTATGTTAGTGAGGGATATGAACGGGTAGGTGGGTGTACAGAGAGATCATACTGAACGCGTTCTAGGAAAATTCGGGGACCGAAGAGTTAATGAGAATGGTGAACGCCTGGTGAACATCTGTGTGGAGATGACTGCTTGTATCCAATACGTGGTTTAAACGCAAAAATGTGAATACGTATACATGGCAAAGTGGTGAAACCTGGTGAAAGACACAAAGGTAATGCGCGGATCGGAGTGTGGATCGGACCACCTTTGATTGTATCGAGAGTGTGTTTAGGGCAAAAGTGGGTCTGGAAAAGGAAAGCAAACGTAGTGCGAACGTCCAGAATTGGGGTAGACAAACTAGTGGATAATGTTGCGACAATGAAATACGCAGATGCTGTGAGTAAAGGGTTGAATCTGAATGAAACAGTGTGGAACGAACAAATAAAAGAAACTGACGTTGAAAGTGCATGGATAAGCTTAAAACACTGTGTTGCTCATTGTGTCGTGCGGACATGTGGAAGAGCTTGGTGGAATTAGGCGTTAAAATGGTCGTATGTAACTAAAAATGTGCATACGTGGCAATGATTGCTGTAAAAAATGAGACCGAGAAAAGGCCGTTGTATGAGGTGTACAGGTGTAAGAAGCAAAGAAGCGAAGGAGGCAGTGAGAATAAGTAAAGAGGAAGTGATGGCTGTGGAAGGAGAGAAAATGCAGAATGATTTTGAGGGAAAAACTCTTCTGGAAATGGATCAAAAATAAAAAACGTGGCACAAAACAGAACGTTGCAGGACTGATGAATATGAGCAACTAAATAGTATAGGACGTCTGTGAAGTAAGGAAATGTTGGCAAGAATAATTCGAAAAGCTGTACAGTAGTGAGGAAAGTAAGACTGAAGAGTTAAATAAGGAGAATGTGGAAGGAATGGTGAATGAATCTGAGAAGGATATTGGGATAAATGAGGTAGAGAAAATGGTAGGACGGTTGAAAAACGGCAAGGGAGCAGGCGTAGATGAAATCACTGGTGAAATTCTAAAGTTTAGGGGTGCAAAGCTTATTCAAAGAATGTGTGAATTATTCAATGTATGCCTTGTTTGTGGAAAAGTGCAGAGAGATTGGAAGAGCGTGATAATTGTATCACTGTATAAGGATAACGGGAACAAGAAAGATTGCAAGAACTACAGAGGAATAAGTTTGCTCAACGTGCCTGGTAAAGTATTTGGAAGAATACTGATTGATAAAGTACGAGAAACTACACAAACTAAGATTCGGGATGTGCAGGGTGGCTTCATGGCAGGGAGAGAACGTGTCGGTCAGATGATTGCTCTCCAGCAGGTGATCTAAAAGTGTTTAAGTGTAAAAAGGAAGTTGTACTATGTATGCGCTTGTAGATCTGGAGAAAGCGTACGATAGAGTAAATAGGGTGAAGCTATGGGAAATATTAAATGAATATGGCGTAAATCAAGGTCTAATAAACGGAATAATCGCAGTATACAACGGTAGTCGGGCATGTGTTAGGGTAAGTGGAGGTGTGAGTAAATACTTTAATATTGAGCAAGGAATGCGACAAGGCTCTGTGAAGTCACCGTGGTTGTTCAATGTATACATGGGTAAATGTGTTAGACAATCACATACTGATACAAATGGTGTAATGGTTGGTGACGTAAATGTACGACTTGTGGTGTATGCAGATGACATAATCTTGTTAAGTGACAGTTCAGATAAGCTACAAACTACTCTGAGGAAGTTTGATACACTCTGGGAGAGGATGAACCTAAAGGTAAACGTGGAAACAGTAACATTGTGGTGTTCAATCGGGAAGGTGGAAAGGAGACGATAGTATTTACTCTGCAAGATGAAATTATAAAGCAAGTGGACGAGCTGGTATATCTGGGTAGAATGTTTACTGCAGATGGTACAATGAAGGGCAAGATTGGACGATGGAAGGAAGTGGTTGGAAGTATGTGGACGATAATGAGAAACGAAATCATAATCCTAACAGCGAAACGAGCCATCTATAATGGCGTGTTCGTCCCGTTAGTACTGTATGGAAGTAAGACATGAGTATGTCAAAAAAAGCACGAAAGAAAAATAAATTCCATGGATATGAGGTTCCTGAGAAGCGCATGTGGTAAAACGAGCAGAGACAAGATAAAGAATGAATGCATAATGACGGAGTGTGGCGAGGAAAAGACGACGATGGATAGATATAAAAGTAGTAAACTACGTTGGTTTGGTCACATTGAGAGAATGTACAACGCAAGATTAACCACAGGTTAACGCAGCATAAACCTGATGTTCGTGTTAAACAAATGTACTACATTGGTTAAACATTTATATGACAATTTTTTTAAAACAATACAAGTAGTTTAAATACAAAACGAAATTTTATACACTATTTAATTTATTATATTAACGTTTTGTGGCTAGTAAATAGCTTTCTTATGTATGTGTCATGAGTTACTAGCGAAAGGTATGTCAATCAAGGTACTGTTATTTTCATACATCGATATTTCCTCTTGTATGAAATGTACAAAAACAGAACGTTTACTATCTTAGTTACACCTAATTGTTGTATAAATAATAACAACATATACGTGTACTGATGCTAAAATGTCTGATATCTCTGCTCTAAAGCCATAATTTTACACATTACTTTGCTTATCGTGTATGATATCTGCGAGTGACAATAGGTAATGTGGTAAAAAAAGTATTAATGATGTATGTCAGATAGATGTTAGATAGCTAAATGCCAACTTGAGAAACACATTTAGGGCAGCCCATGTACCAAAAACGTGGCGAATTAATCTTTCCAAGTAATATAATTAATTAATGTTTTCTTGGAAATAAAACTTCGAAACAAAGCTACAGAAAACCAAGGAAACCTACATACCCTAAAGATGGAAACTACTACAGACCACTAAGGAACTTTGTTACTGTTATTAATAGTAAAGAAAAAAGCTTTCTTTAAACTAGATTCAGTATATTAAATTCTTTTAAAACACGTAAAGATATTATTAATTCGGTGTAATCTTAATGATATCAATAATATTGCAATTTACAGAGATTCAAGACCAAAAATTCCACCTAATTTCGGTAAATCTATCAATTTTTACTAAAATAATACTAAACACGGGTTTAGAAAATTACTCACATTTAACCATATAACCCCAGACCGCGCGCATCCATACACATGTACACGGACTCATCCAACCGTACACACGCGTGCGCGCACACACGCACGCTCACATGCACGAATTCATACATGCACATACATCCACAGACGCACCCACAAGCGCGCATACGTGTACACGCACATACACCACATACACACACACACACACACACACACACACACACACCACACACACACCCACACTCACACTCACACTCACACTCACACTCACACTCACTCTCACACTCACACACACACACACACACACACACACACACATACACACACACCCACACAGACACCCACACCACATACACACACACACACAATTTTGGGTAAACTTTAGATTGTTTTTAAAACGGTTAAAATGTATAAGAGTATCGAAACCTCGATATAATTTTTTTACGAAAGGTCAACCTTTGCTTATGGGCTTCGCGCTTAATAAAGTAATTAACAAAGTTTCTTGCAGTAAGACGACTTGGATTCCGGCTGGAGTCACGGACTTCATATTTCTTTGATATTCAGTGCGAAGGAAGAATACGGAGACTGGCAACGTGCAAGAAAAGTGACATTGTCGAGATGTGGTTTATATGGGGGAGTTACGGATTTCTGACGGGATCTATCTGTTCATAGCTAACCTACAACTCGTCGCTGGTTTTAAAATTAAATGTCCATGTTTGTGCACTTATATTTTTAATATTGCCCAAGTAGTACTTTTCTATTATTCTTGATCTGTGTTTATCTCGCTGATACGAAAATTTAGCTTCCTACTCCTGCTTGGGGAACGCCCGTTGCGTCAGCAGCCCCCAATACAGCCGGCCTTGCGGTGTTGTGGATGGTTCCTTTTCTTCTACTAGGGATTTTTTTAAGTGGATTGGTACTGTCCCTGCAATACAATCAGATGTAATGTTTTCAAACACAAAATGGCGGGTTGTTTTGTGATTCTAATTTATTACGGGTTATTTTGAAAAAAGTGTGTGTATATAATTATAATAGTCTCTTCTCAAGGCTATTTGGGTAACAACACTAAAGGTGTAAGTATTATTTATTTTTATAATGATGATTTAAATAAGTAAAAATCAGGGTTTGAGGTTAACGTTGACTCAAAACCGCGGTTGGAACAGGTAAATAATTAAGTCGATGTTAATTATTTCTAATCTTTCGGACTGGATAGGTTTCAGTGTAATCTTAATAGGGATTAATGCCCTTACAAAACTAGGTCAGTATCAGCATAATAAGAGTGGCCTTGATTGCATACGTAATGTGAATGTACCTATCTACAATTACTTCAATTTCTTATATACACACGATAATGGAAAAAGAAAATTAAATTACTATTTAAACTTAAATTTTATATACAGGTTTGAAACGGTTAATTTAATACCAGGATATTTATTTTCTCAATTTATTTGTGTTTTACCAAAAGTAAAATATGCAACAAATGTCAATTGATGTGAATAAACTATTTCAATTGAATTTATATAAATGGAAAGTTTCGATATTACGGGGAATACTTTGTCATTTATTAAAGAAAAGGAATAGTTGCAATTACGTTTTAATTACGTTAACCATATGGTTAATCGATTATATAGGGAATTAAATAATCTACTTATTGAAACGTATTCGTTTTCTTACAAAGCCAACCTTGTTTAATTCAATTTTGAATTAATTTTCAGTTTTAGTTGTATAAGGGAGTGTTTTCGGAATTCTGCATTTAATTATTCAGGTAGTTCTTAATGAGGATAGGATATGAATATACAGAGGGTTTAGTTTTTATTATCTTTTATAGACAAGGGATGTCTTAGCTGACTAGAAGTAACGTTCTGAGTTCTAGATATTTACAGCCAAAAGCGGTCAACCATAAGTACTTAGAGTTTGTTCGTCTGGAATTATTTATACAAGGGGTTGGATTTTTATTATCTTTTATAGTCAAGGGATACCTTAGCTGACTAAAAGTAACGTTCTGGGTTCTAGATATTTACAGCCAAAAGCGGTCAACCGTAAATACTTAGAATGGCTTAGATCTGGTTTTAATTAGAGTGTCAGAGGTATTGCAACAATTTGAGCTCTCCAGACGTGGCTTTAAGCCCGTTTTCTGGTTAAAGAGCTCGATATTAGGACTGGGGTACCACTCTTAGTACAGGTTGCTAGTCCCTCTTTTACGTTTGATTAATTTTTAAAAGGATTTCGGTGACAGGAATCGATAGGTATTTCAACTATTTGTGTTTATAAATTGTAAAAAAAGGCATACGTTCAAATATTGAAATACTGGAATAATAAGTTCAATTTGCACTGAAAATTACTTTAAGAGAGCTGGTCAGAATTTTATATTTTCTCGAATAAAGAGAAATTTTAACAGAATTTCAGGAACGCTGGTGTAGTAATACTACAGAGGAATGCTTACAGAGAAGTATTCTGCAGGCGAAGTGTTGAATAATATTTTTCTTTGTTTTTATTTTTGTTGGTATGCTCATGCTTATGGTTAATATTTACTTATTTATAGCTTATATATCTTATTCGTAGACTTTTCAGGACTTCTTCTCCTCTTCGGACCTGGTCAATCCATTTTTGTTAGTGTTGCGATATTTTGTGTTATTGTATAGTTTACAATGTATAGTTTTTGGTGTAAAAGAAAGAAAAAAGGTTTAAGTATTTAATATTTAATAATGCGTCAATTGGCTTAAATGTGTGTATTGTTAAGTGGGGTGCAGTGTACTTAGTGTGATTATTAGATTCGTCGCCTAGTTTCTTGCTGGGTCGTCATCGAATAAACGGGGGGATGCGGAGGGCATATGGGATGTTGTCCAGGGAACCTTCTATCTCCTCGGGGAGGTCTCCGAGGAGATGTGTAAGGATCGCGGGAGATGTTTGGATTTTAATTTAGGTTTTCTTCGTGGGAATTGGGGAAAACGGTAGTTGTAGGGTGTGGTAAGGATCTCTTTGGTAGGGATAGTGTCGCCGATAATTCTTTTATGTGCAAAGTTTTTCTGTAGTGTTTGGATTCTGAATGTGATGGTTGGCATGTTTGCATGTTGTGTTGTGAGGTCGCTATGGGTACCTGAGAGGTAACCTGTGTATGCGTCTGAGGATTCGGCGTTCACACAAGGCGATAGGGGAAAGTTGATTGGGATTTATATTGGTGTATATTGGTGATCGGAAATCCATAACTGGGCGGATGTATGTTTTATAGGTGAGTAGAAGTGTTTTGGGGTGGTTACTTCTGATTCTACCCCAGAGGGCGCCCAGTAGGTTTGAGCGGTTCCAAATCCTATTGAGTGTTTTTTTAATATCGGGGAACATATTGAGGGTTCTAGTAAAGAGGATTCCTAGGTAGGTGATTTCATCTTGGAGTGGGAAACTTTCTTGGTTTAGGGCGAGGGAAACATTTTTGGAGGCTAGCTTTGGGAACTTATCTTCAGTGTAATTAGGATGGCGGAAGAGGATAGTTTGGGTTTTGGTGGGATTGACGGAGACTCTCCACTGGTTAGCCCAGTTGGAGAAGTTCCGCAGGGTTTTCGATATGAGGCGTAAGGCCGTTTCGCTGTTTCGATTAACCGCCCAGAAGGCGGAGTCATCCGTAAACTGCGCAACGACTACTCCAGGCTGTGTGACTTCGGAAATGTCGGATGCGAAGATGGTGTTTAGGATCGGGGCTAAGGCAGAGCTTTACGGTACGCCTGCTGTAGGTTGAAAAGGATCGGAGAAGGTTTTCACTACTTTGACTCGAACTTACCTATTGGTCAGGTACGAGAGTAGAAGTTTGGAGAAGGGGTCGGGTATATTGAGGTTACAGATCTTGTGCAGGGGACCGGCGTGCCAGACACCGTCGAATGCTTGCTTAATGTCTAGAAACACAGCCAGATTGCATTGATTGTGATTGAATGCCCTGGTGCTCTCTGTAGGCAGCTTCAACAAGGGATCGTGACCCGTTCGGTTAGGACGGAAGCCGAATTGGCTGTTGGAAAGAAGGTCGCTGAATTCTAGGTGGTCACTCAGTCGCCTGGCTAGAATCTACTCGAAGCATTTTCCGAGGCAACACAGGAGGGAAATTGGTCTATAGGAGGAGGGTGAGGTTAGCTCAGCGTGGGGTTTTTCTATTATGACAGTGGAGGCCGATTTCCAGTCCGTCGCGAAGTGAGAGAGGCTTAAGCATTTGTTATAAATGACGGAAAAGTATACGGAGGGCTGGGTCAGGTAGGTAACAGAGGATTTTCCTATTTAGGCCATTATGACCTGGGGCTGATTTTTTCTATTTTTTGAAATGTTTGGACCTGGTCGGGCATGATAGGGGCATAAAAAGGACTCTCGTTATCGAGTTGGGTTTCAGGAAGGTTAAGGCTGGGGAATTCTTCATGGCGACCCTCGAGGAGTGCCTTGAATGGGTGATCGAACTGGGGATCACCTGGGGATTGAAAAATGATTTGAAGGTGGTGACCACAGAAATCGGCCTTTTCTTGGTCGGCGGAGATTATGTTGCCCTTAAGGTCGGTTAGGTGGGATTCTGGGTTTAGTTTTCTTCTGGTCAGTCTATCGAACTGTTTCCAGAAGAGTTTACCATTTCTATAATCTAGCTGGGAAGTGACTTTGCGCGAGTGCGTGTGTGCGTGTGTGTGTGTGCGTGTCTGAGTGTGTGCGTATCCGCATGTGTGAATGTGTGCGTGTATGCGTGTGGGCGTGTGTGTGTGCGTGGGTGTGTGCGTGCGTGCGTGTATGCTTGTGAGCGTGTGCATTAGTGCGTGTGTGCGTGAGCGTTTGTGCATGTGTACGGGTGTGCGCGTGAGTGTGCGCGTGTGCGTGTGTGCGTGTGTGCGTGTGTACGTGTGTGCGTTTGTGTGTGCGTGTGTGCGTGTCTACGTGTGTGCGTGTGCGTGTGTGCGTGTGTGCGTGTGTATGCGTGCGTGTCCGTGCGAGTGTGTGCGTGTGTGCTTGTGTTTGTATGTGTGTGTGTGTGTGCGTGTGCGTGTGCATGTACGTGTGCGTCTGCGTGTGCGTGTGCGTGTTCACGTGTGTGTGCTTATCCGTGTGCGAGTGCGTGTGCGAGAGCGCGCGTGCGTGCGTGCGTCCGGCGTGCGTCCATGCTTGCGTGTGTTGTGTGTGTGTGTGTGTGGTGTGTGTGTGTGTGTGTGTGTGTGTGTGTGTGTGTGTGTGTGTGTGTGTGTGTGTGTGTGTGTGGTGTGTGTGTGGATGTGTGTGTGTGTGGTGTGTGTGTATGTGTGTGTATGTGTGAGAGCGTATGTGTATATTTGTGTGTGTGTGAGTGTGTGTGTGCGTGTGCATGGTGTGTGGTGTGTGGTGTGTGGTGTGTGTGAGTGTGGTGTGTGTGTGTGTGTGTGTGTGTGTGTGTGTGAGAGAGAGAGAGAGAGTGTGTGCGAGGTGTACGTGTGCGTGTGCGTGTGCGTGTGCGTGTGCGTATGCGTGTGGGTATGCGAGAGCGTGTGAGTGTCCGTGAGGGTGTGCGTGTGCGTGTTTGTGCGTGTGAGTGAGCGTGTGCGTGCGCGTGTACGTACGCGTATCAGCGTGTGCGCGTGTGCGTGTGTGCGCGTGCGCGCTTGTGTTTGTGTGTTTTTTTTTCTTAATTTAAAATCGTTTATTTGACAAATGATTATTTACATATTTATTTACAAGTATAAATTTGGATATTTTATAATTATTTTATATCTTCAATTGTAATTGAACGTAAGTCCATCTTCACCCACTTTACACAACACGTTTTGTCTACACCATACTTCTTTGAAAGTTTTGATGTCGTTTTTTCCTGTATACCATATATATTCTATCATTAATCTATTTTTAAGGCTGCCCAGATAGTACTTTCTAGGGTCAGCTATGATACATTTATCTTTTACTTCCTTTATATAAATTTTGTAGATGTTCTCTTTTGCCACATTTAGCACGTAGTTTGCTAATTGGTAATCTTTCACATTTTTGTCTACTCCCGCTATTATATCACATGTCTTCAGATTTGTTCCTGTTAGAGTTTGAAATATGCCTTTTGCTGTTTCCCATATTTTAGTAGTCCTATGGCACTCTACCATAATATGCCAAATATTTGCCGTTTTATTACATCTATTACACATATCGCTTTCGGCTAGTCCACTTTTTTTTAAAAACTTTCCATCTGCAAGTTTTCCCTTCGCTAACCTCCATGCTACTGAGCCTTCTCTTCCTAGAGTAGGTCGTTGTGTAAACGTTTCCCAATACACCTTATCGCTGGTTATGGCATGCTTTAACGGCTCTGTGATACCTATTTGGTGCTTAAGTAAATCTTCCATAACCATTTTTTTGTATTTCCCTAGCTCCGCTAAAGGGGTTTTTTTATTTTGTATTGTTATATTGAAAATCGCTGGTTTATTTTGTGGTCCATGTATTTGTAGCTGCTTTTGGTACTTATGTGTGTGTGTGTGTGAGCGTGTGCGTGTGCGTATGCTTATGCGTGTGCGTGTGTGTATGCATGTGCGTGTGCGTGTGCGTGTGGATGTGCTGCTGCGTGTGCGTGTGCGTGTGCCTATGCGTATGCTTATCCGTGAGCGTGTGCGTGTGCGTGTGCGTGAGCGTGCGCTTGCGAATGTGCGCTTGTGCGGCGCGAGTGAGCGTGTGCGCGAGTGCGTGTGTGCGTGTATGCGTGTGTGCTTCTGGGCATGTGTGCGTGCGTGAGTGTGTGCGTGTGTGCCTGTGTGCGTGTGTTCGTTTGTGCGTGTGTGCGTGTGTGCGTGTGCGTGCGTGTGTGCGTGTGTGCGTGTGTGCGTGTGTGCGTGTGTGCGTGTATGCGTGTTTGCGTGTGTGCGTGTGTCGTGTGTGTCTGCGTGTGTGCGTGTGCGTGTGTGCGTTTGTGCGTATGTGCGCGTGTGCGTGTGTGCGTGTGTGCGTGTGCGTGTGCGCGTGTGTGCGTGTGTGCGTGTGTGCGTGTGTGCGTGTGTGCGTGTGTGCGTGTGTGCGTGTGTGCGTGTGTGCGTGTGTGCGTGTGTGCGTGTGTGAGTGTCTGTGTGTGTCGTGTATGCGTGTGTCGCGTTTGTGCGTGTGTGCGTGTATGCGTGTGTGCGTGTGTGCGTGTGTGCGTGTGTGCGTGTGTGCGTGTGTGCGTGTGTGAGTGTGTGCGTGTTTTCATGTGTGTGCGTGCGTGTGGGTGTGCGTGCGTACGCGCGTGCGTGCGTGAGTGTGTGCGTGCGTGCTTGTTCGTGCGTGCGTGCGTTTGTGCGTATGTGTGTGCGTGCGTGTGCGCGTGTGTGCGTGTGTGCGTGTGTGCGTGTGTGCGTGTGTGCTTGTGTGCGTACGTATGTGTGTGTTTGTGTGTGTGTGTGCGTGTGAGTGTGCGTGTGCGTGCGCGTGTGCGTGTGCGTGTGCGTGTGCGTGTGCCTGTGCGTGTGCGTGTGCGTGTGCGTGCGCGTGTGCGTGTGGGTGTGGGTGTTCGTGTGCATGAGTGTATGTGCGTGTGAGTAGTGGTTAAGGGCCGGTTCTGTACCAATTCAAGGACATTCGCCCTCTGTTGGTGAGAAATGTAAGCATTTGGATCTCTTCATGGTCAAACCTTTGGCGGGAAATTTTAATTTTTAGAGCTCACTAGAAATAGCAATTTCAATGTCACCATCCTCATCATTTTACAGGGTCACTCTGCGGTCAAACGTTTTGGCGGAAAATTTGTATGTCAAGGTCAAGAGCTGAAAACAGAAATTGAAATGTCATCATCATATTACAATTCTTAGGAGTCTAAAAATAGAGTGGTCAAGGTCAAACGTTATTGACCTTTAGGGGTATCGTATGACTTTTCTTAGTTTATAGTTTACAATAAACTCTCTTTGTGTGTGCATGATTCAGTAAACTTTTTATAGGCAAACATGACGAAAGTAATGCATGATGCAGCTACCCCTAATGTTAAAGCTACCCCTAGGAGGTGATAGAAATATTTTTTAAGCAGATTTTAACCAGTCTTTTCAAACAAAAAGATCAGTGTTTGTTAAAAATGGGCCAGAATTTGCAAAAAATAAATTAACCACCCCCCCCCCCCCACATCTGCCTCTGTCGACCTTTCAACGTATCTAACACATATAACAAATTGGGGTAGCTACCCCTAATGTAAAAGCTACCCCTAGTAGGTGATAGAGATAATTTTTAAGCAGAACTTTCTAAGTTCCAGCCTTTTCAAACAAAAAATCAATTTTTCTCGAAAACGGGCCAGATTTTGCCAAACAGAAATTACCCCCCCCCATCTCTCCCTCCGACTGTTCAACGTATCTAACACATATATCAAATTGGGGCAACTATCCCTAATGTAAAAGCTACCCCTAGTACGTTATTGGAAATATTTTTTAAGCAGATTTTTCGAAGTTCTACCTTCTCAAACAAAGGAAATCAATTTTTCTCGAAAACAGGCCAGAATTTGCCAGAATCGCCTACTAGGGGTAGCTGCCCTAATTTGATATATGTGTTAGATACATTGAAAAGTCGACAGGGAGAGATGGGGTGTTTTTTAATTTATTTTTGGCAAATTCTGACCCGTTTTCGAGAAAAATTGATTTTTTTGTTTGAAAGGGCTGCAACTTAGAAAAATCTGCTAGGGTAGCTTTTATATTAGGGGTAGCTTTAATGTACTTATTACTATACCTTTGAAATTATGTAACAGTTTAAATGTTATTTTGCATATATCTATATTGAATTTGAATACTTGATGAATGATATATTTACGTAAAATGAACTTAGTGTGTAACTCCCAATTTGTATCAGTTCAACTCCTAATCAGGTTTTTTCTTTTGTGGTCTTCAAAAATTAGTTCCATAAATTATACATCAAGAGTTGTTTTAAAGCTGTATTATATATCAGCTGGTATATTTATTTAGAAAGGCTTTAAAAGTTAATCTAGTCTAAATAATACTGACAAGTTGTAAGGTCTTAAGTAGTAAAGCAACCTTCTATAAAATTAGTAAAGTTTTCATAAGTACGTGGAACACAAAAAGCAATTGCAACTCCCTTTAGTCCTTTTTCTTGTACTTTAGAAATAAGATTTCTTTCTAAATTACTCGACTATGCCATTTAATATAACTTGACATTTAATCCAAGACCGAAGTGTTTCTTTGCTTCCTGCATTGATGAAACTTAATTTTTACTTTACGTTTCTACTTTGATGGTATCGAATTATTTTTCATTAGAAAGTTTGAGAAATTTATTACTTTTCTTTTTAAACTGTACGTTTCATAAACAAAAGCTTTTTCACCATGATTTACATTTACATAACGTTTTTCTTTCTAGACATGTAGTAACTAAAGACAAGTTCGGTCAGTGTATCCAATTCATAATAGATGCATACGGAAGAAATCTTGTATTTATGGAACAAATAGTTTTCCTATACATATTTTTTTAAGAAATAGAATATTTGTTTTGTTGTATTAATACTTATTAAAAAATTACAAAATGTAGGCACTTGGATAAAAGTTGAATGTGTACGATTATTTCAACGCGTGAAATTTAAATTGCGTAACCGAACCACTGTGTAAAATTTATCGGTGTGTACAAAAGTTGTGTGTCGAGATAAATAAAAGTCATCTTTTGTCTTAGAGAAACTTTGGAACATCTTAGCAACAATAAAGATTCAAACGAAATGCAATTATGATCATTCGGTCACGTATTAAATGAATAGAAGCTATTAAACATAAACGAGTTAGTTTACATTACTTTTATACCGCTTCAAGAACTAAAACGTAAGATGGGCAAACACATCTATAAGAAATATTTTAAACAAAACAGCAATTCTTTCAAAATTTGGGAGAACAGTCCCAATTTTAACGTAGATTCGTAATGACACGTTTCGTAAGTAAAATTGGATTAACTAAACCTTCCTTCACCTTCGAAACCTTGCTTTGGTAAAAAGTAACCGAGCAACGTTCTGCAGAGAAAATTATTATGCTCGTTTTTCAGACATCAGTATAAAAAGTTACAAACTTACCGAAACTGTAAGCCCTGATTATAAAAGCTGCTTAATTACTGCTTATATGCAGGTTTACTGAAATTCGGCCCGCCCGCCCGCCCGCCCGCCCGCCCGCCCGCCCGCCCGCCCGGACAACGGTATGTCAGTAGCATGGGGTTGAAGCAGATAATTAGTGTCTAGAGCCCCACCGAAAGATAATTCCAAAGTCCATACTGAACTCTTGTACCTGTGGTCGTATCTTAATTCTTACACATTTGAATCTCTGTGACAATATTGCATATATTGTTATCAATATTGCATAACTTGCGTTCCGATCATGCAACCTACACAAAAATACACTCGCACAAGCATATAATTTCATATCCACTACACACTTACATCACTCCAAAAATAACCTTGCGATCATCAAATCCAGTTCGGGCGCAAGGACCTGTCCCACTCACAGGAGTCTTGCTAGCGGTAGGTGAAACCGCTTCTTCCACACCCATTTGATTAGTCGCCTCTTACGACAAGCAGTTGGCCTCTACTATAGGAAAATTCTAAAGCTGTACGTACTTGCCTCACAGTAACCCAATACTAATAAAATAATACTGAATTCAAATCAAGAAAACAACGTGACCAATCAAAATGTTTCACCTCATATTCCCTTATGTATTGACATCAGTATTTAACAGGAATTTATTTATCTTTACGTATATGTTAGTTACGAGATATTTTCTTAAATTGTTTCTGTCCACACTTCATCGACTTAATTTTGGATTAATAAAATTATTAAGTATATAAGTTTATCTTTAGTTACTCATTTTACAATGTTGCAAAGTATTCTATATTACACTTGCTAATTATTATACTATTTATATTTACACTTACATTTTTACTTTTTTATCTACCTTCTCCCTTTTGTCCCATCTCCCATTATATGTATTCTCCTTTTCCAAGTTTTCTGCATCCACTACGTTCCCCTTCCCTTTTTCTTTAGTAGTTCTTCTACACCAAAGTCATCCTCCCTTAAGTCCCTACACTCTTTTATCATACGTCTCACATGATCTATCCCCTCCCTGCATAATCTACTTTCTTCTTCTTTTCTCCAATACTTGTTTCCCAACTCTTTATTACCACATCTTAACTTCGCTATCATTTCTTTCTGTGCTTGTTTCCCTTCTCCTTTCAGATATTCTGGTATCCCTTGTCCTTCAATCTTTCCACAATTTACACTGCATCTTGTTTCTTTTATTTTTGCCCATCTTTCTTACCTTTGTACCTCCCTGTCTCTTCTTATTAGTTCTTCTCTTACCCTTACCTTCTCTTCCCTTAATCTCTCTACGTTTCCCTTCGCGTACGCGTTTCTTTTCTAATATTCTTCTCTACATATTACATGCCTGTAATATTTTACTTCTCATACTTTATTGCCCTGCTTCCCGCAACTACTGTTATTTATTCTTCTTGCACTTCCTTTCTTATAAAATACTCTGGTATTTCCTCATCCAGTCGTAATTCGCCACTTCTGCCCCCACAGTTCTGTCCTATGCAACACCCTAAATTGGGATCCAAACCAGTAACGTCGATACCTAGCATAAGCTAATTTGATAAAAAAAAGAACTCAGCGTTTCCACGCTTAATGTGTCCGGATATCGTGGTCTTCGCCGTTTCGAAGTTAGATATGTCACTGCTTGAATACAGATAATACGAAGAAGCGGTCATCAAGAAGAACTTCACCCTTAACAGCAAGCAGAATCCGCAGGACAGACAAGAGGTATAAAAAGGATACCAGAATCAAAAATCCAGGACACCTCCATTACTAGGATCGACTTCGGGCAGCAGTGGCAGTTAACAAAATTTGTTTAATTAATTTTTAAATTTATTGTTTTATAACATTTGCTTTCCTCCCTTTTCAGTGGGTTTCTGACTATCAAGCCTTTTTCCCCCGGAGTGTGACGCTGCAGCTCGACGGAGGCCCTTCCTTCCGATAACAGAAATTTTTCAATACCCATATCCCTTCTCTAACCCGACTAATAACGGTTGTGATGGTGAAGCACGGTCGCCACGTGCTACACTGACGGTTGTCTCCCCCAACCCCGACCCCGCCCTCCCAAACCTACCTACGCATCTACATTTGCCTCACCACCACCTACAGTACGTACATGTTGACAGTCTGACGCCTCCTCTATTTTTACCACGTCCACAAACTCATACATATCAACACGATCCAACATCTCCACGGAACCTACACATAAACTCACACGTAAACCCGCCCAGTTACCCACATCCGCCAAGTCAACTTTACCTGCACCCACTTCTCCGACACTACCTAACCCCATCCTACCCGTTCCCAATTCTTGAGCTACTGCGTCCACAATATACTCAAGTCCACCACCACCCAAAACCCCGTATTTAACTCCCTCAAATCCTTCAACCCTCCCTGATTCAACTTAAGGTTTAACCACAACCTGTCTCTTAGAGAGCTCCTCTTCCTTGTGGGAGGGTATGCAGCTTGGGCTACGACACCACTTCGGCGATCCCACAATTACCGTGTCCTAACTCTTCAGTTCGCGTCCTGCCAACTCCATACCTAGACCACCTTCCTTTTCCTGTGTGAGTCGTTAAGTAGATAAGGACACCATAGCCGAATAGATCCTGGATGCGATTGATCTTCCACACGCGCTCAAGGCCATTTGCGTCACCTCCAAGGCCACTAAGAAGCCAATATACTTGGTCCGCATTATGACCTCCTCCGGAACTACCTCCTCACACACGGAATCGCCATGTTCGGGTGATGCTACAGTTGCCAACCATCCCTTATCCCACCACCTCACCCAGAGCATTACTCTACCTGCACGCAGGTAGGGCATACCGCTGAGGAGTTATCTACACGCTCCATCCGTGGCGGAAGTCAACGATCCACCTACTGCAAATCCACGGCTAACCCAAGGTGTGACAGCTGCGGAGAGGCTCATCTCACCTACTCCTTCAAATGCCAGAAGCGGCGGGAACCCCCAGTTCCCCTTCGTAGATGGCAACACTAGAACCCATCCTGTCTTCCGAAAACTACGAGTCGGAAGACACCACCCACCTAGAACCTACTCCCGACACCGCACCTCCGTCCGTTCCTTCTTCCAATGGAGAACCGTCGCTTGCATAGCAGGTGCGCGGACGGCATGGTACCAAAAATGGATATCATAGCAGGGACAATTAATGCCAGGGGCGATAACTGCTAACTCAAATTTTAAATACGCGAGACTTTTAATTAAATGGGCGGGTAGAAATTTACTGAACGCCCAGGTTCAACAGTGCTATGAGAGAAGCGATATGAGTTTGTCGCTGTTCTCCTAGATTGCAGTCGGAGAGGGCGTGCGGTCTTTTCGATAAGGAAAAATTTGTAACGATATTAAAATCGGGGCGCCACTGACTAACTCGTCTGCACTTGAGCCAGCAAGTGCTGAAGGTGGAAGCTTAGTCGATCGGAATAGCCGTTCTTACCTGTGGTCAACCGGCAACTGATTGCACTCGTATTCAATCTTATACTTAAACAGATAATTAAACAGACACAACATATCAACAAAGAGATTTTATTTGCAAATGCACACACACACACACAAAATATCTTTTTACATTGTGGCCTGAAAGGCCCGCCACAAATTCCGAAAACCCAACTGAATTTACAATAAGCTAACTATTCCGTTAAAGTCCGATTTACCTCCTTTTTTATTACAAAATCATTTACAAATGTACACAAAGGTAACTTAGTTATATTGATCTTATCGGTCGCCTTGTACGTACAACTCCACCTAAATCTATGCTGTATGAAAATTCTCGCTCTCATTTACTCTATTTCAATCAATTCTGCTAATCTTGCGAGCTCCTGATTAAATAATGAAAATTTACAATTCGGAACCACTGCTTTTAAATTTTTATTTTGCAGGCAATATTGCTACAATTCCCTATGCCACATACAATAGTTATATTAAAAATGGTTGCACGGGTTTTCACTGCTTTGCATTTTTTATTAATTTGCATGAACTTTAATTTAGTTAGAATGAATTTAATTTTTTTTTATTTTATTTATAGTTGCATGCGTTTCAAATATTGCAAAATTTTTGTTTGCTTTAATTAACACAGAGTAAAATTTTAGTTGCTTAGTTCAGTGTAGGTATAACGTAAACAATTTTACCAAGCATAGTTCTCCAAGCGATAATTCCAATTTTGTAAGTTCGTTAATATTGAAACGACCACTACGAAATTCTTGAAATGAACGAAAACAATAGTCAGACGATAATGTAAGTATTAACAAGAATTAACCATTCACAGTTAAAAATTTATTACTAATTGCAGCATGTAGACGACGATAGACCATTCACAAAATCAATGAACTAAATGTACTTCCCCGATTACTGCACTAACCTGTATTCAACAGCTGATATGTTCCCACAGAATTGGCTTGTGGTTACACTTCTTACAGAGGCACCGGAATCTCGATACGACCATCAATTCTTTAATTATAAATTTGTATCAAGGGAATTATGCAAAGCGTGAACCTTATCCTAATGTAGGTGCAACGGTATATTACAATAAACTCCAGAAACGTAAAACTTTGGGTTGCGACTTTATATGAGGATCGTACCACAAAATCGCAAACTAACATTGAAACTGCCACGGCAATGTAAAACCCTGTAGGAGAAACTATCAGTAAGTAAATCAGATGTTACACAAAAAATTACCTTCATCGAAGGGTTTCAGGTATAGAAGCTGAGATAGTATATTGTTAAACTTTTAAATCCTCCGAAGAGTGCACGAATTGAAACTTAGATGAACAACTTCACGGTAATCTTCAAATCGTTTATTAGGTGCTTTAGGCTTAATCACTTATATAACAAAGGGTATCTAATAATTAGTTATTTGCCCAATATACCGTGTTAACAAATTTTTTTCCAGATTTTCCAGATGGTGACAAGAATATTAAAAGAAGACGCAGATTCCTATATGACCTTTATCCATGTACAGAAGCATGTATACTTTGAAATAAAGTTCTGATTTTTCTTATTGATTATTTCCCCGTTAGATGACACTACTTTAAACTATTCACAATTATGTTTTTCTTTATGTTTTAGTGTAAAATTAAAACGTAACAATTCTCCCCTCAGTTGGAGAAGTGAAAATTTACACGAATTCTTGGCACGATGACAAGCGGTAAAACGAAATGAAAACTAGTGATGCAAAAGCAAAAGAAAACGGAAGAAGTGACGGGGTTACCCCTGGGACACAAACCCTTAAAACCCTCGGTAGTGCAGTTAAAGTCTGCGAGACTAAAATCCCAAAAAAACACAACCCAAACCGTAAGATAATCTAACACGTAAAACTTTTTCCCTTATGAGGAGGAACGAACGGTAGCGACCAAAATGTGCCAGGGATGAAAAAAAGTAATACAGCACACGATATGAGCACAGTAAAATATATGGAACCCTAGAACAGTGTTTTACGGAAAGTCAAAACATAAAGCAAAGGGAACAAGGTGAAGTTGTTCGTGTTCTAGTATAGTGAAGCCGTACTAAAGCAAAAGTGTCGCCACACGCCCAACCATCCAAAAACGCAGGATATAGCGGTACGATAAGGTGTAACAACGTAAAACAAAAGTCAAAATAGAGCTCAACTCCGAAACCGAAACAAAGCACCCAACCTAAACGATACAGAGGATCTCCTATTACAAAGAAAACATAAGCAAAGCGATTATTGTCTCTTAATCCGTTAGAAACGAGATCAACCCTCACAATAAGATACTGGCCTACCCTCAAATACAAAACAATGTCGATACGGAACGATCTAGAACGGCATAAAGAGAGCTGAGCAATTCTATCCATTAATCCAACTTTCACCAGTTGTGTTCTTAAAGCTAAGCTAAAACTATGGAACGTCGATAGTATCGAAAATATTCAAACTTGCAACTAATAAACGATACAGTAACGGAGGAACTACCCACAATATATGAAGCACTTCGTAAGCCGTGAGCGAGATCCGATAATCAAAGCAATCATATGCCAAGGTTGATAGTTTACGTGAAATTACAAATGGGCCAATAAATTTGTGTGCTAACTTAGCCGCAAAATGTTTTTTAGCATCCGACAGCGCAAAGTTACGATGATAAACTTGCTGCCCTACAGTGTATTCGACAAGACGTCAACGGAGATCGTAACGATGTTTCACTCTAGCATGAGCAGCAGCAAGTCGCTTACGAATATCGCCAAAAAGCTTATCAAATTGTTGGACGGTAGGTACAGGGAGTTCATTTGTCTCAACGGAATTGGGTGGTTCGATATTATGTGACATACTCTTCTCCAGAAAGGAGATGCTCTCTACCAAAATTAGCAAAGAATGGAGTAACACCGATGGTTTCATGGGTCGAGGAGCGAATTGAACAAGTAACCTTAGGCAAAAGGCGGTCCCATTTGCGGTGTTTTTCAGAAACGTAAGCGGACAACAAAGTCTTTAATACACGGTTCACCCTTTCGACAAGATTATTCTGCGGGTGGTACACAGCATTGTACAAAATTTTTGTTTTATAATTACCACACAGTGACGTTAACTCTCGAGACTTGAACTGCGTTCCATTATCGCAAACTGGAAAGAACAAAACGTACTTACTAAAGTATATAACTAAAATATAGGTATAACCCTGAGATGAACGAGGTAACGGTCCACACAGATCAACGCAAATCATACGCCACGGTTTCGTTATATCAGGACGTTTTCGCATGGGACCTTGTACTCTTTCACTAGGAACTTTAGTTTGCAAGCAAATAGTACAATTTGAAACTTTTGCCAAACGTTTTGAGCATACGCATAATCATTATCTGTGATACGTGAATACCTCAACTTGCTGTAAAATCTCTCTTTACCCGGAGGACAAGTTTTGTCGAATTTAGCCCATGTATCTTTATACCCACACGGATACACATCTTTCTTAGTTAATAACTGCAGCTTCTCATCACTCAGATGATTTAACGTGCTGCATAAATTTTTGAAATCGTTAAACGATTAACAGGAAGATAATTTATCCAGGGACTCGTTCATGAAGCGATATGAATCTATAAATCGTCCATTTGTCTTTAATCCGAACATATAATTTTATACACAATGCAATTATCCCTATGTTTAGTTTAAAAAAACGTGTCAACTTATAGGATATGCGCAATTCACAACTGAAACTGAACCAAGCTTTTCAGTTTTTATAGGTTGTGTATGCTAAATAAATTGTAACGCAAAAACTTTAATGGGATTGGGAATGATATGAAAATAATTATTATAAATATTCGAAGTGTCCTCCTTGACATTCTAAACAGTATCTTATGCGATTACGAAATTCTTTATTGCCTCTTTTACTCTCCTTTTATTCCTTCTCCTTCTTCATTTCCTTGTCTTTCTTCTCCTTTCCGTCTCTGCTCCTCCTCCAGAAAATTCATAAAGTATTTCTCCCTTTCCTGTATTTGTATTCCCGTTCGTATCCCTCTTCTTTTCCTTTGTTTTTTTTTTTTAATATTTCCATACATCTTCTACCGTTTTTGTTCCTTAACATGCTCGTCTTGTTTCTTTTTGTTTTCCTCCTTTTTACTCTAGCATGTTTTCTTGTATTTTTCAGTTCCAGGGGTTGGTGGTCCGATTCGACCCTCCCACCTACCCTAAATGACTTCACCTTTTCCCCAGTCTCTGCGTTCATTATAACGTAATCTATTACTGATGCCCCCCTCCCTCCTATGTGCGTGTACTCCTGTTTTTCCCTTTCTTCCTTATTCCCATTCATTATTTTCCTCCCCTTTCATTGCGCACGTCTAGCAGTTCTTGTCCGTCTTTGTTTAACACTGTCCTTGGATGGTTTTTTCCTCGCTCCTTTGTTTCCTTGTATTCCCCCGTCCTCCCTTATCTTCTCGTTAAAGTCGCGTCATATTAGAATCATGCCCTCTTCTCTGCCTTCTATCTTCCTTGTCTCTTTCATCCTTCTGCTATATATCGTCATTATCTTTATTTTTTTTTCCCGCTGTATATTCCTTTCTACAATTCCTCTTCTCTGTTGCACTTTCTCTTTTTCTTCTTTTTCTAACCGTTTTCTTTTTATTCCCGTTATTACTCCCCCTTTGCCCTCTCTTTTCTGTTATCTCTTTCCGCGTGGTGCACCACCCATGAGAATTTCGCTGGCATCTGCCTTTTCCACCACTCCCATTATTTTCCCTCCATCCATGTCCCTTGTAATCCTACCACGTCCTGGTCCCTAACGAACTCCCAAAGCCCTTTTCATTCTTTACCCCCCCCCACTCCAGAACAGTACCGTTAACCCTTTTGTATCTTCATGTACTATTTACCTACTTTCGTTTAGTTTCCTTTCATGTTCTGTTCCTTTTCCATGACTCATTTTACATTTTCTCTGCCGTTTCCTCTTTCTCCCCACCTCGTCTTTGCCCTTTAGTTACCCCCTTCTCTCCCCTTTCTCTGCTCAACTCCCTCGTTCCTCATTCCATATATACCTTTCACTATATATCTCCATTTTTCTGCATCCCACCTATGCTTTTTTCCCAGCGTTCTTCTTTCCGCCGCTCTATTTTCCGACATAATTTTTTGCTTCTCCTCCCATCTGTCCATTTCCGCCACTACCATCTTATTTTCTCTCTCTTTATTTATCATGTAACTTTTTTAAGTTCCACTTTTAAGTTTAACTTCTCTGCAATCATAACTTGTAATTGTTTTCTGGCTCCTTGCTTCTCAACCCTTTTATTACAATATTATTCTTGCTTTTCCTCCTCTCCACCTCGTCTGCTTTTTTCTACCTTTTCTATTCCCACTATCAGTTCTTCTTTTTCTTTCTGCCACGCTTTCCCCTTTCTCCCATTTCTTCATTCGTTGTCTTGATTTCATTCCTTATTCCCATTGTGTTTTGTTCCATACCTTCCATTGTTTCTTTTATTAATTCTTCCACTTCCTCTATTTCTCTTTCTTCTTTCGCTTATCACTATCTCTGCTTTCTGTTCCAGTTCTCCCTTGAATGCTGAACGTGTGGTGACCTTATTATTCTCCTGTCCTTGCCAAATATTCTCTGCCTTTCTGCTTCTTCTTCCTCCCTCTCTCTCTTATTAATTAATTCCTCACTTATTTACGCTTACCGCTCCGCCTCTGCCTTCTCCCTCTTTTCTTCTTTCTGCTTCCCTTATTTAGCTTAAACCCTTAGCACTTCTCTTAGCTTTACTTAACTTCACTTAACTTTTTTTCCTTGACTTCTTTATTCGTTTTGTGGCAATTTTGTTAATGAAATACTCAGATGACTTTTATGTGTCTTAATTGTAGTAATTAGTACAATTACTTAAACACGTCACTTTCCAAACTTCCCTGAATTACAGCGTCTTAAATGCAAATCAAAGTTTGCAAATCAATCAAGTAGTTTGTACAATAAATAACCAATACGTTAACGATTGGAGGTAAAGGTTAGCGCAATTATGATTAAGTAACTAATTTCAATTCCATGTTTTATTTTACTACCGAATACCAAACGTTTGCAAATTTTCCCATATAGTGCATTTAATCGATCCAAATACTGAATGTTGGGAGTTGCATACAATTCATGTTACCAATGTTATGCTGACCATTGACTACTCTGGTAGCAAAAAAGAAACTCTTTACACTTTTGAGCGCAAGTTTGGAAGAATAGACCAAGTGTTTATGTGAATGGAATAGAAAAAAGCTGTAGAATACTTGTAATTGACGTAATCAAAGAATAAATTTTCCTAATTGGCCGATATCAACATATACCAACAAGGAAGAAGAGAGAAGATGATATTAAGTAAGAAAATGTTTATCTGAAAGTAGCATCAAGCTATTGGGACAAAGTCAAAACATTGCCTATGTAACGATACAAGAAAAATTTTGAATTACGTAAAATATTAAAATAATCAATAGATAAGAAAATAAATATGAAACTTAAATTCATTTTCAAGTTAGGAAAATAATTAGTGAAACGACTCATTTTCAAGTAAACACACTTAGAGAAACTATTACAAGTTTCACAGAAAATAGAAAGTCATTTAACTACAATTCATATGAAAGTAGGTAGCAATGCCCTAAAAAAATGGTAGGCAGGATAACACCTACGTTTTAGGAAAAGAAAAAATAGGAAATCTTTTCGATAGACATTCTGTTTTAAAAACGAATAGTATATCACGCGTAAAATTAATTGATCCATTAAAACCAAAAATAATCTAAGTTCATTGTAAATTAACCAAACATTTAAGGTTGAGTCATGATATAAATTTTTAAAGTTTAATGCAGAACTCAAATTTAGTTACTGTAGCGTACAATTTCAGTAACGTAACGTAAACATATCCGATATTCCCACTTAATTTTGCTTGATGAAGTTAATTGAAATCCATCTAACAATTTTAATGTTTAGTGATGTTTTGTTACTTTCAGCTTAGCAATTTTAGTAACAAAAGCTTTTGAAAGTTTAACAATAGGTATTATGCAATTATAAGTTTAATACATCACGAATTTCACAATAATTATAATAAATATTACGGATGAAGAAACTTTGTAATAAGGTAAATGTGACAGACAATGCACGCCGAGACAAAGGTTTCAACGCGTAATGTATTCGTAAATAATAAATATAAACGTGTAATTGTATTCTGTAATATAAGTGTTTTGTAACTGTAGTTTCATATTAGTTGCGGCGATCGTCCTATTTCCACAGTCTTTGCTTTTATAGTGCGACATTTCGGAAGAGGACTCTGCTTCCGTCAACAGGCTTAGTCCTGAGAATGAGTGTTTACGCACTTTAGTCGAATTCATATACTATGATTTTTTCCCAAGCACTTGGCTCTTAGGCTAGTCAAGTGTTTGGGAAAAAATGTAAGATTTTTTATTTTGGTTAATTCATATAGTAAATTCATTGATATTAAAATGGTTAAAAACACAAATGCGAGAGCAATTATTAATCTTCACGAAAACTTGTTTATGTGTTTTGGATTGGTAGACACTATGGTGTATGATAATGGTCCACCGTTTAATTCCATTGAAATTTGAAATTTTTGTAAAAACGATAACATTAAGCTTTTAAAATCACCTCATTATCACAGCCAATCAAATGGGTTAGCAGAGAGAGAAGCCCAAACAGTACAAAACTATCTGAAAAAGTTTCAACTGGTAACAACTTTCAACTCTAGTCCTTCCACTACAACACTGCAGTGTCCTTTAGATTTAGTATTTAGATATAAATATAAAACATTGCGAAATTGAATAACACAGGAAATTGTTCCTAAGAAAAAAGTTAGGTTTGATTTAAGTAACTTAGAGGTTAAGAATAGAATAGTTAGTAATAAGTTAAAGCTTAAGCTGCGGAAGACGGTGCTGTACAGAAACCATACAAGCTACTGTTGTTAAACGATTATCTAACGTAATATAATTGATTAATTTAAAAGGTTTCATGTGTACAGCACATGTTTATCCTTATTCAGATAATAAAAAAAAATTTAATAAACACTTAAAGTCCACCTTACTATTTCTTTTGCCACCAAATTACGCAACGCATCCAAAACTTGCATACAACGTAATTAATCTATAATTTTAAGATCGATCTGCAGGTATCTTTATATATTTGCAGTTGTTTCAGAAGTATTTGATAAAAACTAAGAACTGCGTCTAATACACATCTTTCTACCGCTGGATATCTTCCAAAATGAGCTTCAGAAGAAATGAAATCAAGTCTCAACACAAAACTTCAAGCACGTATATTTTATGATTCTAGAGTTATCGTCGATACTAAAATACACACACGCAAACAAGCCACACACACACACACACACACACACACACACACACACACACACACACACACACACACGCATGCGCATACACGCACTCATGCTCACACCTAGACCTACTCAGACACATACACACAGGAAATCATGGCGGATCAAAACTTTCACACCCTTGTATACCTATACAGGTATGGAAAAATATTATCGCTGGTCTGAGATAATAAATAAAACAAAGTTCACGTGCTAATTGAGATAGAATACACAACAAACTAAAAGCGCTGATGCCATACATGCGTCTTTTGAGTCGGTTAGTATCAATGATACATTGAATTGCTATTGTCAACGAGAATTGAAAATCAGTGGCTTTGCAAGTCCGACACAATACTCATGTATTTCACTGAAAAAAAATACAGATTATTAAGTGGTATTATTCAGGAAGTACTGCACAAGAAATAATGGGCAAATTTGCTTTTTCCTTTGAAAGCAGGCCAATTTCGTCAGAAAGTATGATTGGGCGTATTGTTTGTAAATTTGAATTTTGTGAAGATAAGATGTATCGGACGAATGAAAACGAAAGATTTGTTGAAAATATTTTGTTTAACGATGAGTGTACTTTTAACTTACATGACTATCACAATTCATCTGTCGCTGTTGATTACTCTCGGGAAAACAAACACATTAGTATTCCTTACCGGATACAATACCCCCAAAAAGTTAATGTGTGGGCAGGAATTTTAGGTAATTCCATAATTGGTCCATTTTTATCAACGGACACTTGAATACGGACAAATATTTAGAAATGTTGAGAAACCAGATAGTTCCAGCTTTTCAACGCCTCAATATAAATTTTGATGACATTTGGTATCAAGAAGATGGCTGTCCTGCTCATACTGCAATAAGAGTTCAACAGTTTTTGGAAACTACTTTCCATAACCGTATTACTAGAGGTACTATTAAATATCCTTATCGCTCACCTGATATCACTCCGAACGACTTTTTTGTTTGAGGATACGTATCCCAGCAAATTTATGGGCACAGGCATGAACGTGCTAACAATTTGGACGAACTTCGTGTCAAAATTACCGACCCTGTAAACAGCATCACCTAAGAAATGTTAGAAAACACCCGAACTGAATTTTATCACAGATTGGGTTACTGCCTTGCGCACGTTGGAGGTCTTTTCGAAAATCTTATAAAGTAGAGTTTTGAAAAAAGTTTATTCTGTTCATTTTTAAAAATAGTTGATTTTTCAATAAGAATTATAATGCTAAAGTTAAACCTTAAACTTAAGTTAATGTTAATGTCCTTATTTGTAGCTGTCGTAAGTTTCTTCTTGGTTCTTCTTACGAGTAGTGATCGAACCATGTCATCAATACGCAATTACAATAAACTTAGATGTTTGAGGTGTTATCATTTAATGTTTAAGTGTAAAGTATTTAGTTTCAAAGAACACACGACTTTTCAACATCATCTTAATTGCTTTGTTGATGCTAGATTGAAGGAGAAACAAATATTTTGTGCCTAAATGCAAATATGTACAAGTGTCAACATCGGTAAAGGTATGTCTCTCACACACTCGCATAATGCTTGTTGGTTTTTTCAAGCTTATTGTACGTTAGACCCGCAATAATGTTTTTCCATATCTGTATATACAATGTGCCCCAAGAAGTTTTATACAAATGGAGAAAAAGTTTTTATTACATGTCACAAAAAAAATATATATTCTTGATAAAGGTTTCTGCATCACTCGTAAATCCATGATCAGGTACAACATTTGTGAAACATTGGCTGGCATACGGAGAAAATAAAAAACAATGATTTGGTCGGAGAGCAAAATACGTTCAAACTGTAGTGAAGAGCAAAATGTTCATTGAAATTGTGATTAAGTAGCAAAAAATCGCTGCCAAATCTGCCATAATGCTTTCTGATATATGTAAATAAATAACTACAAAGCCCACAATACCTGAATTTGAATCATATCGGTTTTTAATTACGATAATCCCCCATTTTTGATCTGTTATTTTGAATTTTTTAAATTTTGACAAATGATTTATTCCTAGCGATCTGAAAAACCCCCAATACTCCACTTTCAAAAAAATCGGTTGATAAATTAAATAAACACTGTAATCCCCCATTTTTGATCTGCCATTTTGAAATTTTTTATTTTGACAAATGATTAATATTTAGCGATCTTAAAAACTCCCAATACCCGACTTTCAAAACAATCGGTTGATAAATTAGAAAATGCACAATTTTGTACCCTAAAAACGGTGCGCCACTGGTAATTATATATTTTTTTATTTTGAAATTATATAAAAAACGTATTAGTTTGTTTTTTAATTATGTAACTTTTTATAACTTGAAGCATTGATTTTTTTTAAGTTTACAATCCCCTAAAAATGGCCCGCCACTGGTTGGATTTTAGTCATTAACGAACTTCACCTAAATTTTATGGCATAATTTTTTGCTACTTAATCACAATTTCAATGAACATTTTGCTCTCCACTACAGTTTGAACGTATTTTGCTCTCCGTCCAAATTATTATTTTTTATTTTCTATATATATATATATATATATATATATATATATATATACTACGTAAAGGTTTCCCCGAATGGGATTCGAACCCATGCCCTCTCGTTGACTAGACGAGTACTCTACCAACTGAGCTACTGGGGTTATGAATTCCATTCGATAGAAACTTAATATGTTTATATTTTGTTAACTTACATGGTAACAGTTACTATGTGTACTATTATCACGAGACTGGCATATCGCTAAGGTCGCATACACAAGTACGTAACAGATTGTTTTTAATAATAATTGCTGTAAGCAAATTTTAAATAGTAATCCTTGTTCATTTTGTTGAATCGGCATTCATGATTTTTTTATATAAAATTAAAATTGATACATTTTATATACATAAAAAGGTTCCCCCGAATGGGATTCGAACTAATGCCCTCTCTTTGACTAAACGAGTCCTCTACCAACTGAGCATGAATGTAATGTAAGCTCAGCTCAGTTGGTAGAGCTATAAAAAAAGCGATACTTACCGCTCACCGTGGATACACCTAAGAATAAGTACTGTGAATAAAGGCAAATAAGTATATTGAACTTCAAAATAACATAATTAGAGCGAATGAACTTGTCAATTATACACTAGTCCGTACTAAACATACAAACAGAAAAAAAATTATTTCAATTATTCTTAGTAATTCATACCATAAGCAAATAGTCTTTACTAAATCAGTGATATCTACAAACTTATGGGTCTGTAATAATTTTCAAATTAAGTGTCAATGGCAATTATAATTATGGATTATGAAAGGTAAACTAACAATCATGGTTAGGACGTCATCAACAAGACGGTTAACAGTTAGGTAGCAGTATTTGTCATTTTTCTTTTACAATGACAATGCGTCAGTGCAGGGAAATCACTGCTTTTTAAAATTGTACATTTTGAATTTAGTAAAAAAAAATCAATTGTAATATAGTCTTGTTGTTAGGTTTACAACTCAAACGTAATTATAACTAACTTATCAAGAATCAATAAGAGCAAGAATTACATAAGTTTAATATCGTGTTCTTTAGCGTTCAGAATTTATTAAATATCCACGGTACGTTTCTAAATGATAGTGTGAAATCTACCATTAAAGCTCTCGATTGTAATCTCCACAATTTCCGTTGAAGCAGCAAAACAAGATGAAAATCCCAAAACCAAAAGAAACTACCCAACTCCAAACAACTCCAACGAGGTAAACGTATATGAATAGTTTCTTAACTGTCAACTTCTAATTAATCCTCTACTTGAGTTTGAAAGTAACTTCCAAAATTTCAGAAATTGACGGAATAATAAAAAAACCGTTTTTATTTTTTCTTATTTTTTTTCTAATACTTTTGTTGCCTAGTAAGAAGAAGCAACTGACCGATCATGTTTTCAAATTAATTCCAGGTATTACTATTTTCAATGTGTCTTATCAATTAGCGTTTATAACTTAAAGGAAATGGTAACGTTCATTCAAAAATGAATTACCTCACAACACTACATTATAAGATGTCCAATAAAATCTTGGTTGTAAACGATTAATTCATTATTTTCCTTGACAAGGAGTGAGGTAAAATCCACTGCAAGTTAATATTCACATTGGTAGTATCGAATAAAATGCATATACCATACTTTCTGTAACAAAACTCAAGAAATAAAACGTAAGTACAACTAAATTTACAAAACTATACAGCTATACACTGAATTAGATCAAAAACGCGCTTTAAGCACATTCATAATGATTGTATGTAAAAGAATACAATTACATGAAAGAGTCAATTCTATATAATTAAAACTTACTTATCGAATTACTTTGCTCTTTTTCCAAAATCTTGCCATAGAATTGTTCAACAACCTAAGCATAATAATTTTTTGTGTACAAAAGTTTAGTTTTCGGCAATATCAAATAACATTATACTATTAATCAAACGTATGGATATAAAATTGCTTACATAAACTTGGATATATGATCGCTGTGATGAAGTGTGTCAGTAGTAATTTCCCAAAACACTGTTCTTCAGGAACTTTCGTATTTAAATTAATTAAGTATCGAAATGAGTTTACATAGAGCGTGAGTGTGTGTGTGTGTGTGTGTGTGTGTGTGTGTGTGTGTGTGTGTGTGTGTGTGTGTGTGTGTGTGTCTGTGTGTACCTGTGTGTGTCTGTGTGTGTCTGTGTGTGCCTGTGTGTGTGTGTGTGTGTGTGTGTGTGTGTGTGTGTGTGTGTTGTGCCGGCGTGTACGTATGCGTATGCGTGTGTCAGACAGTTTTAAAAATGGGAGATGAAATTTGGCATATGACTATTATGGAAAATCTTAGATCGGTATCAACTTTTTGGACATGTAGGAGCACCGGAAGTACCTGTTAACCTATAGAGTTTTAAAATGTTTTCAAGTAAACTAGCAGTTTAGATAGAGATATTAATTTGAAATTTCTTACAAACATGAAAGTCACTGCAAAACTATGGTGATTTAAAGCGGATATAAGCACTAGGAATGACATTTAAAAGAAAATTCTTCTTATATAAATAGAAACCTTTAACCAAGTTTTTCGATTAGGGTGTCAATAAAAATCTTAAAAACGCATGTATACGTAGTTTCATTATCAAAGTAAAAGTAGCCAAAAATGGTAAAAATAAAAAATCTGCAACAATTTAATAATACGAGGCATGTCCTTTAAGTGTTGCATACCGGGCATAGTAGGCGGCTCTAATCAAATATCACTACTAAAACTTAACAAATATCTTTAGTATAAGCTAAATCCAAAATGCCAGTGAGATACGTATAGTGGTGGAGATACGGTGAATTTTCAAAGTTCACAAGTTTCTCGAACAAGAGAACTAAATCGAGAAAATTTTCGCGCAATAACTTTACAACATTCGAAGACAATCGTCTCAACAAGAATGCCTCGCCGAGTTGGTTTCTGTTTTCGGAAATAAAGCACCACATCAGTCGACAATTTCTCGGTAGTATGGAGAATTCAAACGTGGACGGATGAGCCTTATCGACGATCGGAGGACAGGTGCGCTAAAAACGACTGTCACCCAGGAAAAGGTCGATGCTGTGCGCAAGCTTATCAAGGAAGATCGTCATGGGACATATCGCGAGATTGAAGCGTCATTGGGGATTTGAAATACTTCAATTCAAAAAATTTTGCATGAAGAATTGGCAGTAAAAAAAATTAGTCTCCCGTTGGATACCGCAACTGTTGACCGAAGAACAGAAACAAGCTAGGGTCAATTTGTGTCAAAAAACCACTTCAACGCAAGAAACTCTAAAAACGTGTCAGAGGTGATGAATCGTGTATTTACTCATATGAATCAGAAAATAAACGTAAATCGTCTGTTTGGGTGTTACTTGTGAAGAAAAACTAACAAAAGTAATCCGTTCTCGAAGTGTATCCAATGTATGGTCACGACATTTATCTCAAAAGGAAGTCATGTGGCAACAATTCCTCTGTAAGATCAAAGAACTGTTACTACCGATTGGTGTACAACCATTTGCCGGAAGTCGAGCTTCGAAAAACCAACCCGGAAGAAGTTCGTACACAGCTCGTAAGACAATTGCATTTTTAACGCAACAAAACGTCGATTTGTTAGACCACTCTCTGTACGGGGTGGGCCGATTTCGATGAGATTGCAGGGTATTTCGGTAACTATTACTGTTAGAGCAAAACAGTTCACGTAGCATTAGGCCAACTTTTTGAGACAAATTAACAGCGAAAACAAAAATTTGCTATCTTTTTTCATTTTTGATGCAGGGACCAAAATTGAATTTTTCCAAATTACGATAGGGTTCCATATCTCATCTGTTGATAAAAATTCAGCAAAAAGTGTAAAGACATTTCTTGTGCAGTTTTTAGCGCAGAATCAAATGGAGTGGTCAATTTTTAAACTTGGTCACCAATAGTCGAGATGCCACATAAACTTAGTTTTTTTTAAATGGAAATCATAGTTGGCTTTGACTTCATTAAAATCCTTATTTTGTAAGCTTTTCAACAATATATAGTTTATAGAGGTTCTTTTAGAAAATTACGGAATTACAAGCGAATTTGTTAGTTTGCACTTTTGTAAGTAGGCGATGCAATAATTTAAAACATTGAAACACAGCAAATATGTCAAAACAAAGTGAAAACTTCAGTTGTGCATTAAAACACAGATAACACAAGCTTATTGTTGATACTTAAAATGAATCGTTATGAAAATTATGAAAAGTATGATATGTTGAAAGTATTCATTCAGTGTGGAGAAAATTCAGAAGAGGCGGAACGTTTATACTTGGAGAGTTTCCCAGAAAGGAGGCATCAGCCTAATAAAAAGATATATAAGAGGTAAATAAATGTTAAAGACTCTAAAGCCGCTTTTCTAACATGATTATTCTTGTTATTGCAGGCTACAAACTAATTTAAATAATTTAGGGTCATTTACTCGACCACGTCCGAATCATTACGATATATAAAATCGTGAACAAGATGCCTTAAATGTTTTAGCATGTGTTGAAACCAACCCAAATACTTCTAGTAGAGAATTGAACAGGATGTTGGTATTTCCAAAACAAAATCGCTAAAAATTTTGAAACTATAAATATAAACCTTATAAGATTCATATAAACCAATACCTTTATCCAAACGATCTTGAAAAACGATTACAATTTCGCCAATGGTATATTGATAGATGTGCTGCAATGTTTGGATTTAATGCTTGGTGTTACTTAAATGGGAATCAATTACACTATTGCATTTTTGAAGGAAATCTTACCGCATATCGATATTTAGATCTATTACGTATTGAGTTTGACGAATTCTTGGATGATTTGCCTCTATCAGAACGAGTCGGTCTTTTTTTCCAGCAAGATGGTGCTCCGGCACACAATGCTGTGGTAGTGAGAAATTATTTAAATGATAAATTTCCAAACTGTTGGTTAGGTACCTTTGGACCAATTCCATGGCAACCAAGGTCGCCTGATCTAACAGCTTTGGAGAATATTTTCTATGGGGTTTCATAATAAATGAAATTTACAAAAAAACAAACAATACTATGGCAGAATTACAAAACAATTTACATGCTGCTTTCCAAAAATTAAGCCGCTCCAAATATCAGCTGCAATTTCATCATTACAACGACGACGTCAGTTATGCATTCGACAAAATGGCAACCAGTTTGAACAATTTATGTAAAAGTAATATTATCATTTGTTTGACAGTTGGTTTATTTTTGTAACCTTGTTCTTAAAATTAAATAATTATACCTTTTGTTTGACATATTTGCTGTGTTTCATTGTTTTAAATTATTGCATCGCCTACTTACAAAAGTGCAAACTAACAAATTCGCTTGCAATTCCGTAATTTTCTAAAAGAACCTCTATAAACTATATTGTTGAAAAGCTTATAAAATAAGGATTTTAATGAAGTCAAAGCCAACTATGGTTTCCATTAAAAAAAAAACTAAGTTGATGACCAAAGGACCAGGCAGCCGGCTTATGGAGAAATGGATTCCGGTTAATTTGCCTTAATTTTTTGGATGTTGAAGATATCGACTTCATGAACAATAGCGTCCATGGGCACAACTCAATCCTATGGCCAGTTTTCAATTTACAGGGTGATGAAGTTGAAAAATGGCCATTTTTTAAAACGTATTAAAATGTAATTTTCATAATATATTAAGGATTTTTTGCTGTAATAGTATTCTAATAACATCAAATAATATTGCTTTCTGTAGAAAAAGTATTATTTGATACAGGGTGATTCAAAAATTACCAAAAAAAATTGTTGATGCTGTGTATTCTACTTTACAGTAGGAATATGAAATATTAATATTTGGTCTGAATTTACTTTAGTTGGACTTATTATAACAAGATATAAAAACATTTTATACAGGGTGAGTCAAAAAGTTGATCGACTCTGCAGGTTATTTTTACTACAATTTTATATATATATATATATATATATATATATATATTATTGTAATACAAGTCAGTAGTCTACATTGAACAATTTTCAAAAACATATAATTTATAAATTAAATACAGGGTGATTCACAAGATATTTAAGGTAGAAAATTACGAAAATTGATTTTATTTGGCGAGTCACCCTGTAATTTAATATTTCCTCCGTTAATTTCTCTACTTTTTTCTTATTGTCTATAATTTGAGTTTGTTAGTCCCCTATAGACGTTTTGCGAAGTTACTATGATCAGTTTTTTTATATCGAGTTTGTGATGACAAGCATGTCACAATGTATACGCTTATACCTGAGCTCATAAATGTTTTTATTTAATTTAATCATTCATGATTTATGTCATTCTAACGTTATTTGTTTAAGGGAACAAATAATATGTAACATATAATATCAACAAATAATGTATTAATAGTGAGCCAAACCTCCGTAGACGCAAATATTATTAGAGAGCCAAATATCCTAAAACGCAAATATTATTATGTTATTTATATACATACCTATCTGCAATCAGTTTGAATAAGTTACTTATAATAGGTGTAATGTATCTAGATTATAAGTAATCTCACCACTATAGAGGTAGAGTTCTCTGCGCGCTTTTTTTTAAGTGCTATCCCCAATAAGCCTAATCCACTTTAACCTGGGAAATGCAGATCTATTGTAATGAAACATACAAATATATAAAATACTTTAAGAAACGAATAGACTAACAAAAATAAGTACATGTGTAGAATTTAATCCAAGTCAAGAAAGAAGAAACAAACGAAATGAACTTAAGTTAGGTAGGCACTGAAAATATTTCATTTTATACAATTTCTGGACCATGATCAATATTTTCTGGCAGCATCCTTTCAGCTGCATCAGTAATTTCATTTAAGAGTTGAATAAATAGATATCTCATATTTTGTTCATATCTAGCATAACCCAAAAACCATAATACACTGGCCACATGAGCACATGTTCCTAAAGTTCTAGCTCCCGACTTGCAAGTACAATAATAGTGAAATTCTAAAGGTTGATGATCGACATTTTCATCAATCGTAAAAGATATCCACAACATATATTTATATATTACGAAATCTGGAGTAAGTACACTCGGATTCGTATAATGTTCGGATACTCCAATTCGTCAAATTGAAGAATATTAGTTTGTTCTCTTTGAAGTTTGTCTTGAATATAACTTTTTGCCAAGTTTACATGATAAAATTCCAGTCAGATGCCTTAAATAGTGTAAATCTAAACGGGGGAACTCATGAGCGTGCAAGTTATTTAATAAAACCCACTGACCGTCCCTTAAATGTAGATTTTCAGCTTCAACTCGTGCTTGCATAATATTTACTTCGTCCAAATTACCTAATATTTGTTCCGCCATTTGTATTGTACCGGGCATGGTTATTGGGGGATGGAATTTATTAATAAGAGCTCCAACTATCTGATAATATTCGTTTAAATTAGCAGCATGGTGTATCGAAATAGTGTTCTATAAAAACTTGAATATAGATTTCAAATGTCCATTACGAGATTCGACTATCCAACGTGTGGTTGTAACATATCGAGCAAAATTAGCATCACGTATTTCTAATTGAGCCTGTCCTCTAACAAGAAGAGGGGGCATAAGACATTTGATCCCATACTCTTGCAATAACGGAACAGAATCTCGATATCCTCTGTCTACAATTGCAATGTCCCCTTCTTGAAACCAAGCTCTCATTCCATTAATGTAATTGTTTAGTTCATACTGTAAAATAGTGGCATCATTGTTTCGGAAGTCCGAAAAATATGGTCCATTAATAGCCAGAATGTAACCATCGGGGGCGACTATCAATTCAGGTTTTACCAAATGCTGCATTTTATAATAGCAGTACGATTGTCTAAGTACTCTAAAATTAGAACTTTTTTCGAGTTTGTTATATGTGCAGTCTATATACACTATGGCTTTGGGAATGTCAGGATTAGGATTATACAGTGTGTTTGTAAATCCAGAGACATGTCTGCCTATATAGTTGGCTCTGGTGATTGCGTTAAATCCTATATTATATGGCACAAATCGTTGCATTAGACATAACCGCACCTTATTAATAACTAAACTAGTTACTTGTCGAGAAGGATATTGAAATATAACTTTTAAAAAATTATCTGATAAACCGTGACTCATTTTTAGGAGAAAAGTTGTCAAGTATTTTCTTGTTATATTTACACGATTTCCATCTTGTTCAAAAAAATTGCAGGTCTCATATAATTCGTTGAAATTATTTTTGGAAATCGATGTTAACGATTTAAATTCCTCTTGTGTAAAGTTATCTATATCTTCATAGGTTCGACCATTATTACTGGTAGCAGCTGTTCGAAGACACTGGAGAAATTGAAGTAGGTCATTTATTACGTATGGACGGTTAAGAGAACGTAATCCACCTTGCAACATGTTCGAAAGAGTTCCGTCTTCGTTAAGATGATGCTGACATATTCGAACATAGTCAGGGACAACTATTTTTGAAACAATAAATATATTTACCCTACACTCAATAGAGAGCCTCCGAATATTTTCATTGGCATTACATATCATGCAAGCGTTGGACTTAGCTGGAAAAAGTACGTTGATTCTGAGACAATTGGGATTATTTTCCATAGATCTGATGTCTACCAATATAACTTGAAAACAATTCAAACACCCTACTATCTTCATCAATATTCAAAGGTGGTCTTTCAAAAGCTTCACGTCTCAAAATTGCTAGTTCTTGCTGTAAAATGTTTTCTTCGTCATAGAGACGATTCATTTGTCGTCTATTATAATTTCTGTTACACACATAACAGTTTGCTATATTTGCAAAAGCCATAATTAACACTTAAACATAAAGTTTAACCAACGTAAAAATTATTAATTAGAAACTGAACGAAACATTATATTAAATTATATTATATTTATTATATTACTTTTTACAACAATTTATTAGACAGTAGAAACGTTTAAACAAAACACTTGTTAATAAGAAACACAAATGTTTTGTGCTAAGAAATTATTTTTGACAGATAATCAAAATAAGTAACAATTTGTTTTCATAGCCTACATGATCGTTCATTGCAGTTAGGTTTTTCAGAATAAATTCATGGTATTTCGAATGACTATAAGGTCACAGTTTTTAAAAATTAAAGAAAATAGAGATAGGAAAGTTAAGCTCTTTTTACCCTTAGTCTACGATACAGGGTTATACAGGGAAATGCAGAGTTACACAAGAAAATTCAGAATGATAAAAATCGGTAATCCAAATTGTCTCAGAATTAACGTAGTTTTTCCAGCTAAATCCAATACTTGCATGATATGTTATGAAAATATTCGGAGGCTTTCTATTGAGTGTAGATATTTATTATTTCATAGTTGTCCCTGACTATGTACGAATGTGACAGCATCATCTTAACGAAGACGGAATTCTTCTGAACATGTTGCATGGTGGGTTACGTTCTCTTAACCGTCCATATGTAATAAATGATCTACTTTAATTGCTCTTGTTTTTGTTAGTATTCGTTCCTTAAAGTATTTATTTTATATACAGCGTGGTCCAAGGAAAACTTAACACCTCGATTTTCCGGCTTTAAAATGAAAATGTGGAAAATCGCTCGGACCCGTCGATTTTAGTTTGGAGACTTTTTCCTGATTGCAGCATTGGAATTCAACCCTCTAGCAGTAGGGTGAACCAACCCTAAAGATAATGTATGGCACATTTTGAAATGGTAATTTTATGAATTCAACAATACTAACATTGTTGTAACAAATTCTAATTTTAGCGCCCTCTTGAGTGAAAAATAATCGTTACGTAATTCAAAGAGTGACACCTCATTTGAAAGCTATTTTTATTAGTAATTCAATGCAATAAAGAAAAGTACCTCGAAATCACATTTATTATTAAAATCAGCTGAAAATCAAAAGTGTGATACTACACCTACACGTTTAGCTCTTTAGTTGATTTTACTTATTAAATGTGATTTCTGGATACTTTTATTTATAGCATTGAATTACTAATAAAAACAGCTTTTAAATGAGGTGTCACAATTTGAATTACGTAACGATTATTTTTCCCTCAAGAGGGCGCTAAAATCTGAATTTCGTTCGACATTATTAGTATTGCTGAATTCCCCACAAAACTACCATTTCAAAAATGTGCCACACTTGGTACATTCCCTATCTTTTTACGTTTGGTTCACCCCACTGCTAGAGGGTTGAAGTGCCAATGCTGCAATCAGGAAAAAGTGTCCTCTTCCAAACTAAAATCGACGGGTCCGAGCGATTTTCGTTCGACCACCCTGTATTTGTTTGTTTCATTACAAATAGAACTGCATTTCCCAGGTAAAAAGGGATTAGCCTATTGGGGATACTACTTAAAAAAGAGCGCGCCGGGAAAGTCTACCTCTATAGTGGTGAGATTATTTATAATCTAGATACATTACACCTATAAGTAACTTATTCAAACTGATTGCAGATAGGTATGTAGATAAATAACATAATAATATTTGCGTCTTAGGATATTTGGCTCTCTAATAATATTTGCGTCTTCGGTGGTTTGGCTCACTATTAATACATTATTTGTTGATATTATATGTTACATATTATTTGTTTCCTTAAACAAATAAAGTTAGAATGACATAAATCATGAATGATTAAATTAAATAAAAACATTTATGAGCTCAGGTATAAGCGTATACATTGTGACAGGCTTGTCATCACAAAGTCGATATAAAAAAACTGATCATAGTAACGTCGCAAAACTTCTATAGGGGACTAACAAACTCAAATTATAGACAATAAGAAAAAAGTAGAGAAATTAACGGAGGAAATATTAAATTACAGGGTGACTCGCCAAATAAAATCAATTTTCGTAATTTTCTACCTTAAATATCTTGTGAATCACCCTGTATTTAATATATAAGTTATATGTTTTTGAAAATTGTTCAATGTCGACTACTGACTTGTATTATAATATATATATATATATATATATATATATATATATATATATATATATATATATATAAAATTGTAGTAAAATAACCTGCAGAGTCGATCAAATTTTTCACTCACCCTATATAAAATGTTTTTATATCTTGTTATAATAAGTCCAACTAAAGTAAATTCATAACAAATATTAATATTTTCATATTCCTACTGTAAAGTAGAATACACAGCACCAACAATTTTTTTTGGTAATTTTTGAATTACCCTGTATCAAATAATACTTTTTCTACACAAAGCAATATTATTTGATGTTATTAGAATACTATTACAGCAAAAAATCTTTAATACATTATGAAAATTACATTTTAATACGTTTTAAAAAATGGCCATTTTTCAACTTCATCACCCTGTAAATTGAAAACTGGCCATAGGATTGAGTTGTGCCCATGGGTACTATTGTTCATGAAGTCGATATCTTCAACATCCCAAAAATTAACGCAAATTAACCGGAATCCATTTCTCCATAAGCCGGCTGCCTGGTCCTTTAAAAATTGACTACTCCATTTGATTCTACGCTAAAAACTGCACAAGAAATGTCTTTACACTTTTCCCTGAATTTTTATCAACAGATAAGATATGGAACCCTATCGAAATTTGGAAAAATTCAATTTTGGCCCCTGCATCAAAAATGAAAAAGATAGCAAATTTTTGTTTTCGCTGTTTAATTTGTCTCAAAAAGTTGGCCTAATGCTCTAACAGTAATAGTTACCGAGATTCCCTGTAATCCCATCGAAATCGGTCCACCCGGTGCAGTCCCGACCTAAGTCTCACTGATTTCTTTACCTTTTCGAAAATCAAGAACAGATTGCGTGGTCACAGGTTTCAGTCGCCAGAAAAAGCATTCGACGCCGTCAAAAACGTCATTTTCACTGTACCAACAATCGAGTGGAATAACTGCTTCCAAAATTCCAAAAGTGCATTTATCTTGGTGGAGGATACTTCGAAAAATAATAAAGTCTTTAAAGCTATCTACTGTTTTAGTCCATCTCTATATACAACACTTAAAAGACAATCCTCGTATACGTAAAATATAAATGGAAAAGGAAAAACGATCGGACTGGTAATGTAAGGAAGGAGAGTTCTAACCCCCGACGAGTAAATGACTTTTTTTTGTTAAAATTATTTTTACATTTTATTCTAATATTCATTTACATTTCAATATGACGTACCTTATGTATGCATATACTATTAATGTACCTACATTTGCATACTTTATCACTGCTTACATTAAATATATAGGACGGAACAGAGTCTCCCTTACTAAGCGAGTTCATTGTGTGTATAGAAAAGTAACAGAAGACGACTTTCATAAACGGCTGAAAATTAATTCTCAAAAGTTTTGGTCCTTGATAACACCGCTGTTTTGCGCATTATGTAACAATTTGTACAGAGCGGTATAACTTTATTGATGCTTAAAAAAACATCAAAAGACAAAAGTTAGCTTTATAAAAGCACACGAACGATGCTAATGTCTTCAAAAAGCTTTTATAGTCTTCTTTAATGATACTCTCTTATAGAGATGAGACATAATTAACTGTCAGTTATAAACTGATTTTACTTTTGTTTAGAAAAAAAATCTTTTTGTATCCATCGTAACAGCTTTAAAACCTAGTACATCTTAATTTTGTAAACTCTTCTAGACGATCAAATTGTTTTATATCAAGTTTTTCCTCAAAATTGCTGGATTCATGCTTTTTTTGTTTGTACACTTCCCATTTCCTTTCATTATTTGTCTTATTTTAATTAGGTTATCTCCAGTTGTTTTTTTATGACGGCAATTGGTTACTGTCAATTATGTTAACGATTATATACTTCGTATTCGTAAGACAATCAACAACGTCCATGTGCCTTGGATGAGTATAATGTTGCTGAAGCCGGAGAGAGTTACTAAATCCTGACAGTTTGTACACAAGTTTTGGTAATTGTAAATAAAGGTTTTAATGCGTTGTTCCTTACTTTTTAAATAATAGCAGTCAAGATTACTATTATGATTAGTCACACTTAAAAGGTGTAAAATTTCGCTTTCATGTTCAATGTAAGGATTAAGATTAAGATCTAGCATACACGATAAGTGTAACGTTTGATGAGTAATCAAATTTGACATACAGATTCATTAATAAAATATACATATTATGATATATAGGTTTCGTAAAAAGTTTTGATCCAGTGCTGTTTCGTGTAGTGCGTAAAGATCCATTGGAGCAAAGGAATGGTGACAAAGCTTGTTTTCGCTTATTTAACCGCGGTAGGTCGATATAAATAGAGACTGCGCCGCGAGAACACTTGTCTGCATTTTCGACAGTAGCGAGAAGTTGTTTAGACATAAGTGCGATGGTGTTGTGGACGTATACATACGTTTCGAGATCTATTTTGACGTAATAAACATGACATTGCATTGTCACACTTGTTAATGTTTACTTTTCCCAATTCGCTCTAAACACTAATAATGGTTGACAGGTGAGTTTTAGACACATTTTTTAAAATTCTCAGTTTACAAATTATCCGGAAATAGATTCTTTTTAATTGCATATGACAAAATAAGTTATTTAAACATATTACCGTAACCGCAAAACTAGGCCCTTAGTAGTGATAAGTAAGAAAAAAAAGAAATTTGTATAATTTACTACAATTATCAAAAGTAAACAACTTTAACAACGTTTTCCATCATTCAAAGATTCACGATTTGCACTTATACCTACTTTTTAAAATAAAATGTGGAAATTCTTATCGCAAATCCCATTTCGAGTGGTGACGAAAAAAGGCCGTTGAAGTGTTGTACAATTTTCAAGCACTTACGGTTTAAAAGCGAACATATATGAAGTGCAATTATTCATTAAGGATGTATTAAGGAATTTAGGGCTATAAGGGCAACATACTCTTGGGTGGTAAAACACATAAAAGGAAAATTTAATTACAAGAACTTCTAAGGGGTTATACGTAATATATAAAACCAACTTCCTCAATTCTCCAGTGAATTCATATACATAGACGGGGATAAATTAAAAGTTCTCGATGTTAGGAAATGCTGATGAAAAAATTTGTGTTGTTATCGTATTTCTCTCCACATACAACAAAGTTAAAATAAATAACTAAAGTCATAAACTTCTATAATATTTCCATAGCACCCTAATTTCATTACGCATTCGTTAATACAAAGTTTGTGATTGTATATACAACTCAGTTTAAATCGTTTTTTAAAAATTTAACGAAATAGGTAATTGTATGATTTTAATTAGGGTTTATACAAAAACCGACTTTTGGAAAAACCAGTTTTCGAATTTTAGATTTCCAAAAACCGGTTTTAGCCGTTCTTCGAATTCTTGTCAAGAACAATGGAATAGAGAAAAATCTTTTATTTAATTTATAATATAATTTAATAACAAAAAACGAAATCAATATCAAAGTCAAAATATAAAAAAAATGAAGGATTACACATTACTTACACAACATAACGAAAACAAACAAAAACATAAAATATTCACTGAACGGTAACTCTTGTTCTTATTTTTGACACAATATTGCCTAAAATTGAAAATACTCGTTCACTAGCTACTGAACTTGGTTTTAAAGTTTTCAGGGCATCAAATAACAAATATAAGTTTTTGGTTCTTTTATTCGTTGCCCCAAATAATGAAAATTCAGCTTTCAGTGTCTTTGGATATGCAAGTTTTTCTTCAGGGTCTTCAAGAAACTTAAGAATTTATTTTTCCAGGGCTTCCTAAAAAACCATTACTCTGATAAGTTTCTTCGATTTCCTCTTCATCAGAATCGGTTTCCACATAAGAATTTGGAAATATTCTAGACAATATCTTTCCAGATAAGTTCGCTTTTTGAAGCTGAAGAAAGTAAACTAGATTTCTTTGCTGAACTAGAAACGTTTTGTGGATTTTGCAAATACAGCAAAAGAGTTGCTAATTCTACTTATCTTCTTTCTTGTATCCGTTTCTCGATAGCATATAAAAATGTCACACTTATTTCAGTGTTTAAATTTTTTAGTTCATTTAACAGAAATTCACTTGTTAATAAATTGGCATCTCTTCGCCCTAGCCCTTCAGCTGCTAGACGAATCGGTCGCAAGACTTTATGAAGTTCCAAATTTTAGGATATTTAGTTTCATTCCACGTATAAGAAGAACCAATATCATTCAATGCTAAAACAACACATTCTATTACTGCCAGAAATCTTCCAATCACGTCCCCTAAACTATTCCACCTTGTTCTGCAATCAAGAATTAAATTTAATTCCTTTCTTTTTTCTTATTTGATATAAATTTGAAGAATGTTGTTTCTTACTATAAACTGAGGTTGGACTATCGCGGTATAATCGGGTTAACCGAGCGCCAATCTATGTGAACGGTATAGAGGCGTAGTAGCGTCAGTGAAGACGTTGGTCTACCAGGGTTTCTGAAGATTTGGATCGGTGCCGGTATTAAAGACTTGTGTCACTGTTGAGTTGGAAATTCGCGGTCTCGGTGGTATGAATTCAAAAATAATTCAGTTACAAAAAAAAAACAAATATAACTCCTGGTACAGAGATCCAAAAATAAAATATTAAGTTGTATACGTTGTGAAGGACAACAACGCGAATTGTCAAACGGCAAGAAAATAAATAAATACTCTTTGTCTCAGAAAAGAAATTAATTTTGTTATGGCGGGTAAGTGGGACAAATTAAATTAATATTTCTCGGACAAAAAAATGATACTAAAAACATTGGGTGGTTACGGTGCGAGGACTCATCCTCTAATTTATTCGGGCAGCTGAAAAAACACACTATAGTGCTTGGCGATGTCAGTTAATAAAATAATTTTTCGCCAACGGTGGCGGTACTTAAATTCTTGAAAAAAACAACAAACAAGAACCACAAACGCATTCAAGGCGGTAAAGAAATAAATTAATAATTTTTCACACACGGTCAGCTATCACTAAAAAAAATTGTAGTGGTAAAACAAAATTAACAACTCCAGTGATTAAAATAATGCGTATATATATATATATATATATATATATATATATATATATATATATATATATATATATATATATACCGGGTGTTTCATTAAGGCTGGCCACCGGCCATATTTCAGAAACTAGTGGACATAAAAAGTGGAGAAAAAAAATTCATTATAAAAGTCGCCACGAGAAAATCCTGGAAATTATTTTTAAGTTCCATAATTCATCGCAAGGGGGCGCAATTGAAAATTAAAAAATAAAATTATAAATTTCTCCGAAAATTCCCACATTAAGGCATACCTTTGGTAACATCGTTAGAAAGCTTAGACAATTCTGCATCATTTTGGTCTAAGGCTCATTGGCGTACCGACCTTAATAAGAGTGGGGGAAGCTATTGAATGTGTAATCATTTAAATCGCTGTTATTTTTAAACGACTTATCCGATTGTAGTAAACCTAGGCTTGTTTAGAAGAAAAAGGTAAGTACTTTTAACTGGTACGCGATATCTCATAATAAAATTGTTAAAGGGCGCAATTTGTAATAATACCAGTTTTTTTGATTTTATTCAGAAAAATTAAATCATACGGTATAATTATGACATCATAAGCGGAAAGTAGCTTAAATTTGTAACAAAAAACGTAAATAACGCAATTTGATATCTTTATTTGTTCCAGAGTTATGGCGAAAAGAAGACTTTTTAACCGTTTAATTTAATAATTGATTGTTGGTATGGTTTCTTAAGGTGTATAGGTTGGATTGGTAATGAGGAATCTGCATTTATCATAGTCTGTGCCTCCCTTCACACTCTATCTAGGCTTAGGACTAGTCCAAACTAAGCAAATTGCAAAATTTGGAGCGTGTTTAGAGGCCAACGGGCCATAACAACGATATCAAAGTAATGATTGATTTTTTTTAAGAAACTTTTTAATAGAATGGTAAAAAATCATGAACAACTGTTAAAAAACAAGTGAAAATCTATAAATGTTCAAATTGACGGCCGTTTTGTAAAATATAACTATTAATTGTTCTTCTCGTACTGGAAACAGCTGTTTCGATTTCGTCTCGTGGAATCTAATTTATTGCAATTTCAATTCGGTGAATCATGTCCTCTCGGGTGGTTGGTCTCGTTTCGTAAACAATATCTTTATTCTTCACCACAAGTAGAAATCTAATACAGTTAAATCCAGGGATCTAGGTGGCCACGGAAACAAACTACCCCTTCCCATCCAGCGATTTGGGTATCTAACATTTAAGAAATCACGGACTCTTCGGGAATAGTGTGAAGGACATCCATCATGTTGATACCACAGGGATGCTCTCACGTCAAGGGGAATGTCTTCTAAAAGATTGGGCAAGTCATTTTGTAAAAAGTTTAAATAAGATTCACCATTTAGGTGTCCATGAAAAACAAATGGTCCGATAATTCTGTCACCTAAAACACCACACCACAAATGTACACTCCATCTGTTTTGGTGATCCACTTCGCGCATCCAGTGAGGATTTGTTTGCGACCAATAATGCATATTGTGCAAATTAACTCTGCCGCAGCTAATAAAAGTAGCCTCATCGGTCCATAAAACTTTGGAAAGGAATCGAAGATTTTCACTACACATGTCTCTCAGCCAATAGCAATAGTCGAGCCGCCTGTCAAAATCAGTGTCTGATAAAGCCTGGTGTAAAACTAGATGATAAGGATGCAGCTTAAAATCCCTTAAAATTCTGAACACAGAAGCAACACTTACACCTAGTTCTGTGGAAATCTCCCTGATGCTTACGTGAGGCTACGATTCTACGTACGCAAGAACATTAATACTATTGTCTTCACTTCTTATGCGACGTCTTCTGACAGGAAGTGGAATACGTCGTACATTTCCTGTTTGTCTTAAACGTGTTGCCATTCGCCGAAACACTTTTCTAGTGTAGTGCCTTCGATCAGGATATCTGATAGCGTATTGTCGTTCCGCAATAGCTGCATTTTGAAAACATTCATAATACACGGCAAGCATGTCGTAAGCCTCGGCATTGGTATACGACATTTTTGAAGGATAGCACTAATTTCTGATAAGGTACAATGAAACCCAAAACTAATGAAGGAAAAAATTTTTACAACACAACATCAATCAAAATTAAGTAAGTTGACAACTATTTCAATTTATTTACATCCATTGAAAGGAGCCGACTTTGTTCCGCAGCAAATTAGATTATTATTTTAAAACACACCACATTAGAATTATGCCTTAGAAGTTTTATATGATGTTATAAACGTACAGAAGAAGAATTAATAGTTGTTTTTTACAAAAAGGCCGTCAATTTGAACATTTATAGATTTTCACTTGTTTTTTAACAGTTGTTCATGATTTTGTACCATTCTATTGAAAAGTTTCTTAAACAAAGATCAATCATTACTTTGATATCGTTGTTATGGCCCGTTGGCCTCTAAACACGCTCCAAATTTTGCAATTTGCTTAGTTTGGACTAGTCCTAAGCCTAGATAGAGTGTGAAGGGAGGCACAGACTATGATAAATGCAGATTCCTCATTACTAATCCAACCTATACACCTTAAGAAACCATAGCAACAATCAATTATTAAATTAAACGGTTAAAAAGTCTTCTTTTCGCCATAACTCTGGAACAAATAAAGATATCAAATTGCGTTATTTACGTTTTTGTTACAAATTTAAGCTACTTTCCGCTTATGATGTCATAATTATACCGTATGATTTAATTTTTCTGAATAAAATCAAAAAACTGGTATTATTACAAATTGCGCCCTCTAACAATTTTATTATGAGCTATCGCGTACCAATGGATGCGACAGTTAAAAGCACTTACCTTTTCTTCTAAACAAGCCTAGGTTAACTACAATCGGATAAGTCGTTTAAAAATAACAGCGATTTAAATGATTACACATTCAATAGCTTCCCCCACTCTTATTAAGGTCGGTACGCCAATGAGCCTTAGACCAAAATGATGCAGAATTGTCTAGGCTTTCTAACGATGTTACCAAAGGTATGCCTTAATGTGGGAATTTTCGGAGAAATTTATAATTTTATTTTTTAATTTTCAATTGCGCCCCCTTGCGATGAATTACGGAACTTGAAAATAATTTCCAGGATTTTCTCGTGGCGACTTTTATAATGAATTTTTTCTCCACTTTTATGTCCACTAGTTTCTGAAATATGGCCGTTGGCCAGCCTTAATGAAACACCCGTATATATATATATATATATATATATATATATATATATTATATATATATATATATATATATATATATTGTAATCTAGTTCTGCTTTACCGACTCTTAATCGGTACTTTAACTATTATGCATACGCGTTTTAGTGTTTCAGCATCTTGTATAATAACATGTCTAAATTGATAGCAACCATATCTAATACTATCTTGCAATACAGGATTCTTGCAGTTTTATGATAACAATTATTTGTACCACGTTCTAACTATACTGTTGCTGACTTTTGATGTAATTACATCGTAATGGCGTAATTACCTATATTTTGCATAATATAAACATAATAATTGCAGGAATTTTAGAGCTTGGTAAGTGCATACATTTTTGCTTGTCATCTTAAACTAACCTTCTTTTTTAAATAGTTTGGTTTTACTACGATGTAACCTTCTTAAGAGGGAACACACTCCTTTAAGCGGAACTAGATTAGTAAAGGAGGCACATTTTCAGCACATTCATTTTAAATTATCTTTAGGTAACGAAATGCAACCAAACACTGTAGGTTGTAAGCGTAAATAACATTATTTTGTTACTTTTACTAATTTTTTCTGATTTTCAACAGTATTTTTTGTAAGGTTTCAAATGGAGCAATCCTTAAGGTAAATAGATTAATCGTGATTTATATGATTGATAGACCATGAAGTTTATCTTATAATAGTGAATGTTCTATATTTTTTATATAAATGATCGTCTCGATTGCGTGGGGATTGGCGGGATATCAGTTTCCAATCTCAAACGAGCTTCAGCTGGTGATGGGTAAGTAAACGTTCTTTATGACCCATAAAGTCATATATTTTTTTGATTTAAGAAAATAAGTACAAACTTCAATATAACATCCACGAGAAATTGTTAGATAATCAATGCCTCTTAGCAACCTCACCCATAACCCCTAAATTTGGTACATAGTATGTTATGTATATCTAATGGGAGTTTATTACATAACCTCAAATTCAAACGCCAAATACTTATTTACAGAGATGTCATCGCTGTACCAAAGAAGTACGTCAGGGAAAGTAGTTCAAACATGTTGAAGATCTAGTCCCTTCTTTAGCACTCGCATGCTGTCATCTCCGCTCCGTACGTACTCCTATGCAGCCATCAGCATGCAATGATCCTCACACAGTCATCCGTAATGTGTCGCTGACGACATAATAAATAATATTTCTACATCCGGATATTCAATAATTTAAAGAATTCAAAATTATTTATTTTAGAAAATTCTAGAATCTACGTCATACAAGATGTTGTTTAATTTCGCTATTACTATGTTATATCTCAATTTTCTTAATATAAAATATAAATAAAACGGATGATACTTTACAGATAATTTTATTAATGTAGATATTTATTATCAAGTTGGTTGCATTTTCTCAATTGTTTTGATGATAAATCGTTATTTTAGTAATTATAAATATATTGTTCGAATTTAGTAATTTATCTGTTACAATTTTTGATTTACTAATTATGCATATCAGAAATTATTTACGTACATCATTCTATAATAATAGCAATATACGTCATTCCGGATGTTGTTTTACAGATTAACTTTATTGTTTCTATGTTAAAGATAGCATACGAGTTCATATTTAATATTTACTATAATTTTTTATGATTTGACTAATTATGCATATTTTTTAGCGAAAATCTTGAAATCAGACATTATTTCTTTACATCATACCAGGTGTCTACTGTTACTATACATTATTTCAATATTAATAAATATATTGTAAGGATTTTTTTAATTTGAATTTTTTACATCCAGCCGCGCCGCTGACGTACAACCACAAATTGGGATTTACGTCTTTACTGATTTGATTTTATAATTGAAATGCAATTATTTATTACCAAATTCATTACATTATTTTATTAATAAATGACTTCGATAATTAGTCTGATACAGATATGCTACATTGATTTTCTAATTCTAATTTCCAACCGAGCCTCAACGACCTTATTATGTAGTATATTGGAAAATAATTTTAAAATACGAAACTCTTAAACAACAAAATTTTGATGAGAAACATTTCCTGATAAAACTCACATTTACTGAGATATCGCACTTTAACGCACTAATGAGCAACCCTGATATGTATATATATATATATATATATATATATATATATATATATATATATATATATATAGTGTCGGGTAGGATCTAGATCAAAGTGATCTAGATCCACTAAACGGATCTATGATCTGGATCTAGATACTTTGCTCTGCTAGGATCTAGTATCTGGATCTAGATCACATTTTAACAGATCTTTAGTACTTGAATCCAAAGATCCATTAGAAGATTTTAAAATGTATTTTAAGGGTATTTTGTGAAATTTTTAACTGGCTTGAGGCAACAAAGCACAGAGATACATACACATTTACACAATTACCTACTGCCTGAGGCATGTTAAATTCCGAAATATCCAATAATAGAACTATTCATTTTCTTTGTTAATATTTCCGTCGGTTGTTTTTGTTTCCCAAAGCTACAAAGGCAGGTAATGACCGCTAAGTGCTAATCTAATGATTTAATGAGTAATGACAATGGGGTCATCCATCCATTAAAGTAGGTACTTAAGTTAAGTGGAACAGGAATTCCCTGTTGCTAATTTAATCGAACAAAAGGAGGTATAGAAAAACAACAATCTTGTCTTCAGTTCTTAAGAATACGACTTTAAGTAAAGCACATTTGTTAATTGTTAGTTAGATCAACAATGAATGACGAAGCTGAATTAATGGAAGTTCCGCCAATCTTAAGCGAATTCTTTGATTTTTTAAAAATAAATACTTAATCGCAAACATTATTTTAAAGACACAAGCACTAACTATGAGCAATTAAATATGTACCCTGCTATAAAAGAAATCTTTTTAAAATATAATTCTATACTTCCTTCATCTGCCCCCGTTGAAAGGATATGGTGGACTAATTTTAACTCCTCGTAGGAATAGATTAAGTGATGATATATTTGAGATGCTATTAATTTTAAGACAAAATAAAATAAAATTAGATAATAAAATGTAATTATGTAATGTATACTTATAATAATTTAGATACATGTCCTTATCCTTATAATTGTATAACTATGTGTTAAGTTAAATTAACAATTAACATTGCAACTTGCAAGTGTAAATGTGTAAGGTAAAATGGGGTAACATTGACATGGGGGAAACATTGACACATTTTCAAAATTCCCTCCTAATTTTAGTTGAAAAGAAATTTACGTTTTGTCTTTTGTTGTAAAATTATGTGTATAGTTCCGCCATCTAGTAACCTATACTTCAAACACTTTGTTCTAATTTTATGGTTAGCGTCTGTTTAATGGTTAAGCACAAGAATTTGTTGAGTCACGTCTATAGAAAACTTTGCCGGTGTTAATTGTTTTTTGAAGTAAGTAATTTCTTATATTACGCGTTAACAAATATTAGTTTATTTCAATTTAAATTCTGTAATTTGATGAAGTTCTACTTTCGTAAGTGAAGGTTAAGATTGACACCTGTGTCAATGTTACACTCTATAAATGTGTCAATGTTTTTCTCTTTGCAGAAATGCCCGCAAAAAGAAGGTTGGCGAAATTTCCAGAAAATATAAAACCTATGATGAAGACAGTATGGTAAACGCCATAAATCAAGTAAAAAATGGAAGTTTAAGTGTCAAGAGAGCTAGTGAAATGTATGCAATTAACCGTTCAACGTTAATAAACCACTTGAAAAACTATAAATACAAAGCAGTTGGCCGCCCCACAGTACTCACTTTACAAGAATAAAAACTCTTGGTAAATGCTATAATAAAAGTACCTGACTGGGGCTTCGGACTCGATCGTTTTAAATTACGTATTTGTGTTCAGGATTATCTCAAACAAATGGATCGTCCAAATCCATTTAAAAATGGATTACCAGGTATTGACTAGATTAAATCTTTTGAACGTCGTTGGAAGAAAAAACTCAGTAACAGAGTCGCACAAAATCTACCTAAAAATAGGGCAGATGCTTGTTCTTTGGAAGTGCTCAATGATTTTTACGAAAAGCTAAAAGCCACGATTGAAAGGCTGGAATTGTCGAATAAGCCACAGAATGTGTTTAATTGTGACGAATCAGGCTTTCAAACTGACGCTGGTATTCAAAAAATGTTATGTCGCAGAGGTTCACACAACCCACTGAAATTTGTGGGTACTGTAACAAAAACTACTTACACCGTTCTAGCATGTTGTAGTGCAATCGGTGAATATCTTCCCTTATTTGTAAATTACAAAGGTCTACATCTTTACGCAACATGGTGTCAAAATGGACCAGAAAATACTGTGTATAACTGTTCTCCATCCGGCTGGATGGAGGCAGCCCAGTTTGCAGATTGTTTCGAAAATGTTTTTGTGAGAGCTACTGCTGCGTTAAGTGGACCGAAACTACTAATATTTGATGGCCACAATTCCCACATAACACTACAACTTATTGACATGGCTATAAAAAACAATATTGAACTGTTCTGTTTGCCCTCGCACACATCGCATGTTCGACAGCCGTTAGATGTTGGAGTTTTTAAACCTGTTAAAACAGCATGGCGCAATGTTCTAAAAAGTTTTTATCAAGAAACTGGGTTTAAGAACGCCGACAAGGTAGTGTTTCCTGGTCTGTTAAAAAAACTTTAAGAAACTGGGTGTTTTTCTAGGGCCAACGCAGTTGGTGGTTTCGAGGGGTCTGGAATTTTTCCCTTATCTAAAGAAAGGATATTAAAAAAATCCATATCATCAACCGTCATATGTTCTTCAGAAAATAAAATTCAACCAACCACATCCACAGTAGAAAAAGAAAATGAAACACCAACACCCGAATTTGCAGGTTACAGTCAATCCTCACCACCAACTACTCCACTTCCTGAACACTTGGAAGATATTACACCTACTAAAAAGTTGGAATTATCACTAATGACTGTATTAAGACGGCAAGAAGCCAAAACAGTAATACAAAAAAGAAGTAAACTCAGAAGAAAATTTGCGGAAACATTAACAGCGGACGATGTTAGACTAAGAATGATAGAAAATGAGAAAACAAAAGAAAACCAACAGTAAGAAAAACTCAAAACAAAAAGCAAGAAGCCTGTTGAAAAAACTGAAGAAACCTCAGATAGTGATGCTAGTTTACAACTTGTCCATGATACAGATGATGACATTTCACACGATGAAAATAATAGCAGTGTAACAGAAGAAGATAATTGTGGTAAAGCAAAGGAATTTGTGAAGTTCGACGGAAGTAACCAAAATATAGTTGCAAATTCATGGGTCCTCGTCAGATTCAATAATTCTAAAAGTTGTGTAGAAAAGGAAGAATGCATTCACTATGTTGGACAAGTGTTGGAAGTAAATGACAGCGAAATTATGGTCAACTTTTTGAGAAAGAAGAAAATACATCTTGTGTACCCTGATGTGCCCGATCAAAGCGTGGTATCTGTAGATGATGTCGCTATGGTTCTGCGCGAACCTTATATTAAACGGGGAATGCATTACTTTCATGTCAACTTTCTTCCTTCTAATTATAAAGCGCCTCCTAAGATTAACTAGGCTTTATTATAATACGTAGGTGTATAACTATCTAAAATTAAGTATAAAGTTTCTTAATTAAGTATTTATTGTTTTATTTCTATGATTTTCCATAAAAATATCTAGGACATTTGTCAATGTTACACTATACATGCAAACTATTGACATATTAGCTGTTTTATGAGTGTGTCAATGTTAGACTTGCCATGGGTAACATTGACACATTACCACTTTTAAAAAAATTAAATTCTGTAAACGACTTGGTATATTCATATTCTATCATATACAGTGTAGAAAAGGTTAATATATCTTCATTCTGTCACAAAAGCAGTCATATACCAAACTGCTATGTGCCAAAAAAAAATCAATTTTAAAGTTGTGTCAATGTTACCCCATTTTACCTTACCTAATACTAATTTTGTAATTTGTATTTGTAGTGCGTTAAATAATTAATGTAAGTTTTCAATAAAACCTATAAAAGTTATATTTTTATATATTATTTTTCTTAATAATTTAACTTTACGGACTAATATTTGTATTACATGAAAAATGATCATGGGAATGGGAGTACTACTCATCAGTAGCAATACTAGCAATTAAAGATAATATTAATAATTAGAAAAATCTCGAAACAATTTTGGGAATGTCGGATCTTTATAAAAGATCTAGATCCCACTTCAAGGATCTTTGATCTTTATCTAGATCCATTTTTACGTACGGATCTTGGATCTTTATCTAGATCAGTTTTTAAAAATGTGTTTGGATCTGTATCTAGATCCTAAATAAATGGATCTTACCAACACTGTATATATATATATATATATATATATATATATATATATATATATATATATATATATATATATAGGAGAAGAAAAAATCTTTACAAGTCAATTGTCATTAACAGCATGTGTATATGTGACCGTAATTTTACAATTCGTAATCCGATAACATAGTAATAGTTGAAGCCACGGCTGGCGAGATCTTTAGAAACGTCATTATAATTCACAAATGCACATTTTTAACGTAATTCACTAATGATTAATAATAGTTATTCATCCATCAAGCGTATTAATGAAGGCGATTAATGATGAGATGTTTTAACGCGTGAGCGTAGCGAACACGGTAAAAATTCGAGTTCGTTAATGGCGCATAAATTCGCCAGTTAGTTAGAATATTTTTCACAGAATCACTTTCTTTAACTTTCGTGTTTCTCCAAAGTGAAAATTTTATGCCGACCAGACTGTCATCTCGTAATTAAAGTACAGAACGTCCAACAGTCCTCATTCCTTAACGCAATACATTCATTGTTAGATATACACTGTGTCCACATTTCCATGCTCACCATTGGTATATCGTTTATTAGAAGAGATAGGGCAACGGTTAAATGGGGAATGTTTTGCAGAATTCAGTGCTCACAGTAAATCTCATTTCAAATTTAAGATGTTTTGAAATAATCAAAATTATTAATTTCAATTTTCTAAATAACTCGATAACGCCTAACGCGATCGCTATTAAACCTTTACATTATTCAGATACTTTTTTAAGATAAATTTTTCGGTGAAAACAGAAACCCCCGATTTTCAATTGGTTCCAGGTTATTAGCGCTATATTTTGTTTTTCTTATGGTGCCCATATAAGATTTTTGGTTAGTTAGGTAGTCCTTAAAAAGAGTTTTTCAACGATGTATAACATGCCTGGAAAATCACTATTTGTAGGGGATATATAAACAAAAGATTAAATTAATCTCTAATATGAAATAAGTAGGCTTCGAAATTAAACACCAACGAGAAATGAAAGCGAAAGAATACGCTAAGTAATATTGTAAAATAAATAATAAAACGAAAAGATAATGACATTTAACTTCATATTAGCAAAAATTTCCTAATAAAATTAGTAATCCATGGAATTAAACGTTAGTGTGGAACAAAGTACAATTAGTGCTACACAAACCTTGGGTACTCGTAGTTATTGATAGGTAATTATTATTGAGTATTAAGATTAATAAGTTGTGCTCGTCGCCAATTTATGATTTAACGAGGGCACAATAATCGCCTTGTTTGATAATACTAGTAATTAATAACGTGAAAAAATTTAATTTTTTTTTAATTTTAATTTTATTTAATTTGAAAAGATACAACTAGCTAAACTGTATTCTCGATAATATTGTCTAGACGTCTTCTGCATGACCTTTTTTCGACTTTGCACAATTCTGGGTATATTATTAATTAATGTTCTATAATAACAAATCAAACAGTTTAAATATGGTTATTACACTGTCCGATTTGTGCACAAATATAATTACTTTATACATTAGAATTACACCAATCATTGCGAATGAGGTTCCCATTATTTGTCGTTCATAAGATATTAATTATTATCAAAATGGTTAACGTATTTATTGCCATAGTAATACATTGACATATTACAAATCCCCAGACTTGTGTATCAATTTACATGAAAAACCATTTCATTTTATATTTTTGTGTTAAAACGGAAACCTTAAAAAACCTATCACGTATACAATAGGGAACAATTTCAAAATTTATTTTGTGTTGTGAATATTGAATTTGTATTGTAATATTATTAACCCTACGTATTTGTGTAAAATATAGGATAGGATTTTAGTTATCTCTATAAAAAATAAGTGGGTTGCATAAAAAATGAAAATGTTATATCTCTTGCAGTTGAATATCGGTTCTCATTTCCCGAAGTTTTTTGGTTTTTGGTTTTGATAAATGTATTAAAACTGATTCAGTAGAACAATATTTTAATACAAATCAATCTTTTATTATCATTTTTACGAACTGGATAATGGGATCATATTTAAATCTTTTTTGTTAGATGCTAATGTCATTGTCACATTTGCAATTAATAATGTTTATAGGTATATTCTGGGTATATTTGAGTTTAAGCATGTTTAGCAACACTGTATTTACTCCTACTATTTGATACCACAGAATATTTACAATCAGATATTTTAAGTTGTTTTGCTCATTATTTACAGAAGAAAATCTTTTTTATTAGGTAAGCTACCTATTACGTGTTCAAATAAGTAATACTAAATACACCAAACTAAATGTACAATCAGTATAACAAGAAGTAACACTGTTGAGTAATTTTTTACTCTATGGTAACACGAAGTAAGTTGTGCATGTATATTTAATGTTAGTTCCATAATTATCTATAAAACTTGTAAAGAATTTATTATGAACTGCAAAACTTACAAACTTTTTATACATAAATAATACGTAGTATATTATAATACAAGTGTATAAGCGACTGCTCCATTAAAAGTCGCTCGGCTTGCCTCGTTCTTTTAAACCCGTCACGCGAGCTTTAAAGGCGCTTATTTTTTATTATAGCTGGACTACTATACGAAAATTGTAAGAAAATACTTCACCATCGGTGGAAGTAAAAGTAAATTGAAATCAGTTTTGCGAAGTAACCTGTGTAATTAATCGGTGCTGTAAAAACGGTTTGCAATTGTTGTTTCGTTGCTATTTATATTTATTAAAAATTTGTTTCGAGAATTACAAAATGATTGAAAACGATACATTTCATGCGAGATTAAAATTTCAAACAACAGCAATTGTACGTTTCATATTCATTTAAATAAGTAAAGATTAGTTCTATTTGTGTACGGGTATTTACGATTGTTCAAAATTTGGAGGTGAATTAGTTGTTACCCAGGCAACTTTAAAGCACTAATGTTTCAAAGGTCCGATTTCGAGCGCATTTGAATGTTCAAAATGCTGATTATGAATCACGTATAATAAAACACATTATAAACAAAACGTTCTAGTGGTAACCGAATAACTAATTAACTATAGTGCGCTCCAGAATATCAGAGAGTATTACACTATCATCTTGATAGCGATAGCTCAGTGGCGTACTTATTAAAGGCATATACTATAAGGTGTGTAAAATATATTGACTTTTCAGGTTCTAATGTTTGTATAAAGTATTTAAAAAATATATATCTGTAATTGTAACTATGACCTATTAATACAGACGAGGGTAAGGTGAATAGTTTTCGGCCTGACACAGAGATGGTACTCCAATCAATTAGTTCGTATGACAAGTTCAACTTGTTCTCTCAAGTAGCTTGTTTACACGGATTTTTGCAGTGGACGTCTTGCGTGTTTTTCGTTAAAAGGGATAAGCTTGAATATCGTGCGATCATAAAATTATTCGTTTTGGATGGATTAACGCTTAAGGAAATGTATCCGAAGTTTACGGGGACACTGCTCCTTCCACGTCAACCGTCAAAAAGTGGGCAGCTGAATTTAAGCATGGTCGTACATCCTTCGAAGATGACCCACGTGAAGGGCGGCAAAAAACTGCAATCATACCAGAAACCATTGGCAAAGTACATGTTATCGAGTTGGACGATAGGCGAGTAAAGATGAGTGAGGTATCTGGGGCTGTGGGGATATCGGAAGGAAGGGTGTGAAACATCTTGCACAAAGAATTAGGAATGCGAAAGCTCTGCGCAGGATGATTGCCGCATTTTCAGATCAAAAGCAGTCCAGGCAGTGGGTGGATGCCGGTGGTTTAGCTCCAAAGAAAGCAAAATCGATCGCATCTGTCGGAAAGGTCGTGGCCAGCGTTTTTTGCGATGCTAATGGGATCCTGTTAATTGATTACTTTACAAAAGGCAGAACAATTACAGACGAATATTACTCGAACTTTCTTGACTATCTGGATGCCAAAATTCGCGAGAAGAGGCCTGGCTTGAAGAAGAAAATATCATCTTTCACCAGGACAACGCACTGGCACACAAGGGTGTGTTGGTGATGGGAAAACTGCGGTACTTGAAGTACGATTTGCTCGACCATCCCCCCTATTTTCCTGATTGATTTGACACCTTCAAACCATCTGTTCCCAAACTTGAAGAAATTTGTTTCTCGGAAGCGCTTCGCATCCAATGAAGAAGTTGATTAATATTTTTACAGCCTTTCCAGACTCTTACTTCCGGGAAGGAATACTGATGTTGGAGAAACGCTTTAAGTGGTTTAATATCTAATCCTCTGTCTAAGTAACCTACTAGTTTTTTTATCAAACCAAATAATGTTTGTTAACGTACATGTAATCTGTTTCAGGTTTCAGCAGAGAAACGGTTTGTGACGTCATTATCATGTCATTACATTAATACGTTATTACACTATTATCTAACTGTATGTAAATTTGACTCACTTAATGAGGGATGTATTAAGGCGCGATTACCACATTGGTTATTTCAAAACAAGTACTTTAAAATGCTCACTTATTTTCGAGTTTTGGTTGAAAACGGTGGTGAAAATGGCGTCTCACGATTTTCTCTGGGTATGAAAAATATCTAAAAGGGTGTTTTGGAAGAACTGGCTTGCTCAACAGGAAGAAAAAAACACAACAATTTGCTGAAGAAGAAAAAGTTCGTATCAGGAGAAAAATCCATTGCTTCTACTTCAATAAAGAAATTACTACACTCAACAGAATAGTAGCAGTACTAAAACAAAACGTTGATGGACCACAATTGTCTCAGCCGATACTACACAGATCACGACACGAGCTTAATATTTCGTGGGAAAAAGTGAATCGAAAATCAATCTTAATTGATAATCTCCAAACTGTTTCTAGGAGACGCAGATACCTCCGTGAAATAACGAAGCTTCGTGCCGAACGACGGAAAATCTTTTATCTCGATGAGACTTGGTTAAACAAAGGGTTGGTCAACTGGAACAAATCCACCATCGGGCAATGGTCGACGACCAATTATTTACACGTGTAGGTAGCGCTAATGGATTCTTAAAAAATGGTTTACTTGTGTTTGAGTCCAAGCACACAGGGGATCGTAACGAAGATATGAACGATGATGGTTTTGAAGAATATTTTGAACAAGTGATTGCAAACATTCCACGGGGAGCCGTAATTGTTCTGCATAATGCAAGTTACCAGTCTAGAAAAAACCAACACTTACCAATAACTACGTGGAAAAAGGAAACAATGGCAAATAATTTACATCAAAACAGATACAATTTGAAGAAACTATACTCAAAAGAAAGGTTTTGGCTATAGCAAACCAGCATGAGCAACAATTTGTTAAGTATCTTATTGACGAACTATGTACCTCTCGCGGGATTGCCGTACATAGATTACCACTGCGAACTCAGCCCCATAGAGTTAGTTTGGGCTCAAATAAAATGTGAAGTAGGTAAAAACTATACGACCTTTAAATTAAGTGAAGTGAGATAGCTTCTAATACAAGCCATAGACAATGTGTATAAATCTTAAAGTTCTATAAATGTACTTCTACTCCCATGGCTACATATGTTAGCTACTTAACAGTTTGGATAATAACTAGAAGATTTTGTGCCTTATGCTCAGTCGTAGATTAAAGTGGGCCAGGTTCATAAAATTATCGATTTGCCTTATTAACCAAAAAATATTTACTTGTACCTAGATATGTTCGCTTTAAAATCGGGGTTGTTTCTTCCTGAAACTAATTGTTAAATACTCGGACGCCAACTTGTTTTTAAATATGGAATAAACAAGTAAACCATTATACAACAAAGTTAAAAGAAAATGTCTACAATAACAAATTTTATTACATAACCTATATTTAATTACAAACGGAAATACCTTAAGGATAATGTTAGTAACGTTATAACCTAATGAATAATTAATAGTGTGAGTAATTAATGGAATCAGAATACCTTATTCTTGGTCACACTATAGATAACAAAATAACTGCATGCTGGGTCAGCGTTTTGGAAACTGTTGCGTAGCATTACTTCAGGTTGAAATAAATCTGGATTTGTATGCTAAAAGTGCCTGAAATGCAAATGTCTCAAACATAGTAAAATAACTTTAAATAACTCACCGTAGAATTTACGACACTTTCTATAAAAAATATTTAACAGAGCAAAAATGGATGCTCTACTATCATGTTAGTTGCCTACAGAGAGGTGAAATATTAACACGTTCGAAGTTTGTTACAAATGTCAATGCATAAAAGTGGAAAAAGTGTGTTGATCATGTAAATAAAGAGGATCAGCGTAAGCGGGAACTTGATGTGGTGTTGGAAGAAACTGTAGAACCCGTTATCATATCTGTGGGAGAAGATGACAGCTCTTACGAATCGGATGAGAATGATAAAGACTGATTGTCAGTTACATATCGCATTTGTTTCCAAAACTTACTTTTATCACAATATTAAATGTAAAAAAATTAATGTAAATTACATCAATTATTTTATATTAATCAAAACATTATTATTTTGAAATAGCCACACCTAAAATAAATGTTTAATATTTTCACGCCTATCGATTGTTTGATAATTAATCTGCATTTTTTAATACACTGAAATCCCAACAGCACGTCTATGAGTTGTTGGAACTTCAGACTTAAGTCGCATTTTAAAGGGTCGTTTTTTTGCCGTTTACCTGAACCCTCTTCATTTAACACAATGTTTTGCAAGCGGCACATTTACAGCATCTTCGTTTAAACTAACCCGGTTTACTACTGACTTCTGTTTGCCGCTTCTATGCAAAAAACGAAACTATTTCTCGAATAACACGATTTATTACTCTCTCATATTCTGGAACGTACTTTAATTATAAATCATGTTAACAAACTGTATCCAAGGATTAGTACAGATATATAATAAGAGGTGAAATTTTGGTTAGTCTATAACACAATTAGATGGCGCCACAAACAAAACCCTAATTAGTCCTAGAATTACACCGCTAGGTGGCGCTACCTTTATTACAGAAAATATTCATTAGTCTATACGCTACTAGATGGCGCTACAAACAAATTCAAGTTTCGCAACAAGAGTGCCACGACAAGGGCGCATACCCTAACACAGGTTCTTATAGCTGCCTTGTGAGATAGAATTAGGGCCCCATTCTTACAATGCTATTTCCAGCCAAGGGGGCCACGACAAGAGGGCGCAAACCCTAACACAAGTGCTTATAGTTGTCTTACAAGTTAGCATTAGGACCCCTTATTAGAACATTTTAAATTTCCCGCCGTAACCAATGCAAAGTCTTAGAAGCAGAAGGGCCAATCAGATGCCAATCAGCTAAAAGGGGGTGTCCTCAGGACCACCAATTAAAACACTGCATGCGCACGCATTTTCCTACCTTCCAGGGCTAAACTGTCAAAAAGGTTCTTAATATAACCAAAATGGTCCTAATTAGGGGTGAAAGTTCCATCAAGGGGCTGAAAATGGCTCCCGAAAATAAGCCGTCAAAAAAAGTGGGGGGGAAGGTATCCCAGAGGCTGGTCCTATGACGTCACAAAAAGTGAAAGTTAAAGTGTCCCAAGGGGTAGAGCTTGTTACGTCACAACAAAAGGGGAGGTACTAATAGATATTAGGAACGTGTAGCCTGGACTTTTTTTTGTCAATTGCCGATTGTTTTCTTACTTTTCCTTCTTCTTGTTTATGGAACTGTTTAGCTCGCATACACATGTAATAATATACCCCTTTTGATATTATTTCATCCCGATGTTCTTGGCACTGAAATTTAATTAATGTATTTTATTCTATTCTCTTCTTTACCGACATTTTAGTAAATAAGAAGGGTAATTTGGCCAAATACATGGTTTTGCGTTATGTCGTAAGCGTGGGATTTTAGTGGATACTGTAAAAAATAACAGTACCCAATAATTCTGCTAATTTATAAAGTACATTGACAGATTTTAAATAGGATATTGGTCGCTCTTTGATCAATAATTTGATTAGCTTACTTACCTACTTCTTATTTACGTTGCATTTTTAAATTTGGGAGTAGGTATGTTATAATAAAATATGTTTCTGCGACAACTTCACGCACAATATCTTCTTTCAAAAAGTGTTTTTCGCACAAAGCGTCATTATTAATTGTTTGTGCGGCACGAGGAATCACTGTTCTCCACTCATTTAATTTGTTTTTAGGCACTTTAAATGAAGAGACTTTGTCTTCATTGCCGCTGTAATCACTTTTGCATCCATCTGCAAAATAATACCTTCGAGCCATTGCAGTTAAATAAAATTAAACTCTCAATTACTTGATAAAAATGTGTCTCGTTGATCAAACAAGATGCATTTCGGTTTATTTCGGGCCAAGCTAGTTGTCCGTCTTTATTGCTACCTCTCCGTCGCACACTGACGAAACTCGTGGACCATTTTCACGCAGTGAAGCTAGAGTAAGTCCGTCCACCTAACTTATTATACACCGTAATTGGTAATAAACATTAAAAATAGTAATACCTGGAATTCATTTGATAACATGATCGGCGAGTTGCTTCTTGTTACTGGACAATAAAAATAAGAAAAAAAATAAAATGGTCTTTTTTGTTATTCCATCCATTTCTAAATTTTTGGAAGTTACTTTCAAACTCTACGTAGAGGATTAATCAGAAGTTATCAATTAAGAAAATATTCATATACGTTTATCTTTTTGGAGTTATTTGAAGTTGGGTAGTTTCTTACGCATATGCGGAATTCAGGAATTTTAAAAGAAAGCCATTTAATAAACTGAAAAATCTCGAACATCATTTTAGAGGTAAATGGAACTTCTTTTTTTGTATCTTTTCATTCTGAAATGTCATCTATTTTAGCTTCATTTCTGGGAGTTTCGTTTGTTACTGTGTTTCAGTTTTGAGATTTTCATCTTGTTTTGCTGTTGCTTCAACGGAAAGTGTGGAGATTACAATCGAGACCTTTAATGGTACTGGCCCGCGTATGATGGATGTCTGACTGTGGTATAAGTTTATTCCAGGATAACCGCCCCGTCAGGATAGTAAAGGTCAGATGAGTTAATTTAAGTTTGCACATCGAGTGCGGAAGCAAAGTTTCATTCATTATTCACGTTAGTTAATAATGACGGTTTATTGTTTAGACCGTTGTTACATTTAAATGTGACACTGAAGGCTTGCTGACACTGTCACATGGAAACATATCGTAGATATTTTAATTCTGAACGCTAAAGAACACTATACTTTGTGAAATGTGTAATGTGTAATTCTTAAAAATTACTATTAATTTTATTAAAATACATAAATAAAAAGTTTTCCTCGAGTAGGATTTGAACCTACGACCTGTACTTTGTTATGAACTATTCGTTCATAACAAAACCTTATAATAATTTGTGTAATTCTTGTTTATATTGATTCCTAATAAGTTCCTAATAAGTTAGTTTAACTTGTAAACCCGACAACAAGATTAAATTATAATTGATTTTTTTTTTCCTAAATTCAAAATGTGAAATTTTAAAAAGCAATTACTTTTCATAAAGATCTTCCGGCACTGACGGTTTATCGTTGTAAAAGAAATTTGAAACATATTGCTACCTAACTGCTAGCCGTCTTGTTGACGTTCTAACCATGATTGTTAGTTAACCTTTCGTAATCCATAAGTATACTTGCCATTGACGCTTAATTTGAAAATTATTATAGACCCGTAAGTTTACACATCTTGCTTGTCACATTATTTATTTAGTCAAAACTATTTGATTATGGCATAAATTACTAAGGGTAATTGCAATATTTTTTATGTATTTGTATGTTTAGTTGGGACTAGTGTAACTGAATAGTTCATTCATTCAAATTATGTATTTTGAAACTCAATATGCTTATTTGCCTTTATTGGCTTGATTTATTCTTAGGTGTACCCATGGTGACTGGTAAGTATCTCTTTTTTTTATAGATATTTGTCACCCTGTTTCTTGAGGCGGGAGCAGGCACTCATAGATTCGCTGGAGTTTTATGTTGTAAGCTTTTGTGTTTCTATCTAACTGACCCTCGATCCAACCGACGAGCTGCGGGCAACGAATCGTGTTACAATCTAGAATGCTTTAATTATCGGGTTATTTATTTATTTATATATATATTTTTTTCTGTTGGTGAGATATGCCATAATAATTCACTATTAAACCTTCAAAAGGCATCTTAAATTTGTTGTTGGGCCACATGACATAAAGAATGCATTGCTTTCAAAAAGAAAGCGTGTGGTAAGGCTCAGAGAGCATACATTTAAACTCACCCAGTTCAATCACCATCCTGTTTCCGTATATCGTTGATATGGTATCTAAATTGAAAAAACTTATATTCAGTTCCTACTTTTACGTCTTCATGGTTTTTAAAGGTTTTACAGAATGTTGAGGCATTTATAGAGCTGACAAATCCGTTATCTGGAATTAGCACGTGACATTAAAATCTGTTCAAACAAATAACCAAAAAAAAAAATTAAAGATAAAACAAGCACAGTGATCTAATTAGATTGACATTTTCCATTTGTTAAAATGTATTTTTCCAAGAAGTAACAAGTTACATAATACCGTCTAAAACAATTGCTTAAACATACAATAGGATAAACGTTGTTTAAACTTACGAACAAAATTATAATTATTTATTAATACCTCATATATATATATATATATATATATATATATATATATATATATATATATATATATATATATATATATATATATATATATATATATATATATATATATATATATATATATATATATATATATATATATATATATATATATATATATATATATATATATATATATATATATATATATATATATATATATATATATGCATCACCTTTGATATTTTTAATGAGATACCTTGTATATTATTACATTTTTGGGTTCGCTATTACTTTTAAATTATTTTTGCCTCACATATTCCTTCAACCGTTTTTGAGTAATTAATTAATTTCCTTATTTTTTTAGCCAAAACATGCTTTCAATCTAATGTTCATTATTGTGGTGTTTGAATTTGTAGAAAGTTGAAATTCTGGATGCACTCTATGAATAAGCTGTTCATCAGTTCTGCGTAACGAAATTGGTTCCATATTGTACAGGGTCGTTTCCCTTTAAAATGATATATCATGTTCCTATACTTAGTAATAGTAAGGTTTCCAAAATAGAAGCATGTTCCTATAAAAATCGCACTATTCTGTCTTTTCTGTCACAATTAGTGCACTAATAATAAAAAATTCGGGTGTTTATTAACGGGAGAAATTTGAAAAGGGTCAGATAGAAGAAAATTACTACACAATTCAAGTTTTGATAAAACTATCTATTTTTCATGTACAATGTGGCCAAATTATAGCGAGAACATGCAGGAAGTTCAACGAAATGTATCCTAATTTGCGACCAATGGACAAAAGAAAGTTTGTACGATTATAAAATGATTTCATTAATTATTAATATCTACTGGTATTTATAAAAAAAGAACGTCGAATAACAAATGCAGTTAAACATGAATCGCAATCCAAAGAATATCAAACAATAACTAACGAAACTAGAAAGCATTTACAAAAAATTTTCAAAATGACGACCGTTGGTTTCCAAACATTTCAGAATATGAATAATCGTTGATGAAATTGTAGCCCGCCTTATCACTGTGGGATCTATCTCTTCAATATTCCTGATAACTCGTTGACGCAGGTCTTGTTTCGTGAGTACCGGTGTCATATAAACCTTCCTCTTCAAATTGCCCCACAAGTAAAAATCAAGAGGTGTGAGGTCGGGTGATCTGTTTAGGTATAGGAACATCATTTTAAAGGGACTTCAATTGTCTATCAGAATATTCGATAACATACAGGGCGTCCCATTTGAAATAATGAACTTTTCTGCATTTTGCACCTTGCGGAAACGTAACGAATTTCGAACGACCCTGTACAATATGGAACCAATTTCGTTACGCAGAACTAATGAACAGCTTATTCATAGAGTGCATCCAGAATTTCAACTTTCTACAAATTTAAACACCACAATAATGAACATTCGATTGGAACCAAGTTTTGGCTAAAAAATAAGGAAATGAATTAACTACTCAAAAACGGTTGAAGATAGGCATAGGGGTGCGTGATACAAAAATAATTTAAAAGTAATAGCGAACCCAACAATGCAATAATATACAGGGAGTCTCCTTAAAAAAATATCAAAGGTGATGCCGCTTTTTCACATAAGCGGCAACGTCGCAACGCTAAAAATATTTTAGATCGATAGATCCGAGCCAGCCATGCAAGTGACCAAATTTTCAAAAAGATTAAAATGTTATCAAGAAGGGAAACACCACTTTCAAAACTAAAATTAAATTACAGGATAAGTAACTGTTTGAACATTCTTATAGTTATTATAAAACAAAAATGTTTAATAAGTTGTATCAATGCTTCCACATAAAAAAATCGTTTTTTTTGCTAACATCTTGTAAACCGTTTATTGTACAGAAAAATTATAGGGACAAAAAATACTCACAATTATATTACTAATCAGATACTAAAAGGAAAAAATGTAAAGAAATAAAAAGTTACAAAAGGGGTACTTACCCCCTCAATTTTACCCCATTCCACACTGACACCAAAATAATCAGTGGCTTTGGGTAGTTGACATCTATATGTGTGCCAAATTTCAAGTTCAAGATATGTTAAGTGCTTCGAAAGTTATGGAGTACACACACGCACACAGACACACAGACAAGATTTTGTTTTGTTCAAATTTTGTTTTTGGACTTTCAAACATTTTAAATCGATTGAGCAAATTACAGTTTTTGAAAATTTTTTTAGCGATACAGTATTTCTCATCCGTTAGATGTGGAAGTAATTAGGTATACAGATAAATTTAAATTATTAAAATTATCAAATTGGTAAAATATAAGATACAAAATAATAAATGAACAGTATTTATAATATTGTTAGTTATAAGCATTAAATCTAATTAAATTCAGAAATAATTTAGGTAATTCATTTATAGTTTCATTTAATCACTTCTAATAAGGGTTATTTAGATGTCGACATCTTTAATATTATCCAAGTTATCATAAGTATTGAGTAGATGAGAGACAAAATTAGAGTTACTACTATACATATTGCTACCTTTTATAAAACTAAGGTGGTCATTAACTCTTTGTTTAACACTGCGGGTAGTCATGCCAATATATATATATATATATATATATATATATATATATATATATATATATATATATATATATATATATATATATATGTATATTTCTAATGTAAGGAATAGGACCAAAATAATCTGTGGTCTTAGGATCTATTGGAATAAGACTAGGGCTATTCAATATTTCAAATTTACGTTCACACTTATTAAACAAAATTCTAAAAACATCTAAGTTATAAATTATGTCTTTAATTGTACCAATTTCCTTTTTGAAATTTAATTTATTCATAGGTACCTTGAACAGTATGTGTATTAATGAATTTATAGTGGATAATCTATGATATAATGGTCAATTACCATTAAATGGTATAATATAGGGTTATTACAAATAATTTTCATGGTTTAAAGTGTACAGAAATCTGGCTTTATTTACCATACAAAAAAATAGAATGGTTACATTTTAAGAAAAACTCCCTTGTGACACGACAGATGTCAGGCTCTTGCAATACTTTGTTAAGAGTGTCTTGGTTGATTGTTTCGATGACTCTGGTAATCCGTTGTTGCATCTCAAGTATGCTTTCTGGTAATCGTGGTATATACACTTTATCTTTGATGTATCCTCACAAGAGAAAATCACAGGGAGTGATGGCCGGAGATCTTGGAGGCCAGTTTAAGAGTGCACCGTCATTTCGATCAGCACGACCGATCCATCTCTCAGGTATCCGATTTCGAAGTTTAGCCCTAACATCTAAGTGGTAATGTGGAGGTGCGCCGTCTAATTTCAGAATTAAATGTGGGGATTCTTGTTCTAATTACTGAAGAAGCCATTCCGTTATCATGTCCAAGAAAATGATTCCATTTATTGCTTGTCCAACAAAGAAAGAAGGCCCGTATACTTTGTTGTAAATGGTAGCACAAAACACATTAACTTACGTAGAATTGCGCAAGTGCTCGATATAGGTGTGTGGGTTCTCCGAGCCCCGTATTCTGACAGTATATCTGTTCACTTTACCACACAAGTGGAAAAAAAACTACACATTTGACAAAGTTTTCATTTTCCATCAAGGGCTGCATGTTCTCACAAAAAGAAAGTCTTGGAATTTTGTCATTTGGTTTTAATACTTGAACAAGCTCAAGTTTCTAACGCTTGACAATTATACGTGTACGTAAAATTTTCCAAACTGTTGGCTGTGGTATACCAAGCTCTGTGCTGCACTTAACAGTAAATTTCTGTGGACTACGCGCAAAACTTTCCCTTACCTGCTCTACAACTTTGGTTCTGAAGTAACATTGCACACCAATAACTGATTGGTTGATGTGATAATCCAACACACAAAATGCTTTCCTGTCTTCGAATTCAGCCATTACTCAATATCGACAACAATTGATTTTAACAAATCAATGTAAACAAAACTTTATGAGTTTTTCTTTCCAGTGTTACCAACTAAAATGGTATTAAAACACATTAATCCAGTAATATTTATAATTGAAATCGGAAACATTATTTGTAATATAACCCTGTATAATATTATCAGTTTGGCTCGTTCCATAGTAAATTTTATGTCTTCATGCCAATTACTGCTTGGAGTGAAAAATGGAGTAAGTTCAACTTCAGTACCATCAAATAGACAAATTGTGATGTCATCTACATATCTATACCATAAGATGATGCATTTATTATACAAGATATTTTTTTTAAAGAAGTTGTTCTTTGGGTGGTTCATAAATACTTCACTTAGTAAAGATGGTAAGCATCCACCCATATTCAGAGCTTTACTTTGTGTGTAAGTCCGATTGTTAATACTGAAAAGAATTTGGTCTATGCATGTTCCAAACATATCAAATATTTAATAAATCTCAATACAAAATTTCTGTTAAAGTTGATACCCAGTTGAATAATAAATTCATCCACCATCAAGATAAATTGGAACCAATTCCAAATTCAGGTGTCTATAGATTAAAATATCAAAATTGCAGTGGGGTGTACTGGGTGTCCGGATAAGGGTACGGAGCGGCTGTGTCTCGACAATGGTAGGGCCTAGAGGTTTGGGAAAAAAGTCCTTATAAGTAAAATGGACAAGAGAAATAGCTGGAAATTATCTTGAAGTTCGTAATTGGACCGCTAGGGGGCGTAACTACTATGAAGAAACATAAAATTCACGCTATCTTGGAAAGTCAGACGATGAGCTTAACTTTCAAAACATCGTTTGACAGCTTGGGTAATACCGCACCATTTTTCTTTACGACATTTTTTCGTATATATCATAATAAGGGAGGGGGGAGCCAAAGGATTTGTCAATATTTGAATGTTAATATCTCCTGAACCGTTCAACTGATTGGAATATTTTTGGTCTCATTTGAAAGAGTATTTTATGCTGTTTAAAAAAAAAATTTCAGTAAACTGTTTAGTTTAAAGTAAATAAACTAAAGGGCGTTATCTGCAGCGTTTACACATTTTTGTGATGTTCGGAAAAAAGTTAAATGGAAAGTTACTACTTTCTTGAAAGACCCTAAACCAACATAAAAATAGCTAAATTTTAGTGAAACCCCGTCCCGATATCTCCAACAGATATTGATTTATATGCGAAAATGTCAAAAATTGGAGTGCTTTAATCAGATTAAGTTACCTTTTCGAGAAAAACAGATGCCGCAGCCATTGTAACTGCTAAATTTAAAAATATACTGATTCCACAACTGTCAAAAGTTAGTTCTTATAGTTTTTGTGCCTAAGATTTACTTTTTTAATTCGATTGTCATGAAACATACCATTTATTGTCATTACTACCCGCAATGTTAAACAAAGACTTAATGAGCACACTAGTTTCATAAAGAATAACAATATGTATAGCAGTAACTCTAATTTTGCCTCCGTATACTCAATGCTAATGATAACTTTGATAATATTAAGGATGTCGACATTTTATATGAAATAATTAAAAAAAATTAGCGAATTATGAGGTACCACAAATACATACACATCTAAATAACCTTTATTGGTAGTGCTTAAATGAAACTATATGTGAATTACCTAAATTATGTGTAAATTTAGTTAGATTTAATACTTATAAATTTTAAAAAGGAAATTGGTACAATTAAAGATATAATGATTAATAATGGTTATAATTTAGATATTTTTAGAACTTTGTTTAAGTATAAAAAAATTTGAGACATTGAGTAGTACCAGTCTTATTCCAATAGATGATGAGACCACAAATTAGATTGATTCTATTCCTTACATTAGAAATATCTCAAAACTACTACCAAAAATATTTAATAAATCTCGATACAAACTTCTGTTCAAGTTGATTCCAATTTGAAAATAAATTCATAAATTTGAACCTGTTTCTAATTCAGGTGTTTATACATTAAAATATAAAAATTGCAGTGTGGTATACATTGGTATGAGTACCCGCAATGTTAAACAAATAGTTAATGAGCACTTTAGTTTTGTAAAAAATAACAATATCTATAGTAGTAACTCTAATTTGGCTCTCATATGATCAATAGTAATGATAACTTTGATAATATTAAAGATGTCGACGTTTTATATGCGAGTAATAATTACAAAAATTTAGCAAATTATGATGTACTATAAATACATAAACATCTACATAACCTTTATTGATAATGCTTAAGTGAAACTATAAACGAATTACCTAAATTATTTGTGAATTTAGTTAGGTTTAATGCTTACAACTAATAATATTTTAAATACTGCTGATTATTATTTGGTATCTTATATTTTATCAATTTCATAATATTAATAATTTAAATTTATCTGTATATCTAACTTTTCTTGGTATCTGTGACAATATTAAACATTTTTTGTTTTATGACTATAAGAATGTACAAACAGTTATTTACTTTGTAATTTAATGTTAGCTTTGAAAATGGTGTTTCTCTTCTTGAGAACATTCAAATTATTTTACACATGAAAATATTCATGTTAATAATTAAATTGTTATTTGTAATCAATAGTTTCAATGTGAAACAGACTTAGTTGGAATTTGCACAAATTACGCATGCGTTGCGTAATTTCTAACTTCTATAAATGCAGCCTGTCAAAAATTTCACCAAAGGATCTAAAATTAGTGAGTAAAATTTTGATTTTATTCAAAGTAAAATTATTATTTTTATAATTATACCTGTTCATTGACTTTTCAGATATTGATTCATGTTGTCGCACAAACATTTATACACAATCAAACAAAAAACATAAATGTAATCAAAAGAATAATCAATGCAATAGTTGGGTTATGATAGAAAAATCTAACTCACATGCGTTATTGCAATTTCCAAAAAATGGTCACGTTAGGCTTATTCCATATTAACATTCGACGTAGACTTCTTTCATGTATCGATGATGCTGCCTTGCTGTTGAAAATGGTGCTGCTTAGCTTCCATAACTTCCAAATCCACTAACTTGTGACAAATCTTCCACGTGGTAAATACGATGCACCTATGTAAAATGCTCATATACTTTCAAATAGGCACTTTTATTTTATTTGTATATTTAAATGTTGATTTAAGTATTTTAATAATTTTTCGGATTTAACTTGTATTTTATTCTTATACACTGTGTCTCTTGAATTTCTGGACATAGGGAATTCCCATGTTAAAATAAACTATTGTAAATATTGGCTCCCCTAATTATTTTACAGTAAAATGTCAAATGTAAAACTTCTTAAGGAAAAAAGGCTGCTTCTTATGTTACAATTGCATTTACATTTGGTTCATCCGTTTTCGAGAAATTTAGGAAAAACTTAAGAAGCAGCCTTTTTTCCTTAAGAAATTTTACATTTGACATTTTACTGTAAAATAATTAGGGGAGCCAATATTTACAATAGTTTATTTTAACATGGGAATTCCCTATGTCCAGAAATTCAATAGACACAGTGTATAAAATTTTATATTTACTTGCACTTTTATTTTAGATGCCGATATGAAGTTAAATTTATTTTATAACCTTCATCACTGTCAAAAAGATAAACATCACATCCAAAATAACTGAAGGATTTTATTGACATAAAAATGCACATCACCCGATGTTTAAGTACGATTTCGAAATGAAACAATTACAATATTATCGACAATTATAATCGGTAACCTTAGTTTTAAATTTTGTTATAGATCAAAACAATTGTTCCTGAAATCTCAATTCTACATTGATCGCGTTTCAAATCCGATAACTTTAACGAAAATTTTAACTTACATGTTAACAAAAGCACTACTAGCACTATGACTTATTAGTCACAAAAAATTACAAAAGCAAGAGAGCGAAAAATCAGGAGCAATTCCTTTTATACTTTTCTCATGGATACCAAATTTTCAATTTTTTTTCTGCGATACATACAAAAGATGCTAGCATCTGATTGGTTTAAACAAAAATGTTAAATTAACAAAAACATAAATTATACCACAACTTTCTCAAATCAATTCGAATTTGCTTTTAAAATACATTTTTGAAATCAGGACAACAATCTGCATAAAAAGACACCTCACATGCCATACTTCGCTTCAAGAATTTACATTTTTACAAACTAAAACCTAAATTTACTAATATCTAACAAATTTTATATTTTACAACTAAACTAATTACATATTCAAATTCTTCATAAAAAACTGTATAAGAATACACCTATTTCAACCCATTTTACCTAGTTTTAACAAAATCTCTACTTTCATACCTTAATTTTAGGTAGTTAACCCAACTTTTCTAATTGTATGTTTAGAAAACATATTTACTGTTAATTTCTTTGTGAAAATGAGGGAAACCTACTATTATATGCTTTTATAATTTATTCTGAACTTATCTCATCCTATAAAAACTATAAATTTGTAAAATTCTTAAATATGGTACTTAACCTAACTTTATATAATTCACTTTTAACTTGCGTTTTAAACGTCTATATCACTTGAAATGTTTATCTAATATATTCTTATATATGTCCCTAACACAATTATTGTTTATTTGTACTCCATAGTTCATAATTTTGTCTTTTCACATTTCCATATTGTTAACACATTTTGTAAATTTTTGTATACAAATTGTAATTATATATTAAATATCACATTGCACAAATGTTGTTCATGTTTATGTTCATATATATATATATATATATATATATATATATATATATATATATATATATATATATATATATATATATATATATATATTTCTTGGGAAAGCAGCTGCATACAGTCTAGCACCCTCACTCGCATTCCTTGGGCAACACCATAATAATAATCAATATCGGCATATTCTTCATTTGAAAACATGACTCAGGAAGGAAAACACGAACACGAACAAGAACAATAATAATAACAAGAACAAGAACAACTCAAAATTAAATTACAATATCACTACAACAGAAAGAACTCGTATTGAAATCAGCAAAACTGTAATAGCAAACAAATTTTGACAACCAACTTACTAATGTCAAGTCGTTGCTACGGTGATGAAAAGATATCAGTAAAAGAGACGTATTTCTTTCCGTAAATGTACAGATTAATTGAAAAGTGAGGGACAAATCGTCAATTCTCATCTACTCTACCATATTTTTGAAGGTAATTTTATGCTCTAACAGTTTTTCCTGAGGTGTATTCCTGTAACAATTCAGTAATTAGTACGTCAACCATAAGTTTTTTTCATATCGTTGTCAAGCTTATGAAAAAAGGAAGTTTTTCCTTTATGGGCCATGTATCAAATCCATCTCTATTGGAAAAATATTCCTCTTGAAACTTACCCGTACTTAGTGAAATCATTGATGAAGTGCTTTATAACCAAGTCGTAGGGTTTTTGCAAAGCAATAATGTTCGGTATAATGAACAATATGGTTTTCGCAAGGGAAGGGGAACTTCTATGATTAATTAATTAATTAAGGCTACTTTTTTAGACTTCTCTAAAGCTTTTGACTGCATTTTGCCATGAAATATTAGTAAAATAGTCATTCTCTATTTACAATTTCAGCGGTTTGAGTGCTGGTTTATTGGCATTGTTCCTACGAGACAGACATCAATGTGGTGCTTTCAAAAATGTCTTATATAATTAGTTTTATATTGGTCCTCACAAGGGTCAATTATGGACCCCTTGCTATTTCCAATGTAGGTAAATAATTTCCCAACATCACGTTGATTGTATATTATTAGTTTCTATGAGTCCGGAGTATAACGCTGCTATCCTTAGGGCATGGGAAGGAATTTTTTCTGTACCCAATTGGTGTATGCAAAATAAATTAAAACTCAATAAATCCAAAACAGTAATTATGTAATTATCATTGAGCACGTGATTGGGATAAACTTTTTAGGGTGTGTCATTGACCCACAATTGAGTTTTGACCGTCACACTGATAGTGTTGCGAGAAAAATTAACAAAACCGTCTTCTTGTTCAGGAAACTGGAAAATAATACGTTATTGAATGTATTACGATCCTCATACTTTGCGATAGTGTGGGGAGACGACTCTTAAGTGGCAGAACATTTTTAGACGGCATCGCAAGGGAATTAGAATCTTCCAAGATTCCATACAAGGGATATTGTCTATATGCATTTATTGGCCTAAAAGTTCTTTCGTTTTCTTGCTTATACATTTTGCAAGAGAAACATGCATTTAATTACGCCACAGTCTCTAATACATGGATGTGCTCACTAGATTTGTTAATTTGTTAAACAAAGTCATTTTAAATTAGTTTTTGGTTAAATGTTTGTCCAAATGTAGTATTAGCGTACATTTTTGCCTAATCATATACATACATAACATATATGATAAGTATTTTATATGTTTACATGTTATATATTTCTACCATTTTGAAGAGTGCATGTGTTTAATTCACGTTTCACACAATAAACATTATTATTGTCATTTAATAATAATAATAATAATAATAATAATAATGTTTATTGTGTGAAACGTGAATTAAACACAAACACTCTTCAAAATGCTAACAAAAATTAAATAAGAAGCGAATTATAATATATTTGGGTTATTATTTAATAAATATAAACAATTGCATATCCAAGTAAGTATTTTAATTATAAAGTTGTCTGTATTACTGCCTATTTTCTTTTAAAAAACCTCAAATAATTATTTTGTCACTTCAAAAGAATTTCGTAAGAGAAAGCAGTATGGATCGATATTTTTTCTATATTGAAATATATTAAAAAATATTGCCTTTAAAGGAAATTTAATAAATAAAAATACTTTTCATTGAAGTGATTTTGTATGTGTAATTCTGAAAGGCCAACACCTTTGAATGATGAAGCAATCTACTGGAATGCAATTCTTGTGCCATTATTGTAAATATCACAACATATATTTCGAAGAGTTGTGTGTAAAAGAGATTGACACACTGATAGTTATCAATTCGGTTTCAATGGTCACATTATAATAGAATTTAACTCTATGTAATCTTTAATCATAAATCGGTATATATTGTTCAATTTTACATAACTGAGTTAGATAATTGTCTGCAAATACAAACCATGTAGCCGAGCCCTTTCTCTAACTATTCCTAAGGGAGATATAGAATTCACTAGCCCCTTATGTCTGTTTTAATCGCAAGAGAGTTTGTAAAGGCACCAGCATCATGATTACTAACTTTATTACTATAACGCTTTTACACAATACTTAAAATGAATGTGAAATTCAAGATACTGCCAGAATTTTTTGATGTGTATAAATGTGATTACGATAGGTACAAGAGTACTCATAGTTGGTTTCATGGTGACAGAAACAAACAAATACAATTACGAGAGTTATATTACTGACAGGATCAATACGATTGTTAACTCCTGGAAACAGTATTCAGTTATAATACATCAAACAATGCATTGTAAATTGACGTGAACTTAATATTGCAAGCATAACTTTCGAAACATTTGTGTTTAGTTAATATGAGTATGTTTCCTAATCATCCCGAAAATTTAAGTGAAAATAAAATGTAACCAATTATCAAAAACATTTTCGTTTGTAATAGACTATACATATAAAGTTATAAATTATAAAGTAAAATATTTCAAAACCCTTCCAGATTTTGAAAGGTTTGTGTACAAAAGTGACAGATTCCATTATACATTCGATTACTTGAAGTGTATAATCCACAGTACTGTAATTCCTTTAAGTTTTAGGATTAAAGTTATAATTAAGTTATCAATGATACAAACTTTTACTATCTAATTATTACATATTTTCATTCAAAACTACACACACCCCAATACTTTGTTTAACAAATATATATATATATATATATATATATATATATATATATATATATATATATATATATATATAATATATATATATATATATATATATATATATATATATATATATATATATATATATAGGGTGACCAAACTCGATGGCCAAAACGAAAACAGCTGATTCCTCTGGCCAAAAGGAACAAAAATTGTTAATACAGGGTGTGTCTATTGTTGATGGTTTCCAAGATGTTAACTTTTTCTAATGTTTTCTATTTCGTGGACTTATTTTTAAATCACGCTGTTTCTTCCAAACTAGAAGAGTTACAAGAAAACACATTAGGAGAAATTTGTAGAAGATGAAATTGCCTTAAAGAATATTGAATTTATTTGAGACAAACTCAGCATTCAACATTTTGATGACATAATGAATTCAGAAATGATTTTTTTCAAATCCCAAGACAAATTTCCAAGAGGAATATTTTTCCAATAGAGATGGATCTGATACATGGCCGATAAAGGAAAAACTTCCTTTTTCATAAGCTTCACTACGATATGAAAAAACTCATGGTTGACGTACTAATTACTGAATTGTTACAGGAATACACCTCAGGAAAAACTTTTAGAACATAAAATTACCTTCAAAAATGTGGTAGAGTAGATGAGAATTGACGATTTGTCCCTCACTTTTCAATCAATCTGTACATTTACGGCAAGAAACACGTCTCCTTTACTGATATCTTTTCATCACCGTAGCAACGACTTTACATTAGTAAGTTAGTTGTCAAAATTTGTTTGCTATTACAGTTTTGCTGATTTCAATACGAGTTCTTTCTGTTGTAGTGATACTGTAAATTAGGTTTTGACCTGTTCTTGTTCTTGTTATTATTATTGTTCTTGTTCGTGTTGGTGTTTTCCTTCCTGAGTCACGTTTTCAAATGAAGAATATGCCGATATTCATTATTATTATGGTGTTGCCCAAGGGAATGCGAGTGAGGCTGCTAGACTGTATGCAGCTGCTTTCCCAAGAAAAATTCATCCAGAAAAGAGAGTTTTCTCTAGAGTACACACTGCTCTAAGAGAGAGAGGATCTTTTAGGATCCTAAGAGATCAAGAGGAATTTCATAATGTTGAGAGGATTGACGACGTAATCCAGCATTTCGAAGCAAATCCTGAGACGAGCTTGCGGCGGTCATCCAATGTATTGCGGATGCCACGAGAAACAATACGGAGAACTCTTAAGGCTGACGGAAGACGTGCGTATCACGTGACGGGAGTTCAAGAACTTTTAGGTGGAGATCTAGGTCGGCGGATTGAGTTTTGCCAATGGTATCTCAATTCAGTTAGGAATGATCGAGATTTCAAAAAGCAATCTTGTGGACGGATGAGGCCACCTTTACAAGGTCAGACATCTTCAATATCCATAACACGCAGGTCTGGGCACATGAGAACCCACATACTATGAGACCAAATAGCTTTCAACACCAGTTCAAAGTTAATGTTTGGATTCGTTTACTCAACAATCAACTTATTGGTCCATATATTCTGCCAGATAGAGTCAATTCAGTGAATTTTTATTCTCCTTCAAGGAAACCTCCCTGAATTGATGGAGGTGGTTTCATTGGCAACAAGAGCAGATATGTGGGTTCAACTTGATGGTTGTCCTGCCCACTACGGAAGAGGTGTGAGAGATTGGCTAAACGAACATTATCCCCAACGTTGGATTGGAAGAGGTGGTACAGTGGCGTGGCCTCCAAGATCTCCAGATCTCACCCATCAACAATAGACACACCCTGTATTAACAATTTTTGTTCCTTTTGGCCAGAGGAATCAGCTGTTTTCGTTTTGGCCATATATATATATATATATATATATATATATATATATATATATATATATATATATATATATCAGCGCAACCCTGGTCCTGTGTGTTTGTACTTAGAAGGTCGATGGTCAATGATGCACATATTCTCAGGGCACTAACTTTATTTGCTTATCACTTACATTATTAATTTACGACTTGTTTGATTTTAACATTCATTAACACTTGATATCTGGACATCGTCTAGATGTAGTGATATGTTACCATTTACCTTTGTTCGGGTAACGTAACTTGGTGACACCATTTATTCAGCTTTATGTACACATTCAGTTGATCATATGTTTACTACATAATGCTTCACAAGAGTATTGCAATATATAACTATTACAATACCTAATTCAAATGAGGGACACATCATCTCCCTTCCTAGTGAAAAAAAACTTTTGGTTACAAAAATTTAGAAAAGTTGAAAAGAAACTAACTGAATATGTCTATTTACGTAAAGTTTACCTAAAGTTGGTACATAAATAGATTAAAATAATAAATGATTTAAAACTCGCTGAATTGTGCTATGTTTTAGATTTAGATTACTTGATGCTTTTCTTATTGATGCATCTGGATCTGTTTCAAAGTAATTTAAAATTTCAGGAATATTTTGATCTGTAGTAATAGTTTTTTTTTTGATTTCTTAACTGCAAATGATGGAAGAATGCGTTCTGCATATCCTTAGGAATATAATCTTCTTGCCGCCAAAGAATTTTTTCCTGCCTCTCCATATACCAACAACATATCAACTTCTTCATTATGTGCAAACATTTTTAAGTTAAGTATTTAAAGATTTTATTACCGTAGTAACAACAAGTAAACTGACAAACTGACAGTTCAAAGAGAAGTAGAAAACAATGCCTATTTATATTCCATGGCCTACTATTTTTTATTTAGGTAGATATCGAAAAATGTGATAGAATAATACGTAGTTTTTGGGTAAGATTGTAAAAAGGATGGCAAAAATTGAAGTAAAAAGGCATTTTACTTTAAGTTTTGAAAACAATGAGGAGTAAGTATAATAAAACATGGTTTAATTAATTTTGATTTTTGTTTTAACCTCGCCGCGGTTTTAAGTTAGGTACTTTGTTCGATTTTGTATGTTTTTATGAGTGAAAATTAATAAATAAATGATCCAGATTGAGTGTTATTTATTGAATATTGTTTTCCAATAGTTACTTTATTCAAAAGAATCAACAAAAATCGCTTATTTTATAAAATTGGGTAAAAGTCTGGAAAAAAGTATTTATGCAAACTAGCTTATAACTTTATAATGGTCAGTAGTAGAAAAAATGTGTATAAGAAAAAATTCTTAGAATGAATCGACCTTTTAAAATGTTCAATAAAAAGGTTTGGTTCTGGGAAAAAAATTTTCGAAGCGTCGCAACGCCCAGCATCGGTTTCATGTTTTAGTAAATTTCTGCCTTAACTTCGAGAGGAGTGGTGCCGAAATAGCATGCTTTTTACAGAACGAATTTTCCTCCAACCGTTTTCGAGAAAATCGCATTTCTCATGATAAATGAATCACCCTGTACACCACTTTAAATACCCATGGTTCCTAATGAGCGGCACACGAACCATTCTATTTACTCTCCCCGAAAATAATAAAATTCATTTGTTCTTAAAGATAAATACAAAAAATGAAAAATACAAATAGGTACGTTTCGCATTGTCCATTCCATAATTTGAAATTCTCGGAGTGTGATTCTGTAGGGTGGGGTTATAAGAGTGTGTACCAGTGAGTCCTGTAAATGTGGCTTCCGTCAATCGATGGTTGACGTGTTTTACAGTTTTGTCATAGGTAGCTAACTATGACGGTTGTTTTTTATGCGTAGTTGTTTGCTTGAGACACCAAGGACACCCAGTATTTGCTCGAACGGTACCAGTTGGCATAATTCAATGCAAAATTTACTTATTGACAGTTCAGATGACATTATTACCCTTATTTCAAAAGGGCGACTTTTTAAATCGCATTTCGGGTTCGCTTCTCTGAGGTTAAGATACCCCGTTCTGCTCTAACGTGTTCGAAATGAATAAGTAAAGCTTAATAATATTAAACGGTTAAAAGTAGTGATTTACAGATACCTATAAGACATATCTTACTTTATTATTCGCGAAGCACACAAGAAAAATACTATTTTCGTGAAAAGTCGATATCGAATTTTCGACGGCGTTACACGTTTTAAGTGATTTAAAAATGATCAAGACATTTGTGCGTGTACGAATATAAAAAATACGTTTCAGTCCAGTCACGTTAGGATTTTCCTGCGGAATTTGGAGTACCGAGCTGAGTTTTTACACAGACTTTTATCATTATAAGGTAGGGTAGAAACCCCAGTCAATGAAATCATTGGAGCATTTTGAGATATCAGAGGTCAAAGGCCAAGATTTTAAGTTTTTGGGAATTACTCGCTTACTATCCATCGTACGCCATTGAAAGATATTATAGAAGTTGTAGCTAATAAAATTCACTACAAGATTAATTACTTGAATTTTTTTAGTACGATTAGCAGTTTCTCATATATAGCGCAGAGATGGGGGAGCGCGCGCTAAGGCGCAAGGGGGTTAATTCTCTTTCCCACGTTAATTTCGCTACGGTACGATTATTATTGAAGAGATTTATAAAATAATTTAGTTAGTTATTAGTCCTCTTCTTCGCTCCCACGTCTCTTTCGCTCTCTTCCTGTGACGATCCGTCTCTTTCTGTTTCATCGTCACCGCCGGTCTCTGCTGTCATCGCAGGAACATCTTCAGCTTCGCAAGGCCCTCATATTGACCACTAATTGTGGTACATTTTAACCCGACCTTCGTCAATTAGAAAAAATTGCGTTTAACAGTTCTTCTGGTGCTGGAGGCAATGTTGTTGTTGACTGCATGATCTCGTTATTCAGTTTCCAGCCCCATTGAACGGGTTCTAACTTTTCCCCGAGCCACGTTTGTACCTGAAAGTAAACCGGGTTTAGGTTCTAGATCTTTTTTCTTAACCAAGTCTTATCTACCTGGTAGTAGATTCGATGGATGTGCTGCCGAGATGCCTCACTGGAAGGCGGCAACGACGCCAGATGAACCGGTCTATTGAGTATTGTCGATTTTATAAAATGTGTATATCTAAGACATAATTATATCAAATTGTGATAATGTTATTATTAATCCTTACCGAAAATTATCGATGTTTTTTTTCCTATTTTGGAGCATTGTACAGTATCTCGGTTGTTGTTGAAGATAGAACCTTACGGTTTTCGCGGTGCTATGCCACTTTTTTGTGAAACTCAAGATGTCCTGAACGGATTTTTCCTAACTTCTTTCGTTCATAAGGTACAGGGCGTTTTTGAAAATTCACACTTTTTGGACCCCCTCCATATCTACGAAGCTTCTCAGCGATGTCAAATTGAAAACTTGTTCCACAGAGAATTTTGTGTAGAATTCAGTAGCGCACTCAATTTTTTTTTCGGGGTATGGTTATGGAGATACGACTCAAACTTATGATTTTTTCAATGGAACACCCTGTATTTTATAACCTCATTAAATTCCTTATTTTTTTCCTTCAAAATGATATGTAATATATAAACGTAAATTCTTCAAAAATGCTCCAAAATCACTAAAACATTGATTTTTAATAGTAGGCTATGGATTTTTCATACAAAAAAGTTCAAATTGAAGAAATACTACTTGTGATTTTTCCATGAAAGTCACTTGATAAAACAATACTTCAAAAGTCAACAACAGTGTTTGTAGCATCCATGACTTACTATAAAAAAAAATCACAAATAATAATCCCTGCAGTAAAACTTTGAAATCCATGGCACTCTATCAAAATTAAATGTTTTAGTAATTTTGATGCATTTTTTAAAACTTCATGTTTATATATTATATATCATTTCGAAGGAAAAAAATAAGTAATTTAATGAGATAATAAAATACAGGGTGTTGCATTGAAAAACTCATAAGTTTGAGTCTTATCTCCATAACGATACCCCGAAAAAAAAATTGAGTGCGCCCCTGGATTCTACGCAAAGTTCTCTATGGGACAAGTTTTCAATTTGACATTATCGGTGAGAAACTTCTTAGATATGGAGGGGATGCAAAAAGTGCGGATTTTCAAAAACACCCTGTAATTTATACACGAAAGAAATTAGGCAAAATCCGTTCAGGCCATCTTGAGTTTCACAAAAAGTGGACAGGACCGAAACCGCAAGATTCTATCTTCAACAATCAAATTGGGATGCACTGTACACTGCCAGGAGAAAATTTATTCCGCTTTCAAATAATTTGTCTGGGGTGCCTGTTTCATTTCATTTCAGCCATGGGATATAATGCAGGTTTTTTTTAAACATTTTAAAAGCTTGAACTTTGGCTTTGGGGAACATCGCAGACGTGGTATCGCATCCATTAAAAGCGTGAAAGCAGAGAATGCGTTCCTTGCAACCAGCAAACTTGTCCAAACTCTTGGAAGAATACAGCCGGGTTTCTAAATTGCCTTTTTCCAATTTTGGTATTCTCAGGTTATATTAGGTTATGATCTTGTTGCCATGTTACTTTTTGTATTTTGGATAAATTCCTGATACGTCTAACTACTACGCATCTTTGGGATTGTTACATCTGGTTTATTTACATTATGACTATAATCGGTAGAAGTAAATTAACCGCCTTGCGCCGTGTTATTGTATAAATTGAGCGCGCGCTCCCCCATCCCGGTACTATACATCAGAAACGGTTAATCGCACGAAAAAAATTCAAGTTATCAATCTTGTAGCGAATTTTATTGGCTACACCTTTGTATACGCTTTTAATGGCGTACGATGCACAGTAAGGGAGAATTCTAAAAAACTCAAAATCGTGACCTTTGACCTCTGATATCTCAAAATGCTCCAGTAATTTGTTTTATTGGGTTTCTACCCAACTTTATGAACAAAATAAAGGTCTGAGCAAAAATTCAGCTCAGTGCTCCAAACTCTCCAATTTCGATTTTTTTAGGTCTAACGTGTCTGGACTATTTATATATTAATTGAGTAACTGAGTACACCAAATTCATAGTTTTAATCAACACTTCATAAATTTAATTTCGAGTTATTATTTATTTCAATTCTTAAAGGTAGACAGTGTAACCGAAAGTTTTACCCCGAAGTAAGTGTATTCGCCCTTGGATTTCGCTTAGTAAACCTAACGAACTGTAGATTAAGAAACAAGCATTTTACTCTTGAAATACAAAAAATACAAAATTGTCCTTAATGAAATTCATTTTTTGTTTTAGTGCTACCGTGTTAAATTAGTACCGTTTAGAAACCAGTTATATTATTAGCAGTGATAATTTTTCTATTGGAATAGTCTGATTGTGAATAGTTAAAAGCCGTTTTGTAAAATCAAAAACTTATTATTTGGTTTCGGTAATTCAGGGTTAAGTTGATTTGTCTAAAATGCGCGTGTCCCTCTAGCCAGATTAACTTCAAAGATACGGATTTTAATGTCACTTTATATTTACAGTGATTGCTGAAATATCCTTCTTCTATCAAGTTTTGTTCAAATCGGTTCATAGTCAACGATACTTTATAGAGGACGCTCAAGTGTTGTGTATATGAATAACTCCAAAATTATCTTTAATGTAAGAAGTGAAGAGAGCCTTGTTACACAGTTTATTCAATTTTGCATAACCTTTGTTTATGACAATTCTTGTTGAAGTAATAAATATACATTTAAAAGTGTTTTAGCAAATATATCGAAAACTATCTGCTTATGTAAAAATACCTTTATTGGGGAATATTTCAGATACGTTTCCTTTATGAAAGTAAGATAACAAATAAGTTCGAAAAATGTGATTCGATTAATGAAATTAATCTACGCCAGTGTCATTATGACATATTTATCATCTTCATTTGGGTGTCATTATGGCCTTCATAATAGCACCCAGTGCCATTATGAACTCATGATAACACGCAAATTTTAAAATAAAAAACAGGCAAAAAGAAAGTTAGTTACAACTTTTACTTCATTATAAAATCTTTACCAACATTTATTTATTGTAAACATTAATTATAAAGTCTGTACAATTTGTTAAATTCAGTCCATCAGTGCGTGAAACTCATGTAAAGCACAAAAGTGAACGCAAATAATGACGTTGTCAAAATAAAACTTGCAACAATCAACAAGCGCGATTACTATAACATCGACCAATATGGACACTTAATAATTTTAAATTTTTATTTACAAAAACGTTTCTGATATTGTAAACAAATCGAATCTATGCAAAGAAAGTCTATTTGGACTGGTGTAGATTAAATTTTGAATGATACACGTTCGATATGAACGTCGTAATGAAACTTGTGAAACTTTACGTGCGTTTCATTATGACATTCATATCGAACTAGTATCATTCATAACTATAATTAGTTAAGAATTGTTTCTTTTACGTATAATCTGTGATGTTTGAGGCATCAAATCGTTAACAATTCTAACGTTCGTATTTTGTTGTCGAGATAAAATAAAACCTAACGCACTTATGGCAACTGTAGGGAAGTAATATGCTGGTCAAATATGATTTTCAGGATTGTTACTGATAATTTTACACCAATATTTATCATACCTCCTTATTTCTTGGGAATTACTAATGTTTGGATTGTGGTATGAAGAACTTTACGCCGCGGGAAAAAAACTTAATATTTGTATATAAAAGGCTCCACATTTTGTTAGTTTGTAGAGTATTTTAACTATTAAAGTAAAAAGGCAAACTAATGTTTTTCTAACGGTTTACTGTCACCATCAAACTTGTAGGTCTGGTGTAAACGAGAAGTATCTAAGCCACCTCTACAGCTTTTAAGGGACGGTCATATTTATTTTACATTTGGGGTTTATGTACCACACTAAATTTTCTATTAGACAATACATAATTCGGGTTTCGCTGGAAATAACTCAAAATTCCTAAATGATACACTATGTTTTTGTATATAAGTATTCTACCGGTTGAAATAAGTTAGATCAAAAGTCAATTTAAACTAATATACATAACCTCATTTTTCTGAACATAATTTATATATTTGATATACATATGTTTAATTCAAATAAAAGTGAAAACATTTCTCATGTTATTGGTATTTGATGGTCTAGGCCCACATTGTATTTGAACATTTATTAATCCGAATAAAACAAAAAAAATGTTAATTTTGGAGAATTACGATTTTATAGATTACGTTTGCTCGTTTAAAAGTAGTTTAGCCAAATTAAAAAAAAAATATTTTAGACTTGACTTAATTTGTAAAAGGCAAACCTAACCCACCATAGTTACAAAACACCCACACCTTAAACGGGTTCGCACCAGAGACTCTCTTTGGGTTGAATGGTTGTAAAGATATTACAATTTGTAAAATAACTAAAAAGTAAAGAAAGTAAGTTCATCAAATTGTTTGTTTGATTATTAAAGTGGCTGAAATACGCTGATTCTACCAAACTGAGAACTTCTAGCACGCATCTATTATTTATTGCTTTCCAGTATCTTACCCACACTTGATAAATGTATCTCTTCTACATTTTGAACTATTTAAATAACTGTCATAGTTGTATTGATTTTATTTAAAGGTGCATTAATAGATACTGCGCGAACCAAAACTTAACTTCAAACTTACTTATAACAATCAATCCTAACCTCACTAACAGAATTATAAGAGGCGGAAGGCCCAATAATTGTATACCAAATGATACGCTACTTACTATATTACGCATATGATTTATATAAGAATTTGTTTCAAAACAATTTACGAAGAGCAATGCATCATATTGTTAACAAAAGCGCAATTAGATGGAGATGATATACAAACTCTACGGAGACCAGTCATCTTTTTGGCTTTATGAAAATGTTGAACAAATTTACTAAAAGTATCCCTCCGAAGGTGATATTTGCCCTGTACGAGTGTAACCCTTGATAATAGTGTAATGCACCAGAACCCGTCACTGTTAATGCTACACACTATAGTAAATAAGAGAGCGCACAACGTATAGTAACGGTATGATGCTGCGGGAACATTCCGTAGTCAGTGTGCGAGAGACGCGCAGTGAGGATTGGAATATAGAGGGAGTTAGATCCTGAGATCCCTTCAGTAATGTGTTTTATCTTACGTATTTGGTGTTGATGATTTTGATGATGTGTTAGAAGGATTGTTTTCTAATATATTACGCATTTTTTTCCCTTGAAAAGAACATGAGGGAGATATAATGTCAAGATCTGTTTATTACTATGTATTAATACCATAATCACATAATACTATAAACAAGATGAAGTAATAGGGCAAATGCAAATAAGAAGAAGGAATCTAGTCTACAATCTGCCTAGTTTTTATGTTCTTTCCTGTCTACAAATAATATTCGAATATATGAAAACTTTAATTTTATGACTATATTTTTTTGGATTTTGCACAATTTATTTCCAGTAAGTGTCATTTTGTGTTTAGAAATATGAACTGTGTGTTTTTTGTATGAAATTTATTAATAAACCTTGATTCACGGCGTACACTTTGTTTCATGTATTTGCTGAAACGGTATAAAACAAATATTGATCTTCTTCTTCTTCTTCGCATGACTAGGATATTTCCTGTTTGTCTGCCCCTTATTCTGTTTCTGTTGTTGTTGACTGTATGTTGTTTTTCCATCTTTTCTTTGGACTTCCAACTGGTCTCTTGCTATACGGCTTGTTGTTCTTCGCTATATTCAGTAATTGATTTGGACTCATCCTATCTACATGGTCGTTCCACTTTTTCTTTCTGAGTTTTATCCATTTATTAACTTCTTGTATGTCACATTGTTCTCGTATGGTGCTATTTCTTTGTCTGTCTCTTAGTGTTATGCCTTTTATCGATCTTAGTACCTTCATCTCTACGTTGTTTATTTTCTGTTTTATATTTTTGGTGTCGGCTCTTGTCTCTGATGCATAAGTTAATACCGGTCGCGCCGTTGTCTTATATATTTTCATTTTGCTATCGACGTTCATGTATTTGTTTATCCATATGGTTTCCCTTAAACAGCTGCTCACTTTTGTTGCTTTTATCGTTTGTTTTGTCGCTTCTATGTTCTAGTTTCTTTCGCTGGTAATTTCCGTTCCCGGGTAGTTATATTTCATTACCTGTTCTATGATTTCCCCTTCTACTTCCAGCTTACATCTACGTGGTTCCTTACTTATAGCCATGCACTTTGTCTTTTCTGTCGACATTTGCATGTTGTATTTTTTGCCTTGATGTTGAATGAGTGGAGTTGTCTTTGTAGGTCGTCTTCATTATCTGCTATCAGTACCGCGTCATCAGCATAACATACTATGTTGATTTTGTATGCGCCCATTCTGTATCCTTCTCTCTTCTTTACTTACTTAATGATTTGATTCATTATCAGGGCTAAGAGAGTCACCTTATCTTATTCCTCCGTTTATAGTTATGTATTCTGCTTCTCCTCTAGTCATTCGTACTTTCATTTTATTGTTCGTATTTATGTCTTTAATAATTTTTATTATCCTGCCTTCTATTTCTTTTGCATCTAGTAGTTTTATAATGTCTTTCCGTTTTACTTTATCAAATGCACTTTTTAGGTCTACGAAGCACATATATGCGGGTTTATTATATTCAATTGATTTTTCTATTATCTGACGAATGGTAAACGTGGCGTCTATGGTACTGCGATTCTGAAGCCTTGTTGTTCTTCGGCTATGTTTAGTCTTCCTTCTATTTTACCTTTTATTGTTGCTGTTAGCAGCTTGAGCGTACTATTCATTAGGCTGATGCCTCGGTAGTTTTCTGGGTGTTTTCTCCTTTCTTTAGTATGGGTATTAAAATACTTTCTTTCCACTCTTGCTGTATCTTTCCACTGTTAATTATATTGTTGGCTCGTTGTGTTTTCCATCCGGGCCTGGAGCTTTCTATTCTTTAGTTGGTTTATTCGCGTATTTGTCTCTTCTTTTGATATGTATGTATTATCTCTATTCTCACTGTTATTTTCTCTATCACTACCTTCTTGTTCTTCTTCTTCTGCTTCTCTTCCATATATTTTTATGAGGTGCTCGGTCCACTGTTCTTCTGTGATTTCGTTTATTCGTATGAATTCATTCATATCTTTTCTTTGCCTTTTTATCATTTTCCACACTTTTCTTTGCGATCCATATAGGTCATCTTTCGTGAACTTCCCCCAATATTCTTTTTTGATGTTGTCTATTTGCTGATTAACTCTATTTCTTATTCTTACATATTCTTCTCTTTTTTTCGTTTGTATTTTCCTGTTTGTATCTTAAAAACGCTTGTTTCTTTTCCTTTGCTAGGCTTTTGACTCTCGCATCAACCAGGGTGTTTTATATTCTTTTTTCTTTCCGTTTACTTTTCTTTTGCCTAAGGCCTCTTCTGCTGCTTGTTTGTTACTTTCTTTTATTATTTTCCAACATTCTTCCGTATCCAATATTGATGATAAAACAAAATTTAGTACAACAGTTCGTATTTTACACTTACCGTTAGTGAATTCAACCCACCATCGTGACGGATTTATTTGTTACTTATTTTAACCGTCTCCTATTTTATTTACTATGATAAAAATCAGAATTTGTATAATTAAAATAGGCCAAATCTTAAGATGTGTTAGATTCGTACCTCTTACTTATAAGTACTCACTTCAACAACACTGTGCAGAAATGCCAGTAGAAACCATTGTTCCATATTTCCTCGGACGATAAATAAAACACCATTCCACTGTTATTCAATTAAAATCAGTATTTGTTGAATGAATATTAAAACTTCAAAAATAAAACACCGCGCGCTGTAAATATTGTATAAAGTTGTATGCTTTATCTCTTTCTAACGCGAAAAAATTACGAATTGGGTACGCGATGCGTGTATCTCTCTGTCTACTATCGTGATGCTATAGAACAGGAATATTACTAGATTTAATGATCCTTACAGGTTTTTGAGGTTTGTGACGCTAATATAAAGTAAATTATAAAAATGTATCGATAGCGCTTTAAATGTATGATACCTCACCTGTGTTCTATTTTCAGATACAGTTATATTAATTATTTTGCAATACTTGCTCATATACAATAAACGAAAACTTACGTAAGGATGGGAATTGCTTTAGTTAACATAAAATAGACGTCAAACTGATTGCAAGGAATGTATTCCTTAAATAGAAAACACTTTGATGCTCATATGCTGCAATAATAACAATATGTACATTTTAAACTAAGACGCAAAAATGATCGTGTAGTTTAGTTGTGAAAACATATATAAAATTCTTGTATAATATGAAAGCAAACTGATTGCTCACAAACTATTAACTAAAATATATTGACGCCTATATGTTTGCAACAATATTATGTATATTCTAATCCAAGAAGCCAAATACATTAAGAGGACATGCAACGCAGCAAGACGCCGTAATGATTTTTAGTGCAGTACTTTAATGTGCGAGTTCAGGAATGATTGTCAAACGTACGAAAATTATGTATATAGTAAAAATAGAACTAGAAACATATGGAATAGACTATGGATAAAAAAAAATGCTGATTTATATACTTCAATAAAATGTCAGAGAATACGTCTTGTTCTAGGTGACGACAAATTAAGGAATTACGTACGGACGCTATAATTATGAATGATGTATATATATATATATATATATATATATATATATATATATATATATATATATATATATATATATATATAGGTGAGGCATCTAAGCTCCGTCGGTTTGTATACGAAAAATGGTAAAATATTTTTGAAATATTTTTTCTAATTAACGTGTAGGTTCATTAGGAGTACGTTTTAAAATTATTTTCGAATATGCAGGGTGGTCCATAAAAATTTTACGCATCAAAGTTATGAAAACTTAAATGGAACACCCTACATATGATGGCATATTTCGATTCCGTGGACTAAATAAAGGTCACTTACTGTTATAGTCCCTATACCTAACTCCACCTGTTGCCGAGATGTTTCATTATTTGTGAGAAGTTATTATCACAAATTTATACTGGGTGTATAAAAACTCAGTTACTATTTTGACCAACATTGAAGCCAATTAAATTCCTTATTTTAAATGGAATACCCCGTATTTATCGCCTTATTTTTATTCTAATTTTAATCCCTACAAAACTGTATTAGGGTTCCCTATACATATCTCTTACAGATTTTTTGTAATTTAGGATTTTCTAATTTAATCATTAATTTTATGTCATTTTTTACTCGATTTTTTATGAGCAGGTTTTGATGAAAAGCTTTTATTGCTCGAGATAATCCAACCGTTTGACTAGGCTTTCCTTAACAATGACTGAAAGACGTTAATAACTGAGTAAATAGCAAAACATTGTTTTATTGACCAAACACAGCTTAACAATGACTTAAAGACGTTAATAACTGGGTAAATAGCAAAAACATTGTTTTATTGAACAAACACAGCTTAACAATGCCTGAAAGACGTTAATAACTGGGTAAATAACAAAAACATTGTTTTATTGAACTTGAACAAACACTGCTTAACAATGACTGAAAGAATTTAATAACTGGGTAAATAACAAAAACATTGTTTTATTGAATAAACACAGCTTAACAATGACTGAAAGACGTTAATAACTGGGTAAATAACAAAAACATTGTTTTATTGAACAAACACAGCCTATCAGGATACATTTGTGCGTAAACCCTAGATGCTAGCAAGCAATTATCATTGCATTTCCCAATTACTAAGATCATGTTGCACTTTTCAATTCGAGAATATCAAGCCACTTTAAATAGTAGGTACCCACCTAATAAAACTTATTCTCAAAGTTGATTAGCTAAAATTATTTAACTTTAACACGAACTATGACTTTTCAATAAATTCGTTTATTTTATGTGACAAATCCTGCTTTTCAAGAACAAATTTCATGAAATTATTATTGGAATAGAAAATCCTAAATTACAAAAAATCTGTAATATATAGGTATAGGGAACCCAGTTTTGTAGGGAATTGAAATTAGAATAAAAATATGGTGATAAATATGGGGTGTTCCATTTAAAATAAGGAAGTTAATTGGCTTTAATGCTGGTCAAAATAGTAACTGAGTTTTTATACACCCAGTATAAATTTGTGATAATAACTTCGGTGGATTTTAAAGTTTGATGCTTTCAGTAAACAATGAAAAACATTTGAAAAAAATTCCTCGAGTACCTAGAATAGAAAGTTCTTTTGAATTTCGATCTACATTCTCACAAATAATGAAATATCTCGACAACAGGTGGAGTTAGGTATAGGGACTATAACAGTAAGTGATCTTTATTTAGTCCACAGAATGGAAATATGCAATCATATATAGGGTGTTCCATTTGAATTTTCATAACTTTGATGCGTAAAATTTTTATGGACCAACCTGCATACTCGAAAATAATTTTAAAACGTGCTCCTATGAACCTACACGATAATAAAAAAATATTTTACCATTTTTCCTGTATATATATATATATATATATATATATATATATATATATATATATATATATATATATATATATATATATACAGAGTCATTCAGAATACATGTCCACCCTACATTTCTCCAGATCTGTTAATGATAGCGATTTGCGGTAAAGAGCGTTGGATTTAGCAGAATTTTTTATTGAGATATAATATTCTAGCAAAACTATTTCACTAAAACTCTGAGTACAGGGACACTTCAAAGTTTTGGCCATTTTTTTAGTGCTGCACAATATTGAGTCGTATACCATTTGAAACGTCTTTAAAAGTCTTATTAAAACCCACAAGCTCGATGAAAGTATTTCCAGTGGTTCAAGAGTTATAGAAGAAATTTAAAAAAAAAGAAAGCTTCGACATTCTTTTTTTTTCTCGCGCTAATGTGATAAAATATTACCAATCTCTTTGGTATAATTAAATCCTCTAGGTTAATGAAATCCTACAGATTTTAAATTTTTACTAGGTATTTGCTCTTATGCAAAATATCGAATTACAAAGAGAAAATATTTGATTTTTTAATAAATTAAACTAAATTAACTCAATTTTTTCAAATAGTAACACATAGTGAATTATTCATCGTCGAAAGCGTCATCATAAACTGTATTAAACAGTAAATAAAATTATATTAATTTTATTAAATACATAAATAAAAGTTTACCTCGAGTAGAATTCGAACCTACGAATTTACATCAGTTCTACATACATAAAGACAAAATTTGCATCGATTGGGGCTTGAACCTTGGTGGCGCAGTTGGTAGCGCGGTACTCTAGCAAAGTACAGGTCGTAGGTTCGAATCCTACTCGAGGTAAACTTTTTATTTATGTATTTAATAAAATTAATATAATTTTATTTACATACTTACCTTTGAACTCATTCGTTCATAACAAAACTTATAATAATGTATTAAACAGTGTTTGCAGTTTGGTAGAATATTCACGGGTTCTTGTTTTATACCTTAAAATATGTATTTACTAGCTCTTGTCATATTACAATAGATTCCGAATAAGAATAAGTTCGAACATGAATGACAGTAAAAACTGTTTAATAAATAATGTGAAACAAAGTGTCAATAATTTCATTCTTAGCTCTAAACATATCAAGAATATTAAACATACGAAGTGTGCCGCGTATACGACTAGATTTTATACAATTTTTTGCAGTCATTGTAGTCTTATCTTAATAATTTTGCAAATAATTAATGTTTCCCCTGAAGCATTAAAATAAGACCAAATTATATTTTTAGATAAGATATTATTTAATATAAATAACTATAAGAACAATTTATTACTAATACAAATTATTATAAATTACTTATTCATAAAAGATGTTGAATCAAACCACCATTCTCGTTTAAACAAAGTTGAAAACGTTTCATCGTCGATCTATTCATGGCATGTCTAAGCATCTGTGGAGTGACTGATCTGTATGATACTTCAATCTTTTCAGTTAGTTCCTCCAAATTTGGTGGCATTGGAGGCTTATCGTACACGAGGTATTTCAAATAACCCCACAGAAAGTTATCTAACACGATTAAGTCTGGTGAACGCGGTGGCCCACGTATGGATCCGTTGGTGCCAATCCATGTCTCAAATCGTTCATTCAAGTAACGTGACACAGCATTGGCTGTATGGGCTGATGCAACATCGTGTTGAAAAATTACATTGTGTCGAGCATTGATGGGAAGAGCGTCATCTCGGAACTCTTCGAATCTATTATTTAAAAACTGTAGGTAGTGTTTCTAGTCTAGGTTGTGTTCATAAATGAATGGTCCTAGTAATCAGCTGTTAATTACACCACACCATACGTTTAATAGAAAAACGTCGCTGGTTATTTACAGGACGTTTGAGATGTGGATTTTCATCAGCTCAGTAATGTAGATTGTGGTAATTGGTTATGCCGTCTTGATCAAATTTGGCTCACCTGTCCAACATATTTTTCCCAAAAAATATGGATCGTTTTCAGTCAAGCTTATTATTCTTTGACAAAAATTGAGTTTTATTTCAGTATCACCCTCGTACAAACAATGTACTTTTCTACATCAATATGGATGCATCTTCTTACGTTTAAGAATTCTTTGAATAGAAGAGCAGGATACGGGAACGTTTTCCTTGATTTTTTGAGTGGAGGTATTTGGATTGGCGGCTACCGAAGCTAATGTAACGATAGTATTCACCTAATTTATCGCTCTTCTGTTGATTTTTGGTTTCTTCTTTGTTTGCTCCAAGCAACCATGTTGACGCAAATTATCATGTTTCTCACACTGAATATAAATTTCAAACATATGTCTTCTCATTATTGCTATAAACGACCATTTTTATTGCTGTAACCTGACACGTACTTAACAAGCAACAATAATTAGTTTGACAATACTACAGTGACAAGTAAATCGTTTTGCAAATTTAGCCTGTCATATCCATGACTCGATAAGTCATTTTCGTATTTCACTGACTAAGAATAGGATTATGCACATCACATCTTTTTTTATTCTTATTAAATAAACTGATTATCTGTTAATCTGAATAGGCAAAATTTTTATTTTGTTGTCGCACCATTCGATTCAACATTTTTTTAAACAATAATCTGCCAAAATTAGAAGAAAACTAAGAAAACGCATATGACGTAACATCTACATTAGATTAACACACATTTTAAGGTATAAAATAAGAACCCGTGAATATTTTTTCAAACTCTAAACGGTAATGAATAGAGTTTACAAAAACTCTTTCAAAGATGAATAATTTAGTATGTGTTGCTATTTGAAAAAATTGGGTTAATGTAGTTCAATTTATTAAAAAAATAAATGTTCTCTTTGTGCTTTGATATTTTGCATAAGAGTAAATATCTATTAAAAATTTTAAATCTATAGTATTTCCTTAATCCGGAGGATTTAATTATAACAAAGAGTTCGGTAATATTTTATGACATTAGCACGAGAAAAAAAAAAGAACGTCGAAGCTTGCTTTTTTTAAATTTCTTCTATAACTCTTGAATCATTGGAAATTTTTTCATCGAACTTGTGGAATTTAATAGGACTTTTAAAGACGTTTCAAAAGACATCTCACTCAATATTATGCAGCAGTAAAAAAATGGACAAAATTTTCAAGTGCCCATGTGCTCAGAGTTTTAGTGAAATAGTTTTGCTAGAATATTATATTATTATCAATACAAAATCCTGCTAAATCCAACGCTCTTTATCACAACTCGCTGTCATTAACACATCTCGAGAAAGCTAGGGGTGGACATGTTTTCTGAATGACTCTGTATATAAATAGTGCGTACCAAATGTATGGAACCGGCTTTGTTATTTCAAAACTATTATAAATCAATAAAATTTAATAGTAATGCTGTCTACAAAGCCTTCTATTATTTCCACAGTTTTGTTACTACTTTTACCGACAATGTCGGGAGCTGTACAGACAAGTTGATTGTTTTTAAATAGCAAGAGGGGGCAAATCGCATACCGTTTGAGTTGTATTTTCAAGTAGAATTCAGCGACATGCCGCTTACCATAGTTATCTCTAAAGATAACTTCGTTATTGTAAATTAAAGATTTGGGGTGGGTCTTAACTGGATAACTGAAGATCCAGTTAGCATGGGGAACAATGAATTGTTTTATGTGTTTAATGTAACATCGGATTGTTGAAACCGTGTTTTGTGTGTTGTAGAAATAATAGAAGGCTTTGTAAACACCATCCATATTAAATTTTATCGATTTATTTATATATATATATATATATATATATATATATATATATATATATAACCTTTTTGTAGTTGCGCAATAACCTGTTGCGCCTAAGCTCTTCGCGCATTATTATCAGCTATATGGATTTCCTTTCTATACTAACCTGGCTTATCGAAGTTATTGCCAATGCTATGTAAATAGTTTCTTTGAGTTTTCGGCGAGTTGTATTCTCGACCTTTGCCACTAGCTGTATGTTATCCTCTTGCATTCGGTGGCCTTCGTTCGAGACATGTTCTGTTATTTTGGATCTTTGTGTTAAGGTTTTGCGGATGTTATAGCATTCGCCGGATAGGTGGTCCTTAGAGTGTCAATAGCATTTTTACCGCTGAAGACGTAAATCGTAGCAAATAATCCAATTGTTTATAAAATTGCGTGCATTACATACATAGCTCAAGGTATTTACTTAAGTATGCAATTACGTACGTCATTTTCTAATAGTTATTACATTTCTGCTAAATTACGTAAGATGGATTTAAGCAAAATATTAAACAAAGATGAAGCATTCTTATTTTTCCAAACTACATTCAGGAACAACTTTTCATGTTTTTACCTGATTATGCAATTATTTTTGCATTCGAAATTATTATTTTAAAAAAATTTATTTTTAAGCAAGTGGCGTGAAAACAGTGAGTTATATGATACATTTATAACTAACTCAAATTTTATAAAGTATGTACAAAACTTAACGCCAAATATGATATGTTAAAATTACTAAGTGCATGTTACTTAGTAGATTACCATAAAGATACATAGGGCTTAAAGACAAAGTAAAGTTTAAAACCAGAATGTTAATAGCAGATTTAGAACCCACGCTGAACTAATACCTATGGTATTTTAACACATCTGCTAAAATTATAATTAGTAAACGGTAACCTTCATCCATTAATTAACTTGATGTTACATTATAAAGTGTCGTATTCCGTTGGTTTTCCTCTATCATCTAAATAAAACCATTCTAAATTGTTTTAGTTAAACATGTTACTCACATACCTAAAACTAAAATGTTGATTACAAATTAGCTATCATTCGTACACGTTATTTCCTACAAAATGGTGAACAATACTATACACAGTAGTTATCTTACAATTACACTTTTATAGTACTTTACATACCGAGGTGGAAAGTAATTTTGTTTTTCGGCAGGAGCAAATAAAATGAATGAAACATAAGTTTAAAATACTTTTTGGTTTGTTTAATGGTGTATTTTTGTATTAATCTTTATACAAATTTAAACGTTTCGGTAACACTTACAGATGATGCTATTAAAGCGCTTTGTAACGGCGGAAATTTTGCGATAACGACAAATGAAATTTTAAGGTACCAGCAAGACGGAGTTACCCTCCATTATGATGCGAACGTTCGTCATTATTTAAATGAAACATTTCCAAATCAATAGATTTCGAAAAGGGGTTTTTTAGAATGGCCGGCTGGGTTACCAGATCTTACACCACTAGATTTCTTTTTGTTGGGTTATTTAAAGTCGAAGGTATACTTTTGTTTCAGTCATTTCAAATCAAACGTCTCTTCCTGAAACTTATTCTTTAAACTTTAACCTACTTTAAAAGCAATGCGTAGTTGACTTTTCCATTTGTTTGAACTTTACAGTTTCTGGGGTAGTGAAGTTTTGAAATTAACTTATAACGACTACAAAAGGGTTTACCGTGCTGCACTCTGACGTGCTAAAATCGCCGCTAACGATAAAGTGATATCAAATTGGAATAATAACAGTAAAGCAATTTGGAATACTATTAACACTAACAAAATGCGTAATAATAACGCATTAACAAATAAATTTACACTTGGTCAGTGGAACCAACATTTTGTAAATTTATCTCTTAAAGGTGGACTCAAAAGCTGATCCGTTATCTTTGTTTGATAATCTTAGTTTTAGTTCACTTGAAGTAAGTTATAATGATGTCAGAGAAGCTGTACAGTAGTTATCGTCCAGCAGAGCTAAGGATGTGTATGAACTCAATTCTTGATTATTAAAAAGAATATTCACATTTTATTTGTCCTTTAATCGCCTTAATTAACAATTGTTTTCAAAGCGGACAATTTACAAATTGTTTAAAGGTTGCATTGGTATTACTTCTTTAAAAGAAAAAGGAAACTGACAATATGTCAAATTACAGACCTATTTCTATAGCACATTTTTTCAAAAGTGATTGAACGTGTTTTAGAAGAACGAATTAGGAACTATTTTGAAATGAATGGTCTCTGAATTTGACGCTGCTCTTTCGCACTGTACTGTTGCAGTTAATCATGCCGAGGCATAGTTCAACTCTAACAATCTAGTTTTGAATAAAGATAAAACTCAGAATGGTATATTTGCGTTAAGACCCTATACCGCTTCCGAAAGCTATAATAATGAGTGCGTATTCTTAGGTATCAGCTATCTTGGAACAATCATATATTTCATATCTCGCATAAATTAGCAAAAACATCTTTGCATTACGCAATTTAGCTGCGTCTGTTTCAGCTGAAGTTTTGAGGATTGCGTATTTCTTGCTTTGTCATTGTCATAGTTTATACGGAATTATGACTTGCGGAAACGCCCCGCGCGCAAAAAGAATTTTCGCCTTGGAAAGGAGAGCTTCCGACTGAAAGCAATCCTTCGTCAAACTCCGTGTGATGACCGTGTACTCTTTATTTGTTTTTGTTTGTTTATGTTATGTCAAGAATAATATTCTTGTTTTTGAAACATATAGTCAAACACATTCCTATGATACTAGGAACAAAGATAACTTACATTGTAATTTTGTAAGGTTATCCAAGTCACAAAATGAACTCAACTTTTGGGCAGTTAAATTTTTTAATGCTCTGTCTACCAATGTAAAAAAAATTACCTTTTATTCAGTTCAAATTCATTATTAGAGCTACTTTGTTATTGATTTTAATTAGCGATATGTTGTAATTTATGTATTTTAGATAATTAATAATTCTGAAAAGTGTAAATGTTGGTGAAATAAGCTACATAATAAATATTAATATTATTGTTTTATTATTAATATTATTATTATTATTATTATTATTATTAATGACCTGTATCTCAAAAATTATCAGCTTTAGTGATACATACTGCAGTTTCTAGAATGTAACTGTGTATTTAAACATGATAGAAAAAATACAGGTTTCTATTTAGAAAAAGATTGGATGACGCCATCACGTCATAAAGTCGTCATAGCGATGGTTGTCGAAAATAAAAGCAGAATTGGACGTGTCTTGGTGTTTTTTACCTAAACGTTGCCTCACGTAGATAATTTGAGGTCTCCAACCCAAATATCCACACTGTATAAAACCGTCAACATATTACGTGAAGCAAAACCTCCAAAGAGCAACGTATCCTTTCGACAACTCCGTGCCTTATCTGATATTAAATAATAAAAAAAAACAATATTACAATCAGCTCAAGGTAATGCAACTGTTATTTTAAACATGAAAGAATATAACATTAAAGTAGAACAACTGTTGGAACCAAAGACTTACGATGAACTACCAAAAGATCCTACAAAAAAGTTTCTTTCGAAAACTATAGAAGTTATTAAATTATCATTTATTCTGACTGGATTTTTAATTGATGTCAAGTTTCTATTTGTTAATGGTTTTATCAATTTCAAATTAAAGTTTTTCACAACATCATAGTTTGATGAAATTTTGTTAATTTGCTCTTCGATTATGACATTTTTCACTGTTAGCCTTCGACCGTTAGAGGGTGCTCCCATTTGTCATCCTCAAGGCAGTATAGCAATATTTAATTGATTAAGGATCTAGTTATTCTTTACTAAAATTGTATTCTATAGTTGGCTTTATACGCTTATCAAAACTTTTATATTAATTGCGGGCTAATGCTTGCGTTTTCAATTTTCATATTTCAAAATTTCTTCTTAAACATCTTTAAGATATTTTATTACTATTGAGGAGGATCATTGTGTTATCGAAACGTTTAGATATGTATAAACATTAATACAAAAATACATCATTAAACAACCCAAAAAGTTAATCTTTAGTAATGGTGAAGGTTTTTCATAAAGACAAGTGGCACCTTTTCTAATTGAAAATATGTTTGCTTGTAAAATGTTTCATAGTTTAATTTTTTAGTTTAGTACAAACTCTAGTTCTAATAATAAACCTTGATCTGATGGTACTGAACTTATTCCTGTATTCTTGTTATCGTGTTAGCAACTACTGTAATAATTGTTAAATATGCTAAGAATTAATAACTGATTCCATTCCAAATCATATCATTTTGAAAACACTCAGTTCCAAAAAAAGTGACGCACTTGATTTTTAATCTAACTTTAATGTATTATGTATTCTTTTATTTGTTGATGGTAGTTATTTTGCCTTCCAATTAAATAGAATGTTTTTTCAAAACCTCCTGGATGGTAGTGGAAACACACAAACCATGTTTTTTTCTTAGCCTTTAACTCACCCTGTGTGATAATCAAGCAATGTTATAGAAAGTGCTTACAGTCTAAATGCAATACACTTTTCCTACGAGCATATTGTTTCTTTATTCATTGATTTATCTCTAAAGTTGTCCGAATTACAGAATTTTTGCTGAAACCTTACGTTTATCACCTGATTTTATTTCATTGAATTATAGCATTGCATTTTGAAAATAATTTCCGTTACCATATGAATAAATTTATTGTAGGCCACCATATTTTACCTTTGCCGTTGTGTCATTAATTAATTAATAAAAAAAGGTTTAGAAACTACAATTACGTAAAATGCCTCAAATAAATCCTGAACAAACAGCAAGCTTAGTTGCTTTAGCTAACGATGTGCGTAGTAAACGTTACGCCGCTTGTATAGTGGAAGTTCATGAAACAACTGCTGATAGAGCGAGCCTCAAATACAAACAACCAGGAAAAATTGCTCGGAAGGTGGGTTCTGGTCATCCTCAAAAAAATTTTCTCAGAGATGATTGCTTCTTGAGACTGCGGATGTTTTGGAATCCATCAAATACTGTGGTAAATGGTCAGCAAGATCTTCGCCAAATTCGGGGTGTTGGACAAGCAGACGGTATGTAGACGTCTCCAAGAAGATAATTTGAAATCTAGAAGACCTGCAAAGGGTCCTAAATTATTACCCAAACATTCTGCTGCTAGAAAAAAATTCGTTGAAAATTAGGGAGAATGGAATATTCCTGAATGGTCGAATGTCTTAATTACGGATGAGTCAAGGTTGTGTCTTAACATCGTGAATGTAAGAAAAAGAAAGTGGAGAAGGACTGGTGAAAAGTTTAATCATAATTTAGTAACAGAATGAGAAAGTTTTAATAGGGGGTCGTTTACGCGGCATGGGGATGGATTTCAATGAATGGAATGGCACCTTTTATTTTGTCTGGTGCCCACAGAGTTAGTGGGCATTTCTTTGATACTAATGGACGGTAATGTACGACCATACACCGAGCAGCAATAGTGCGAAACTTTTTAGAAGCTACGGGAATCACCACGATACAGTGGGCTTCGAAAAGCTACGATATGAACCGTATAGAATATTTGTAGGATCACTTAGAGAGAAGAGTATGTTCTCGCGAGAGACTTTCGAAAGTCTCGCAGTTGCATTAGTGGGATGAAAAACCAAATTTCCAGTATGCTGCGTATAATAGAAACTTTTAGAGTTGCTAGGGGAGGCAATACACGGTCTTAAGCTGTTATCTCAGTTTATAATTTTGTGTTTATTAAAAATGTTTTTTAAAACTATCAGTTTATCAGTTTCTCGATAAATTCGGAAAGTTGGTAATATGCAAGGTTTCAGCAAAATGCTGTAATTCGGACAAAGTTAGAGATAAACCATGAATAAAAAACGTGCTCGTAAAAGAAGCGTCTTTCATGTGCATTGTAAACAGTTTCTGTAACCTTTGCTTGATTAACATACAGGGTGAGTCAATAATTAAGAAAAAAACATGGTACCATCCACGATGCTTTGAAAAAAATTCTACTTGTTTAATTTTTTTTGAAAGGCCAAGAAATTACCTATCAACGAATAAAAAAAATTAAAAATAGGCCCACTGGTTTCAAAAATATAAAACATTAAGGTTGAGTCAAAAATCAAATGCGTTAACTGAGCGTAATACATTCATAACATTCTCTATAATATAGTAATCTAAATTGTGGATGTATTCACTTTTATAATATTTTCCTGTTTCCTTATATTTATAATAGTTTTAGATAACCACCAACACAAATGGTAACTAAATGTTTTAACCCGTTGTCTCTATCACTAATTGCATGTTATACAAAATATGACAGGTTTAACAATCAAATTATCTGGAATTGAGCTGGCAGAAGGTATGCCCTTTTCAACCGGATAAAAATAATCATTTGTGTCGCTAGACCAGTAACGATCATTTTACGGACCTAATATGTATGGCAACTGTCAACAAATGTTAATATCAAAGATTCACATTTTAATGTAATTTGCAAATGAATAACAAATAATCCTATATTATGTATTAAGAGCGGTAAGGGTTGTTTACTGGTCGAAGAGAATATTGTCTGATACCAGTTAAACTCTTAACGTTTGTGACGTTTATACTAATTTTAGAAATTATAGAGTACTCATGGTTTTAAAATCCAAATGTATAAGCTAAGCGTATTTATTTCTTTGCGCAACTATGCTCTATCTGGTTGTTTACCTCATCTGTTTCCACGACGGTAAGTTTTGTTTACTAGTTGCTAAGAATAAGTACGACGGTAAGTATTTTAGCGTTCCAGAACGGAAAGTAAATTTATTCAATTAAATAAATAAATAACAATTTTTATAATTTACCTACTAACATAAATTTAATATTGAAAGTACAATTATTACAATTTCAAATTGTCACCGGAAGCTTATTTTGGAAAACAGATGGCGATGAAAAAATTTCAGTACCATCCACTGGAACCTCGTGCGAGTCTTGTGGATGAGTTTTCTTGTCGCTACAACTAATGTACCCTTTCCAATAACCTGATTAGTGTATTTCCCAATTCGATAATTTAAAAAGAAATGAAATGATTTTTCATTTTTTGGACAGAGTTTTTTATATTTGTAGTATATATCCAAATAGTTAACTTTGTTATGTGCAATGTTAATAACAACAAATGATCGCTGAATATTTGTCTTCCTTTGGGGTATTTTTACAATGATTAATCCATCACGTTCCTCAAAGTCTTCTGTTTTTATATTATATAACTCTTCTCGTCTACATGCGCCAGATATTCCTACTATGTTGTGTCCAAGAAATTTTTCATATTTACCTTGCTAATACTCATTCTATAAGGGCTGTCTACATTGTCAATCACAGGTAAACAAACGAAATACGGGATATAATAGTATATTAAGAAACTGGTTTGAATAAAATACGTTTTTATCACCAGTCCAAGTTTAGCTAACGATCCATGTGTTCGTAGGTTTGAAAAATTAATAAATGAAGGAATTATTCCTTTCTTAATGTCTTTTGCTTAAAAGTGTTAAAGAGCCAAATTGAGTAGACAGTAATGGCACCTACGCGTGAGGTACTAAATATTGGACAATTTAATCAGCAAGCAAGGAGGGAATGGGAAATAACGAACTACCACCACGCACCGCGTCTTCTTTGGATCCTCATGTGGCCGTCGTGAGTTATTAAATCGATTATAACGCCAATTCAATCTTAGTTGACGTTTCTAACATCCTGTCAAGACATAAGGTTTGAAGGTTAACCCTGGGGAGTTGCCTTGGTTACCAAACCGTTTATCATCGATTGATTTTGTAAATCGACCCTTTATTGGCATTATCCGTGGACGTATACATTTGTTGGTTATGATACCTGATCCCTCTTTTACGATTAACACCATTTGCAGTTTCATCAACCAAAAAACGTCCTTACCCAAGTCAAGAATTGGTCTTGTTTAACCTCAGGTTATTTGAGACTAAATGCGTTGGGAATGCAAGGAGCGCACCATCACTTGTACCGATTGTAGACCGCTCCTTGCACCCTGTGAGTAATTGAACTAATGGTATCTACTCAGCACTGTTTATTAAATCTAATATCACAACTATTTATAGTAATTATCCTACTGTCCTGTGTACAAAAATAATCAATTGCAATTTAATGTGACGCATTATATTGTGCTACGTTTACGTTCTTGATATTATTGACCTACTGCTGACTAATATTTATGTTACAGCTTCTTTATATTGAACTACAATTAGTAAAGTTGCGATTTAACGAAATTATTAATAATGATTGCAAAATGATGCAGGTTCTGTTTAATTTGAGATTTATCATCTTTCAGGGCCGAGCAGTTTATGTTCGGTTGTCGATTGAATATCCTGCCGCGCCGACAAAGGGGCAAATGTGTTGACTGTTTCTTCCTTCGTATTCGTATCCATATTTTATACGATCCCCTAGATTGCCAGAATACCATGGAATACGATAAAATTTTTCTCCAGGTAGTGTTGTCGTATTATTTCTCCCACGTTTCGTTGAGTTCATCTGTCGTCTTCAGTATTACCTCTCTCTGGATGTTGTTTACTTGAGTTCAATGTTTACCTGTTCCTGTCATACTGATCTGGATTGGCTTGTGATAGCTATTAATCACTGACACCGTCTCTTGCCGTGTTGGACTCAGAATGCTTTGTTTTGGTTTTTACCACGTATTATTGGGATATTTGGACGATCCCTGTTTGATTTAACGCTTTATCTTTCTTGATTCCATTGCATTCCACCGTTGCCTTGGTTATATCCTTTTTGATAAACATCCACGTATTGGACAGATACAACAGTTTCCACATTATTCCATACACTTGTTGCTTTACTAGTTTGATGTGTTTTCCTTTATTCGTTGGTATAGTTGGTCTATTACACAGTTTGGACTCTGCTTTATGCTTTTTACTGCTATAGGTGTGCAAATCGTTGTATGCCCTCCAATGGACACACTTTTTTTGTATTCTGCATCCGACAGAGGAAAGTGCAATTCGTTGTTAAAATCGACTGCCGTGATTCCGTTTTGTACTTCCATCAGGCAGTATGTTCCGTTTTCCATCCGAAGTGCGATTGGTGTTATCCTCAGTATTAAATACTGCGTTATTTCCGCTATTATCGAATTCGATTAGTTGACTGTAATTTTTAGCCACAATTTGGAATTTCAAACGTATTAATTACAATCGAGAAGATGTTCAACAGTAGTAAATAGGAATAAGAGATCGTAGATCATCTTTCCATAAAATAATAAGTAACTATAGAAATATCAAATCATAAGTCTCTTTACACCTTAAATTAGTAGAGAATATGAAATGATCAAATTTATAACGCTGTCTTAAAACTAAGACAGTGCACTTTTCAACCTTTTGGTTGTCAACACATTTTCATCTTGAGATAGTTGCATCTAATGTTATGTGACTGAACGTCTTCACATTATATAAAATGTTACAGGAATATTACTGATAGAGTATTTATAAATAAATAAGAGAAATTAAATACAAAATAAAAAATAACTTATACTTTGACATTAGGTAACCGTAATGTTATCTTTAACAAGACCACTTTAACTCAGATAATAAACCTTTTGTTAAAATAAGATTTGAATATAAACTCATACTCAAAGACAAGGATTAAGAAGATGAAGAGCAAATCAGATTGCAAGTTCAAATGTAACAAATGAATGCTTTCCTGTTTAAAGTGGGAGTTTTTTAAGCCCGCAGACTCAATATTCCTCTTCATATTTATTGATATCACTGCAATATTGAACGGAGAATATTGATTAACCCTCCTATTGTGTTAATATTTTGGTTTCACTTATATGACACTTATAGTTGTCGTTTTATTGTGGTTAATTTGATATAACGGTATATAATAATAAGAAATAAGATGTAGTATTTATTATTTATTACATTTTATTACGTTATTTTATTTTTATTACATATTATTATAAATGTTAAGTAAAGAACATCTGAAAAACGCAGTCGTTAGGTATACACATTTATTTGTTACAGTCGTGATAGTAGTAGTATACATGAGCTTTACAAAGGTATTTTCAGTAATTACAACATACCATACCAGTTTTATTATCCTTTGAAGAGGGACAAAATTACATCTTTTACGATTGGTTGTGATTGATTATTCCCTTACTTCAGCATTACTGGTTGAATAACGTGACTTTATAACTCTTTTACAGCTCTTCCCACACCTCATCAATACACAGTCATTAAAGATTTTTCCAAATTTTTTCCAATAACCTTCCCACACCCAATCTTCAAACGACCCAAGATCTCGAGAGAGCCATTAGAGACCTAACTTCCGTAATTGCGGAAGCCGTCGATACCTCTATACCATTAAAAACATTGACATTTCGAAAACCGCTCCCACAACACATTGTGAACTGGATCAAAGAGAAAGGACGAATTTACCGTCAATTCTTGGAATCCAGGGATCGGGCTCTCAAGACGGCATACAATCGCATCAACGCCTTAATCAGGCGAAAAGCCAACAAACACGCCAAAGACTCCTGGTCTAAAGCCACCTCCCAACTAGATTATAGAAATGGCAAACTCTCCTGGCAACAGTTCGATAGATTCACCAGAAGAAAAGTAAACCCTCAATCACACCTTACCGACCTTCAGGGCAACCTAATTTCCTCAGACCAAGGAAAGGCCGATTTTTTGGTCACCACCTTCAAACCATTTTGCAATCCCCAGATGATCCCCAGTTCGACAACCAGGTCAAGGCACTCCTCGAGAGTTCCGCAACCTTAACATTCCTGAACCCCAACTCGATAACGATAGTCCCTTCTATACCCCATCATGCCCGACCAGGTCCACACGTATTTTAAAAGGAAATAACTCAGCCCCAGATCATGACGGCCTAAATAGGATAATCCTCCAGCACCTACCCGACCCAGCCCTTCGTCTACTATCCGATATATGTAATAAATGCTTAACCCTCTCCTATTTTCCGACGGACTGGGAATCGGCCTCCACCGTCATGATACCAAAACCCCACGCTGACCTAACCTCACCCTCCTCCTATCGACCCATTTCCTCCTGAGTTGCTTTGGAGAATTCTTTGAGCAGATTCTAGCCAAGCGAATCAGGGACACACCTCGAATTCAACGACCTTCTTCCTAACAGCCAATTCAGCTTCCGTCCCTACCGAACGTGTCACGATCCCTTGTTGAAGCTACTTACCGAGACCACCAGAGCATTAATTCACAAGCAATGCAATCTGGCTGTGTTTTGGACATTAAGCAAGCATTTGACAGGGTCTGGCACGCCGGTCTCCTGCACAAGATCCGAAACCTAAACATTCCGACCCCTTTTCCAAACTCCTACTCGTACCTGACCAACCGGTCAGTTCGGGTCAAAGTAGAGAAAACCTTCTCAGATCCTTTCGAACCTACAGCAGTCGTACCGCAAGGTTCTGTCATAGCCCCGATCCTCTTACACTATCTTCGCATCCGATATACCCAAAGTCACTCAACCCGTAGTCGTAGCGCAGTTGCGGATGACACCGCCTTCTGGGCGGTTAATCGGAACAGCAAAACGGCCTCCCGCATCATATCCAAACCCTACGGAACTTCTCCAATTGAACTAACCGGTGAAGAGTCTCTGTCAATCCTACCAAGCCCAAGCAATCCTCTTCCGCCATCCTCATTACACCAAAGGTAAGTGCGCAAAGCTTACCTCCAGAAATGTGTCCTCACTCTAAATCAGGAAAGACTCTCTCAAGGTGAAATCACCTACCTAGGAATCCTTTTCAAACGAACCTCAACTGGCTCCCGGATGTTAAAAAATCCTCAACCATATTAGGAACAGCGCAAGCCTACTGGGCGCCTCGTAGAATCAGTGGTTGTAACCCCAACACACTCTTACACACGTATAAAACATATATCCGCCCTGTTATGGATTTCCGAGCTCCCATATATACAAATATAAACCCCAAACACCTTTACTCCATCGCTTCCTGTGAGCGCCGAATTTTCCGACGCATACACCGGTTGCCCTTCAGGTACCCTAATACCCTTACTATCCAACGCGCCAATATATCCCCAATCACACATAGAATCCAAACCCTTCAGAAAAATTTTACCCACAAAAGAATTTTCGGCGATACCATCCCAACCAAAGAGATCCTTACCACTCCTTATAACTACCGCTTTCCCCCATTCCCACGAAGGAAACCCAAGCTCAAATTTAAACATCCACCCGCCATCCTCACACAACTTCGACGACCTCCCCAAGGAGATAGAAGAATCCTTGACAACATCCCGTATGCCCTCCGCATCCCCACGTCTGTTGGATGACGACCCCAGCAAGATACCGGCCAACAAATATAAGCACACCAACCACGCCACACACCACAACCACCACGCACACTTAACCCATTAACACATTCATTACTCAATAAAACCTAAATAATTTTTTCTTTTTTACATCCAAAATAACTATACCTCATGATAGTACAATATACAATAACACCAAACACCGCAACACAACAAGGAATTGCCAGGGCTGAAAAGGAGAAGTACTCCTGAACAGTCCACAAACAAGTAATATAAGCAAACAATAAGTAAATACTAACACATAAGCATGAGCAAACTAAAAAAAAACAAAACAAAAATTAATGCTCAGTCAAGTTAAATTTGACTAATAGTTAAGCTTTAACATTTATCAATTGAATATAACCTCACTTTTCGTAGTCAGAGTTACTGCTAAGATGACAGGAAGATTATGATTATGAAAACTAGATCATGTAAGTTGATTAATAATTTAATTGAAGAAATGTATTTTATTGATTTCATTGATGATGATGAGGACATCGTTGAATTTTTGGAATGGGAGAGAAGGCCGTATACGGTTAGCAATAGAGAAAATCATTTCGTTAAGTGCGATGATTCGGAATTCTTTCAACGATTTCGATTAACCAAACCAACAGTTTAGAGTGTTCTGGAACAAATAGAGCACGTTATTGAGACTCCTATGGATAGGTATGTCGCATAATTTGTGAGCTGAGAACTTTAAATCCATACTTTATTTTAAAAACCACGCTATTAGACATATTAACAAACTGTTTCTCACATTAAGGTTTTACACAATAGGAACAATGTTAATAATAGCTGGGATTTTGCTGGTATTAGCAAAAGCTCTACATGTAATATAATGAAGCAAGTTTCAATGGCAATTGCACGGTTAGCCCCGCTATATAAAAATGCCATCTAATCGAGAAGAAATTGCTAACGAACACTTGAAATTTTACCAAAAAGCTCGAGTTCCACGAATAATTGGTGCCATTAATTGTACCCATATTCGGATTTAATCTCCTGATAAGTTATTTGAATGTTTTAAAAAGATATAATTTTGTTTTAATTAGGTGGAGAAAATGCTGAATTATTCAGAAATAGGAAAGGGTATTTCTTGTTGAACGTCCAGACAGAATCTATGGCAGATCTAAAAATATTAGACTCAGGACCTAGCGATTAATAACGACTCGAGAATATAGGAAAGGTTCTTAAATCGCGAATTTGGTAATAATTTACTAGTAGCCGACAGCGGTTATATGAATACAATGCATATGATTACTCCACTACTAAATACACGTAACGCTGTCGAGGAGTTGTGTAATGAGACAATCATTCGCACACACAATCCCGTAGAGTGACAATATGGGGCGTGGAAAAGACTTTTCCAGTATTGTCTTTAGGACTTCGTTTAAAATTGGAAACCAGTATGCCTGTTATTGTTGTCACAGCTGTATTGGACAATATTTCGTGTAACAGGAATGAAGAGCTTCCACTGCAAAATCCTGATCTCCACATAGATAACAATATTATTAATTAAGATTGGGACGGGCAGCCATTACAGCCTGATATTGGTCGCATAAATGCGAGAGCACAGCTGCTTGCGGAATATTTTCCTCAATTACTTCAAGAATAATACCGTATTTAATGAGAATTGTTTGTATTAAAATTTTTATAAAGGGTTTTCCAATAAGAAGTGTTATTTTGATATTCAAAGAAAAATGGAATTTTTGAGATAATTGATCGGATGTTTATTTCATTATAAAGAGGAAGATATGCCGTTAATAATGGAAAACAATACCACGACCACGCTTACAGGACCATATACTTTTCATGAAATTTTCCATAACCAAATCGGAAAGTGGCTGCCCTATGTCATTGATAGCCTCACGAATTCCATCTTTGAGGTCTTGAATCGACGCTAGGCTGTTGGCGTAGACCTTATCTTTCACGTGGCCCCAAAGGAAGAAGTCGCAAGGTGTTAAATCATAAGATCTCGGTGGCCAATTGTGATCACCTCTTCGAGAGATAACACGGTCCGGAAACTTTTCCCGTAAAAGATCAATGGTTTCGTTGCTTGTGTGGTACGTAGCGTCGTCTTGTTGAAAGTAAACGTTGTCTAGATCAATACCATCCAATTCCGGCCATAAAAAATCATTAATCATCTCTCGATAGCGCAATCCATTCACCCTAACTGTTGCTTCAGCCTCATTTTCGAAAAAGTAAGGTCCAATGACCCCGCCAGACCATAAACCGCACCAAACAGTCACACGTTGAGGATGGAGAGGCTTTTCAACAATAACTCTTGGGTTTTCCGAGCCCCAGATGCGACAATTTTGCCTGTTGACGTACCCACCGAGGTGGAAATGGGCCTCATCAGTCAAGATGATTTTTCGATGGAATTCCGGATCATTTTCATGCATTTCAACGACCCAATCAGCAAAGACACGACGTTGTTGATGATCGGGCGGCTTGAGTTCTTGTGTTAACTGAACTTTATAAGCCTTAAGACCCAAGTCTTTATGGAAAATACGGTGTAATGACGTTTGTGGAATGCCCAATTCCAAAGCACGACGAGGAATGGACAAACCTGGGTTTTCTTCAGCAATTTGGGCTACAGCAGCAATATTCTCAGTTGTTCTTGAGCGACGTGCACGGGTTTTATTCTTCACATCATTAACTTGTCCCAACAGCTCGAATTTGTTGACCAATTTCTGTATAGCGGTCCGACAAGGTGCTTCACGACGACTCAAAATGTTTTAGTTTTACGAACCGTCTCTGCCAAATTTTCACCATTTTTATAGTGAATTTTAATAATTTCAATGCGTTGTTGAAGCGTGTATCGTTCCATTTTATTAATCGCGTAGTTTTTACTTGTCAAATGTCAATAAATGACAGCTTCAAAAGTGACATCTACCGAAATAGCGGGCTACTCAAATTAACACCTCTTATTGGAAAACCCTTTATTACAAAGATTTTTTTTAAATTTCGATTTTTGATTGTAATTATTCTTTCTGCAACCGAAGAATTTCCATCTCCTCCTTATTTTCTCCTGCTGGTGTAGCAGCATGGCTTGATCATTGTATCGACCCATTAAATTTTTTTATTCACTAGCTCTTCAAAGCGTGCGCTGACAGATGTTTTACTACTAACTGATGGTTGGGTAACTAACAGTTAAATAATAATGGATAAACATTCTGGAGATTTGACTACCAGTTTAGTTTTAGTTAGTTCTTGACTGTTACTTACGTAGCAAGAAATTTTAGCTGAACATTGATAAACCGACCCTTAATCTAGAAGATGTATAGTTAGTTTGAGTATATAAATGTAATATTCATTTTAATTCCAAACAGATTTGTAATGTAATGAAGCTGCATGTAATTGTTAATTGTCATGTTTCGTATTTCGAATTGGATTGGCATATCAACCATTGGTCGTTGGATCAATATTTTACAGCACACTTAATTTTTGTTATATTATTATTTTCATTTTAACTTCAAATGTGATTGAAATTTTGAAAGGTGAACCTTTAAAAATTACATACAAACCTGAATTAAAATGGAGGCCACGTAAATATAGAAAGTAATAAGATTAAGCTCTAAAACGTGCTTTAGCCTTTCCATATATACAAATTATTTAATTATGCTTGCTTTTTAAAGCTCTTTTGAAAATATGGCATGTAACAATTAAATTTTTTTTATGGAGATTAGTTGGAATTAGATTTAATTGAGTTGATAATGGAGAGTATAATGACGTTTGGACTTGTGAACCATTTGTAACAGTTGTTTGGTACAGTAACACATAAAAAACTTCAACCATGTATAAACATATACTACAAGTAATGTACAGATTGCGCGAATTATAAATAATTACTACATAAACCAGTTTAGATTTATTACACCACGTGAAATAATTATATTTTTTTTTAACTTTGTTTGGTTTGTTCATTTAATAATGGTACAAAATAAATGTGAAATTGGAAAATTCGTTCATATGTTTACAGTTTATTTTTTTACTACAGAGCCTCAAGACAAAATATATTTTTTGTTAGATATTATTTTAGTTCTATACAAACATGAAAATCAAAGCTTTCACGAGAAAGCTGTTAACAAATTTTTGACATATCATATTCAGAGTTAATATTTCATGAGCAACGACTATACGAAATAATTTTATCACAGTTTTCGAGAGCACGTTGCTCGGTAACAGCCCAACGCCGAAGGCGGTAGAATGTTGCTTAAAAATAGAGTTGGAAAAGGAGAGTTGCGATAAAACTATGAGTTATTCATCACTAGATTTTATGCACTATAAAATGCCGAAATATGTGCATATATATGCATTTAAAAACCTTAAAATATGCATCAAAAATGCATTATTAATTCAAAATATGCATAAATATTGAATCTTCTATTTACCTGTGTTAATTCCAAATTATAACATTAATATATAAAAAAAGTATATATGCTTGTAATTTTTTAATAGGAACAAGCTAAAATGGCATACAAACTTATTATTTTAACATTCAACATTATGTGTTATTTAAAAACTACATATTTACTTATACACTATACATTTATCAAAACTGCACCCTGTCATTACTACTTACAAAGCAATTATTATTTTAACATTATTTTAAAATTATGTGTTATTTAAAAATTACATATTACTTATACGCTATAGATTTATAAATATTACACCCTCTCATTACTATTTGCAAAACAATTTATAACTAAATATTTTTCCAAGTTTTCGGGCAGAAAATTTTGGCGTCTGTCCGATAGTATGTTTTTGTACAAAGAAAAACTTCTTTCTACATCCACAGAAGTTATGGGTGCATATTTTAATGCGGCTAATATGGCCAAATCTAAATTTATAACAAGATCATCGGAATTTTCCTCAAGTTTCAGAACTTTATTATTAACTTTTAGTAACATCTGACATCCACTGTTTTTTTGTAAAATTTCATTTAATTTATTAGAAATAGTTTTACCAATATTTCCTGAAACAGCAGAAATCAGCTGTTGAAATTTATTAATTATTTGCATAGATTCATTTAATGACAATGCTTCCGTTTCTAATTTAGCAATGGTTGAACTTACAAAATAGTAATTTGCTTTTATAAATGCCAGCTCATTGCGCAATTGTGTTTTCTTTAAAATGGATTGAGCTTTTTGAACGTAAGTGCTTGAATTATCAGAAATTTCTAAATCTAACTCCTTCATTTTTTCCAAATGATCTGCATAAAAAAGAGCTGCATTTAACCAAGTACCCCAACGCGTAATCACAGGCTCTGGTGGTAGAGGAATATTAGGTAACTTTTCTTTGTACAATTGAATTCGTAACGGAGCTTTTAAAAACACTTTCTTTATACTACTTATTGAACTATTTACTAATGGAAATTGATTACGAATTGTTTCTGCTACTCTATTAATACCATGTGCGAGACATGTTACATGTATTAAATTTTCATAAAATAATTTTAATTGCTGTCCAGCTTTTACCATATACGGTGCTGCATTAGACAGCATTAAAACTATTTTATCTGTTGCAACAATATCAGGAATAAAAAATTGCATGAAAGCTTCGTTTATAAAGCGAACTATTGTTGCATGATTGGTTTTCTCAAGAACTTTGGAAGCGATTAAATATGATATGCTAAACTGCGCCTCACTTAAATAACCAATCATTAAATTTGCAACATATCGCCCGCAACAATCAGTAGTTTCATCTACTATAAAATAAAGATATTTATTTTTTGTAATTTTCTTTATATGCCCCATAGTTTCAAGATATAAATCATTAATATACCTTTTTCGAAGCGTGCTTTCATCTGGCACTTGCTTTTTACGAATTTTTCTAAAATGACCTAAAACTAGGATTTTGCAATTTCTTTAATGGAATATTGGCTTTAATAAGTGCACTACACAATTCGAAATTAAATTCCTCTTGTTCATTTCTTTTGGCCGTTTCTTGAAACAACGACTGGCGCAAAGGTGTCTGACAAACTTTTGTTTTCTTAAATGTTTCTAATTTTCTTTTATGAAGAGAGGTTTCAATGTGCTGTAACTTGTGATTTCCTTTCGCACATGATCTAAGGAAAAATTAATTTTAAAAATAAGTATCTAATTGCGTTTAAAACTGATAAAACGGTGAATTCAATAACCTACATCAATTAATAAGGGTTTAATTTCCGAAATCAATTAAAAATATGTAATGGTACTTACTATTTTTCCACAGGCTATGCAAAACACTTTTTCATCATCCAGACGTAGCTCGGATATATTTTTTATCCATACTTGAACTAAACTATTTTTAACTTTCGGCATCTTGAAGTTCACTTAACAAAGCCGTACCATTCAGTTACGTCTTCGCCCAAAGAATGTTTAAAATTTTGCATTTTGTCCGTTACTGTCAAATTATTTTCAAGAAGGATTAACTAACTAAACACTTACCTTGAAAAAGTCCAAATAACTTTAACCCTTGATTGCGGGAATTTCCTCAATCAATGCTTTAACTATCTACTTAGGTACCATTGGAATTTTCAAATACTACGAAATAGCGGCATTGAAACTTCATAATCCGGAAGTATTAACGTTGCACTTAACTGCAGGTAATAATCTTTCTTTAAACCTGTCTTATTGATATAAAAATACATTTCTTAGTTAGACACAATAACAAAATTTAAAATAAGTTAGAATAATGCATTTTAAAGCGAATTTGGAAGATATAGAAAAAATGCGAAATATATGTTAATTATGAATAAAAAGGCAAAATATGCATAAAATTGCAATATATGTAGTATTTGGCGAAATATGCAAAAATTAATTAATGTCAAATGATTGCATTTAGTGCAATTCGTCTAAAAACAAAACGATATTCTTCAACTATAAAAAATAAGCGATATGCATTTTGCATAAAATCCTCACTCTATTCATCACGCCCAAGAGATAGTTGGTTAGGAAATTAATTACATTTTTGACAATTTAGGAACAAGTTTGACATTGTCAACTATATTTAAACAAATTATTTATTCAAACCTAGATACATATTATTATTCCAAAGGATTTAATATTCACTAGTTACGATTTTTAGCGGTTAAAATGTAACAAGCTGCTTTTTTCAAAGTTTTGCTTCACAAATGCCAATTGCCATCACTTCCATTTTGTCTAAAATCATGGAAAAAGCCATCAATCAGCAACTGCTCACGTTCCTTGAAACTAACAAACTCCTTAGTGACCACCAATATGGGTTTAGGCAAAGTCGTTCAACAGGCGATCTTCTTTCATATGTGACCCAAGTTTGGCACAATACAGTAGAGCAGTCCGATGAAACAGTTGTAGTCGCTTTAGATATCTCAAAGGCATTTGACCAAGTTTGGCATAAGTGTTTACTTGCCAAACTCACCTCGTTTGGGTTAAATGATACGCTCATCAACTGGGTTTCTAGTTTCCTTGATAAAAGACGAATACGTGTCGTAGTTGATGTCTTTTTTTCAAAAGAAGTTAGCATTAACGCGGGCGTACCACAGGGATCCGTTATAGCGCCTACACTTTTTCTGCTGTACATAAACGACCTTATTTCTTCAACAACTAACCCCATCCATTGCTTTGCTGACGATAGCACTCTTTACTGTAGTTCATTTCAGTCTACTCATACTGATAATCCACGTTCTATGTCAAATCAAGAAATTAAAGCTGAAATGGCAAATTCAATCAACAAAGACATTCAACGTATTCTCGAATGGGAAGCAATAATCTAGTTAAATTTAATGCTAACAAAACTCAGTGTTGCCTTATGTCCGCCAAAAAAGATCGATCATTTCCTGTTGCAAGTATGAATGGCTCAGTTCTTAAGTTTTCAGACTCTATTACTCTGTTGGGTATGACTGTATCTTCAAATCTCTCATGGGTTGACCATCTTCTGTCAGCTACCAAAACAGCTGCTCGTAAAATAGGCTTTTTGTACAGATCTAAGCAGTACTTTACCTCTCGACAACTCCTTCTGCTGTATAAGGCCCAAATTCGGCCTCATCTGGAATATAATTCTCACCTTGGGTTAGTGCTCCCCAATACGCTCTCGTTATCGTTGATCGTATTCAAAAGAGAGCGATTAGGCTTATAAAGGACCCGTCCTTAACTTCTCACATACAGTCCCTTGAGCATAGAAGGATGATTTCAGTTCATTCTTTGTATTATCGTTATTACAACGGCTATTGTGCTGGTGAATTACATTCTTTGATACCATCTCCGGCTATCTTTGCGAGAAACACTCGGTTTCCTCATTCACATCATCAGTATGCAGTACAAATCTCCACTTGTCGTACCAAACGGGCGCAATCCACATTTTTCTACACGGCTTCTAAACTCTGGAATGATCTCCCTAGTTCCTGTTTTACTCTCACTTATGATATGAGAAAGTTTAAGGTAGCCGTTCATAGGCATCTATTGGCAATTCATTATCCCTCTATCCATCCTACTAAGTGTTCCTGAGTGCTTTAGCACGATAGGCCTTATTTAGCCTGTTCAGGTCCACAATCATAAAAAAAAAGAAAAAATGCCAAAGACTATTATTATGAATTATTAAGTCGAAATCATTTATCAAATTTAAAAAGCAGTAGCTGGTCACATTTTACCAGTCAAAAATCGCATGTCTAGGGGTATATGTCAAGATTTATTTCCAGAATGACATTTTGTTGAGTTTTCATTTTATGTGTTGTAACAGCAGAGTATGCTGGCCGAAAGTAGTGTGCCGGCTAGTCGTGAGGGCAGGACTTTGGATACGCGTGTGGAAACAGAAGTACAGTAGGAAAAGGGGAAAGAAAAAAGAGTAGTAAGAAAAAAAAAGTGATGTTGAGCGCTACGAACTTTGATTTTGCCCACAAAGTTTGAAATGGGACGAACAGTCAAAAACAAACCAAAAGGAAAAAAAATATGTTAAGAATAATTGTATAATGAACACCAATATTACGGAAAATAATTATATAATGTAACAAAATCTGTAACTGAGGATAATTGTAGAATGTAAACTTTACCTATCAACAATTTTAAACTAACGTGAAATCGATTAACCTATTAAAATTAAAGTCAATTCTCCAAGCGGGAGTTTCACTACCACTTTAGGAAGTTATTAAAGTAAATAATAAAAAAAAAAGGAGACGAAGAATCCAGCCTAATAGTTCATACAAACAGTAATATACAATACGGTGGTAGTAGTCTCGCCAAATTTCCCCACAAACCTCAATTCAATTTGAGGACAATATGTAGTCATACAATACCTAAAAATTTTACACAGAACAAAAACTAGGTGAATGCTAGTGCATTACAGGACTTTCTTACAAAATATTAAAAAATATGTGGGTATTTTTATATCTTTGAAATATTCAGCTGTTTTATAAATACTGAATAAAAACCACAAACTAACCCTAATAACCCCGCACCCTCTCCGAGACATCCAGACGTCATGACCGATCTTAAACTTGATCTAAAGTTGTAAAATGAGCCAATAAGTCGACTTAGCGATATTGAAAAAAAGGTCGATTGCATACCTTTCTATACCTACATATGTATATGTAGGTTGCAAGTTAAAAATAAACATCTCGCTTATCTTTCAAGATAACTATGGATCGTTTAATATCATTTTAAAGCAAATTTCGGTCCCTTTCAAATAAAGTAATAATATGTGTATATGTGTATGTTATACCAATACGAGGAACGTTTTCAATTTCCGGAAAAACCAGAAGTAGTGTTTTCATCAGGATAATATCATTTCATTAGCGCAAATAAACAAAGTTTATTTCCAAAATCTCAAGTTTTTAACCAAAATAGTTAGAAATTTATAACAATATCAATATTAAATATTTGAAAATTCATATCTCCTATACTACTAGCTTTAGAAGAGACAGGTGAGTGCATTCATATGAGTGGTTGGTTGGCTAGAATATATAAAAAAAAAACAGGAAAAAATGCTTGGAGAGAATTTTGAATAAATCACTTTCGAATAATTGCTTAAGTTGGATCCTTTAAATGTAGGAAAATTTATACCGTAATTTATTGCGTAAAGAAATCTCTTTAAAGAACATTTATTTAACTACGCATATCTACTTCGAATTCTTTTATATCTTGAACGGTGTCGGAAATGTATGTTTATAAAAAAAATGTATATGTGACTGTAACTGAGGCCATATTCAATTTTGAAAGTTTCAAAAATATTGCATTTCATGCTAGTTATTGATAACCCGAATTTTAATCTTCTATGCTAAAATTTGAATATTTGCACCCAGAATAACCCCCTTATTTTCACCCATATTGCTTGTTTTATCGATATACTTGTGTCGTAGGCCTTCATTCCAAATTTCATAAAATCGTCCGTATAGCTTCGGCTGGAGACTGGCCACAGACACACACACAGACATTTTGAAAAATTTTCTAAAAAATTTTTTCGGGTTCTGGGAGTCTTAAAGCATCAAAATAACGCAACTTATTGTTTTCGATTTTTTTTCGACCGCAATACATTCTTGTTTAGCAAGAAAGTAAAACTAGTTATGATCCGAAAATCAATCCCCGGAAATAGGGTTAGAACTCCAAACCAATGTTGTTTTTGTAATATTCGGTCACCACAGTAGCCCTTACGCCCCAAACACAAACTAAAACTTCAAAAAAATGACTTACTAGTTATTTTTGCGAGTCACTCCGCAGTATTGAATTTAAATTTCAGATTATTAAACAAAAATTAGATATGAATTCCTACTAGAGAGTAGCAAATACGTGAAGTTAAATGTAAATTGCAAAAAAAAACTTATAAGTGAATTTAGTCTAAATAGATTGCACAAAAAAAAATTAGTCAATGGAGTCTAAATTTAAATTACACAAAAATATAATACTTATTGAATCCCCCTATACATAAATATGTATACATAGAAATTCGCTACTATAACCTCCAAAAAAATAAGGTTCCCTTGATAAAAATCACCTATAGCGTAAGTGCTGTTGCTTGACCTAATGTCAAGTTATAACACCAATTTGTTTTGTAATAGTCTACTAACGTGTTTTATAGGTTAAATTTAAGTGGAAGCTTGACCATATGTACGGAGTAAGTAATTACACGACTGTATCGAACTAATAGGTAATAAACCGTAGATAACACAAATCGTAACACCTAGGTGAAGTGTTGAAGTAACAGCTCTCGTTACCTCTCGATACCTGAGATTTTGGTCGGTTTTACATGTTCCATGTGTGCATTAATCCGGAGTCTGTCCGATTTACAATTTAAGCATCACTTAGAAAACTACTTTGTAGTAAACTACTGAATTGTTTAATTTTAGGTAATGCAGAATATCCCAAATAAGACTTGGTACGAGTTAAAAACTATATTCTGTGAAATCCTACTTTCTGGCTACATTTAGTTGCACCAAAAATGACAAAGGAATTTTTGAATTAGGAGTAAATGTAAACAAATTGAAGCTAACTACTATTTTAAAATTGTAACAATTAAAACTTAATGATCAAACTTGACGTCACATGTAATATATGTTGCCCGTCTATTATTGTAAATTTCTAATCAATCAAACTTGACGTCACATGTAAAGTGTGCTACATAGTTATTATAAGTATTGTTATGAACGAATAAGTTCAAAGGTAAATATGTAATTAAAAATTATTATTAATTTTATTAAATACATAAATAAAAAGTTTACCTGGAGTAGGATTTGAACCTACGACCTGTACTTTGCTAGAGTTCCACGCTAACCAACTGCGCCATCAAGGTTCAAGCCCAATCGATATAAATTTTGTCTTTATGTATGTAGAACTGATGTAAATTCTAAATATAATGAGATACTATCAAAATACTTGTATTAATGGAATGTTTTTGTTATGAACGAATAAGTTCAAAGGTAAATATGCAATTAAAAATTATTATTAATAAAGACAAAATTTACATCGATTGGGGCTTGAACCTTGATCGCGCAGTTGGTTAGCGCGGTACTCTTGCAAAGTACAGATCGTAGGTTCAAACCCTACTCGAGGTAAACTTTTTATTTATGTATTTAATAAAATTAATAATAATTTTTAATGTGCTACATAGGTTTAATATTTAAATAGGTGAAAGACGTTGCTGTGTGCGGGTTTGCGAATGTTTAATTATCATGCAACTGCATACCGTTATGTGTGCGATCTTCGTGCTGCTAATGTGCGATGTTCAATTGACGTCATGTAAGTGTACTTGGTCCGTGCAATACTGTCATGTGTGCGTGATTGCGTGCGTGCATTCGTGTATTCGTGTGCATGTGTGTGCGTGTTTGCGTGTGTGAACGTATGCGAGTATGCGTGCGTGCATGCGTGTGTGCGGCTGTGCAATACCGTTCTTTATGCGTGATTGCATGCGTGCATTCGTGTGTGCGTATATGCATGTGTGCGCGTGTATGTGTCTGTGTGTGCGTGTTTGCGAGTGTGCGTGTAGTTAGCAATTCGATCATAATCATAATCTGTAATGCGACTTTAGTATTAAATAATAGCGATAAAATAATGCTTCCTTGTTAAGAAGGAAAAAAACTAGGTTAGATAAAAAGCTTGACCAGTGCTCTATGTAACACATTATGCAGTAACCTTGCTGAAAGTATTAGCGACTACTTTAATCAATATTCACCATTGCTGTGATATCAATAAATACCAAGAAAAACTTTGAGTCAGCCGACAAGAAACTTTCACTTTAAATAAGAGAACGAACGTAAATTACTTAGAAAGTGAAAAATGTGAAAACATAGATTTATTAGGTTTAAATTACAATATATCAAACATGTGGGCATCATCCAATTTTCTAAAATACAACGTTGATTTTTCACATTTGAAATTGCTATCTGATTTGCTCTTATCTTCTTAATCCTTGCCTTTGAATATGAGTTTGTATTCAAAACCCATTCTAAGAAAATTTTCATTACCTGATTTTAAACCATCTTGTTAAAGATTCCATTACGGAGCGTGCGTACGCGCGTGCGTGCGTGCGTATGTGTGTATTGTCCGTTTGTGTTGTGCGTTTTTTGCATGGTGTACGAGTTATTCTTTACGTTGAATTTTAGTGTTTATTTAAATGTTTCCAATAACTGAATAAGGGTCAACTCTATAGGAAAATGTGTAAACATATGTTTAAAGATTAAGTTCCATAGTGCTTAGTTCCTGTAATTTTTATAGAAGTGGGCGGCTTTGGAATTTTTTACCTGACATGAAGTTAACGTCTATCTCACATAGATTGTTATTGTTGTTTTTACAATGTTTCCTATTTTCATTATGAACGTATTACAAAAACGGTTGCATGATTGTCCTACAAAATTATTATAATTATTTCATTTTCATTATTACGCATTTAACTATGTATGTTGATGCCAACTTATCGCTGTAGTTATGCGCTAAAATGCTCCACTTAATTAAAATTTTGCGCTACTCCCGTATGGCCATGACGAAACATAGAATGTGGGTGGGGCCAAATTAATGTTTTTAAAAAATTGCACATCCTTAAAAATTCTTAAGGCTATACGTACGCTTTAGATATGCGCTCAAATGAGCCACATGGGCCACATGAAGTGAGTTTTGCGCCGTTGCAGTTTTTGAGATATGCTTCATTGCGCTGTCTATTGCATTGATGTGACTCAACACAAATTCGTCTAACCGAATAGGTAATTTCATATTAGAAAATATTCTATGCTTGATATCATTGAAATTACGTTCAACACAAGCACCTCTGTCGGTTATTTCTGAACCTGGATAATATTTAGTCATTATGGCGGTTCAAAGTGCAATAGTCTTTGACACTTTTTGAAATCTTCTATTAATGTTGGCAGAACTTGTTGGTTTCCACGATTACCAAACTCATTCGGTAACGATACAGTGTTCATATATTTGGTGACAATGGCCGTAACCCAATCACTGAACGGTTGATCCTGATCGATATACAGTAACCTCTCTGCAGTGCACTAAAGTGTTAATTTCTTGTTCAGTTTAGTTCTAAGTAAAATTATGCTACACAGTTCCCATCTCTCATCAATATCAACAAACCAATAAAAGCGCAATGGGCTTGTACACTTCGGACAAACAATTTTGTTCGCAGCATTTTACTAGATGCATAAATATAATTTAACTTTAACCACCTTTTTGCTTAATTGATAGTATATGATTCTGGAAACACTTTTAGGGCGAAGAATTAAAAGAATGACACTTAAATAACGAATTTCAAATGTTTTAATAGAGAAATAACAAAACCTTCATTTTAGTGTTACAGAAAAGTTTACTCTGGAAAGAAATGATAACCAAACACTTAAAGATTAATAACGTGGGACCTCCTCTAATTCTTATGACCTCTTGGCAAAGTTTTGGCATTCTGGAAATCAATTCCGAATGTAACGCTGAGGAATATTTGACCATTCTTCCAAAACGGCAGTTCGGAGCTGATAGTGATTGTTTAGATCCACTCCTCGTGACCTTATCAGCATTTTCAGGTAATCCCATACGGTTTCTATGGGATTAAGAACTGCACAGTTCGTTGGCCAATCCATGTGCGTAAAAATGCATTGATTTGCTGTGTTCTATGAGGACACGCGTTATCATCAACAAACACGAAACCATCGCCTATTTTATTGGTAAATGGCAACACTATAGGTTGTAATACCTTATTAAGATACCTAACACTATTCATTGTAGTATTTCCAAGCATAACCAATTCAGTACAACGAGTCGCAGAAATATCTCCCCAATCGGTAATTGAACCACCTAAGTAAGCTTGATGGTGCCACGTGGTTCTCAATGTAGCGTTCTACTCTTTTTCTCCAAACTCCCACTCTTTCACCTGAGCTACGGAGACGCACTCTGGTCTCGTCACTGAATAAACAGCAACCACAATCTTCAATATTCCAATTTGCGTGTTGGTGTGCCGACTCTAGCCCTACCTCTTTTGTGGGCTCTGGTCATCAATGGACATTTTTTAGAAGATCTGGACCTGAAATTTACTGCATAGAGCCTTCTTCCTACTGTTTGAGTGGATACTTGAGTACCTGTTGCATTGAATAACTGAATTTGGAGTGTTCTTGCAGTAATCTATTTCTTCGTCACTGAACCATAATAAAACAGTACTGCCATTTCGCCCTCCGCCGTGCCTATGTTGGACAGATACAGTATCTTTACAACGCATTCGAACTCTTCTGATCACATTGTGGCTCACATTGAAATGGTCAGCAACAGACCTTAGTGATGTACCAGTACCATAAGCATTCCCATAGCTCGGCTCATCTTTTCAATACTTAAACGTCGTAAAGGCATCTCTAAAATACAGTCAACCACTTTGGATTAAAACTTACTTGAGAAATTCGCAAAAAATCTTTTAAAACTTGGTAAAAGTATAAGCGGTCTCGAGCTCAGTAACTGCACTTATGACAAACAATAATTGAATCGCATTCGATCAGCATTTGTTTGCATTCCGAAACACAGCCCTGATCATGTAGGAAGTCATGCCAAACGCATAATAAGGGTTGTTTACTTTTACTGCATCTTATATAAGCGTACCAGTTCCAATGTTGAGCAGTACATTTTTAAAATGGCATTTTTGCTATGCGTGGAATACCACTTGTACCTTAACACTAAGAAAGAGGGTGACGTGTAATCACAAGAATCGGAGTGCTCCGTTCTGCCACAATTTGGCAATAAAGACAACACATAAAATAACAAATAAAAAAACTTCAATCAATCATTTGTTAGACCTGCCACCTACTTAATGGCGAAACGATACATACGTAAAATGCAGCTTATTATGCCTATAGCGTGGATTATATTCCTTCATTTTATTGTAGAATAAACCAGCGGCATATATCACCAGCACAACTAGTTAAATTTTTCATTTCAATTTTTATATGTTAGGAGCCGAAAATAATAAAAAGGTTATTGTTTTCTCAAATATAATTTTTTTACATTTCTTGCGATTTATAGCCTAAATAATACGAAAAACACATTTTTAGAAAAAAATCTTTGTTTTCTATCTATTATCTATTAAAGTTATCGATATGAAATTTGGTAAAAAATCTTTGCTATAAACTCTAGTCAAGTTCGTTAATGAGCAAAATTGAACCAGGGCAGGGCATTTTTAGGGGGTTAGAAAACTAAAAAAATTCATTGCATCTAATTTAAAAAAGTTACAAATTAAAGAAACTAATTTGATACTTTTTATACAGTTTCTAAATAAAAAAATAATACCCACCGTTTTTAGTGTGCAAAATGGTGTATTTTGTAATTTATCAACCGATCAAAGTCGGTTATTGGGGGTTTTTATAAAATTGAAAAATTCAACATGACGTATTCAAAATAGTGGATTATCTTATTTATAAACCGATATGACTCAAATTTAGGTGTAGGGGGAGGGGGGCGCTGTAGTTGATTATTAGTCTTGTCTTATCACACATTTTTGGTCAAACTTTAAAAGTTTCAGGACCAAAACCTTCATTATATTGGGTTAGGTATATCTGAAAGCATTATGGCAGTTAATTTGTCAGCGGGTTTTTTAAGGTAATTGCATTCTAAAGGTATTATAAAGGAAGTAGTGTATGGACTCGCTTTACAATTTCAAAACCAGAAGCCATAGGGAAAATAAAATTTAAGAAGCTTTTAGAATTAAGTATACTTACAACGTTAACGTCGTTATCAAGGTTTTCGACTGAACCTGTACCTATTCTGTCTTCTAACCACAATTTCAATTTGTCGCAAGTAGTAGGTTGTCCTTGTATGGAATATTCCTCTGTGTCGCTAAGCATACAATAAATATGGCATTTAAGAGATTTTCTAGGTCTTCTAAATCCGTGCTTTGGACAACATCAATTTGGCCCCACCCACCTTCTATGTTTCATTATGGCCATACGGGAGTAGTGCACAATTTTACTTAAGTGGAGCATTTTAGCGCATAACTACAGAAATAAGTTCGCATCAAGATACATAGTGAATTGCTTAATGGAGGAGGGGGGGCTGAGTGAACTTGAACCCCCCCTAAATATTATTCAAAATATCTCAAAAACTGTAACGGCGCAAAACTTACTTTATGTGACGCATTTGAGCGCACAACTAAAGCGCACGTATAGCATTGAGAATTTTTAAGAAAGTGCAATTTTTTAAAAACATCAATTTGGCCCCACCCACCTTTTATGTTTCGTTATGGCCATACGAGAGTGGCGCAAAATTTTAATCAAGTGGAGCATTTTAGCGCATAACTACAGAAATAAGTTGGCATGAAGATACATAGTGAATTGCTTAATGTAGGAGGGGGGGGGGCTGAGTGAACTTGAACCCCCCTAAGTATTATTCAAAATATCTCAAAAACTGTAACGGCACAAAACTTACTTCATGTTGCGCATTTTAGCGCATAACTAAAACGCACGTATAGCATTAAGAATTTTTGAGAAAGTGCAATTTTTTAAAAACATCAATTTGGCCCCACCCACCTTCTATGTATGGCGCAAAATTTTAATCAAGTGGCGCATAACTACAGAGATAAGTTGGCACCAACATACATAGTGAAATGATTTAAGGGGAGGGGGGGGCTAAGTGAACTTGACCCCCAAATGTTTTTCAAAATATCTAAAAAACTACTAAACGGCACAAAAGTTATTTTCAGTGGTGCATTTGAACGCATATCGAGCGCCTTATCACATAGTAATATCATGTCGAAATCGTTATTGCGTAGGGGCAACCGACCCCAATCTCTATATGCTATGCGGTAGAAGCATAAACCATATATTTCGCAATATGGTGAGATAATTTAGCTTAACCCTTTGGTTGATTTGGTGCGTTTATTATTTATAATGTTATTCATTATATATCGTTTCAGTAACTTTTTCTTTTATTACTATTATTAACTAACTTTAATAATACTAATAATTTCATGAATGAGGTACTTGCGACTTGCGACACGTAACGTAATCATATTAAGCATATTTTTGATTGTAATATAACAGGATATTCATTAAATTTATGTTCTTTTAACTTGCGTTATTGCTTCTGTTACCACCCTTACCGAAATAGGTGTTGGGATGCTAATTTTCAAAGAAGATAGAGGTCACAAAGCATAGCAGAAAGTTATATTGATAATTCTGTTTTAAATAAATCTCCAACTGCCACTGCAATTTAGAGCACAGATCTCATGAAATAAATGAATTTGAACCTACCATTTATAAGTAAGGGGGCTTCGTTAATGACCTCAAAACCCGATAGCATAGTCCATTATCATAAATTGAAAAAATTTTCCCATCAACAGTGCGAAATACAAAAAAAAAAAAAAACTAATACAACCTTTATCTCACAGTTTTTAGTACTTATCCGAATATTATCTGTATTAACTCCATGGTCTATAAAAATGTGTTTTAAATAATTTAATAAAGAAATAAATGTTCTCCGAACAAATCGTAAAACTAACTGGAGATACAAACCATTCACCAAAAATAATGCCGTTGTCACAGTCGGAAGATTAAAGTGGGCCGATTTAATCTTTTGATTTGCTTAATTACCACAATTTATGCTGTTATTTCCACTTAACATAAATATAATAACTGCCATGTAACACTAATAAAAATTATCTCGGACGCCAAGTTTTTTTTAAATTTTGCTCGGAATAACTAAACCGAAGTTTACAATCAAAATTTATCAAAATGTAAAAATAAAAAATATACAGACTATGTTTATTAACAGTTAAATTTAAGGCTATTTAAAATATATCTTAAAAATAGCCTTATACTAAGAAATCAGTAAACTTATAAATACCTGTCACTAAATATAATACTTCTTGAGAACCCCTGGTATTATAGAAATAAATGCGTAAATGCAAAACAAAGTGATGTCATCTTTGCACCAATATTGCGCAATATCTCGAAATAACAATGCTTTACGTTGTAAACCACCAAAATGGAATTTTTCTGCATGAAATTTTGAATCCGATAATTATTGCATTTTCTTGAACGTTCAAATAAAAAATTGTGATCAAAATTTAGATCAGCAAAATTGCAATCATAAAATGAAAGCGTACGTAAAAGTAAAATTAGGTGCGTACTTAAAATGTAGAAAAGTAAAAGTGATAAAAGTGTCAATCAAAGTGCCTGCAAAGATCAAACGTTTTAATTTTTAATATAATGCGTTAAATATATCTTACCATTAAATCAGTGGCACTTTTCACAAAATTTTGGTGGAAGCCCAAAAAAATGGCTTCCTAAACAACACCACATTCATCAAGAAATGAAAAAGGACGCTTTAGGATATCAGATGATGATGACGCGTTGCGCGAAAATATTTTCGCAAAGAATTAAGTCAACGATATGAGCAGAAAAAATAATTTAAAGAAGTGGGAGTATAAACCTTTAAGAAAATATGCAACTTAAGTTACACCAAAATGCAAATTAAGTTGCCTACCACATGCCTATAATTCAATAATTAAAAACTTTTTCTTATATTTACAATTATTTGAACGAAGAACGTAAATTACGGTATATTTTAATACAACTCAAAATGGGTTGTTACAGGTCCTAATTGATGTTCTGGTGCTCTTACGGCGAGTCTTTTTGATTTATTTATACATATACAACATAGGAGCAATCGCGCTTCGAATAACAAATTTCGTACACTCCCTGACTTTCACCGGAAACTTAACCTTTAGAATATCTAAAAGATTTTTCTGAAATTGTCTTTTGTAAATTTATTAGCAGTGGAGTCAGTAATACCTTTTGTGTGTGGGAGGTTGGGAGTTATTTTTGGTTCATTAGTTTTAAAAGGTATTTTGTTGTTATTCTTGACATTCGTTATTACTTTATTAATATTTTGGAAGAATAACCATTTGGGTGAGGTGTAGTAGTTAAATTTATAAGTTACACATTTCTAAATTTAGAGTCTGTTAAACAAAACAATCTAATAGAGCTTTAATTACAGCGTTTAGTTAACTAGGATGATGATGAGAAGTAGCGTTTAGATATAGATTAAAATGAGTGGGTTTATGGTATAATTTGTAACTAAATTTGTTATTAATTGTTTTTTTTTTATTAGAACATTCAAAAAGAGTAATTCGTGATTATTTTCGGTTTCCATAATAGATTTTCTGTTTTCATGAATATTGTTCAGGTGTTGTAAAAAATTTTCTAGAGTGTGTAAACCATATGGCCAAACAACAAGGGTGTCATTAACTTACATGTATAACGACGCCTACGAGTGCACTGATGCGCTTGTTGTGATACTTAACTGTACTAGATGGATACTTCAAAAGTACGCTTTGCCTTTTAGTATGTTGTGCAATGGATGAATTTTGGTTCTTGGTATTTAACATATGATTGATGTCGGTGGAAATGAACCTCCCGGAATTTCTTCATACCAATTTTTTAAGTAGTCCCATTCCGTGCATACAATTTGTATTCGCGTACTAATTTATTTACGAGGAATTTTATTTTACACCACTTATCAGTTACGAAGATTCGGATTTTCAGATCATTGACGTCGTTTAAGTGACTCGTTCTACTACTTCCCTGTCCTCTGATGATTTCATTTCTATTGGTCCACCAGTAAAGTTTGTTTTTAATTATATTTATTTTCTTACACTTGTTTCTGTTAGGTTGTTTGTTGTCATAATCCCTTGTATACTATATGATAAGATTTTTTGTTATGAAGTAGTTATGTTAACTATAAATAACTATTAAAATAATAATTTTAATGTAACAGTATGTATAAAGATTATTAATAAACGATTCATGTAAATGACAATTTTTAATTATTCTGGTACTCTTGATAAGTTTTCAAAATTACATATATAATTTCTTAGATGTCGAAGACACTCACTGTCTACATTAATAAATCTCCAATCTATTGGCGTCAACTGTGTAATTAAATAGATATTTGTTTAACTGACAAATATAAGGTTTCCCTTTTAATTAACTTTATTATTTTATAAAGGGAGATTACCTCATTAATTTCAGGAAAAAAAGGTCTATTTTTCTTTATAAAAATGAAATTATATCTAAGCAGAAGGTTGCTTACGTTTGCTGATTAATTCAGTGTCTAAACAGCTATTGATCTATGATAAAAGCATTAGTTTGCATACTACTAAATACGCTTCAGTTGTTAGTATACGTAATTTAGTAGTTAATGTGTAAATTGGGCGCTGGACCTTCATTTATAGTTCAGTAGCTCTACCGTATGTCCGTAATAATGGGTTTATGCCTACACATTAAGTTTACTTTTGGACTAATTATCCTTTTAGGGTTATCTTTAGACATTGTTATTTTCTATATTACGTAATCGCATTATATAGTTTAGTTATAAATGTAAAGCTTAATTATACACATACACCACAATTAAAGTTTTGAGTAAGATATTATACTCGAGAAAGGTTTTCTTTAAAGACGTTTTCTTTGTCATACCCCAAGCTAGCAAGTTAATCGTAATTAATGTCAACTGAAAAGTTTTCATTTTGTTGTAAACATATACAGTCCCTAAACAATCTAGGCAAACTTCAAGTTCCCTGCTGAAAATAAAGAAGTACATCTCTTGAAGTGCTTTAACATTTTTTCTTTTGTTTAACTCCCTAATTCTTACAATTTGTTAAATTAGGAATTGATTAAAAACCAATTTATTTTAATTAAATTGTATTCTTGTGAATGATTCAGTAATTTAGGACTTATGCACTTAAAAGGAATCGTACAAATCATGGACTAATTAAAGTGTTGCAATAAACAGTATTTAACTACCTTTACAAGGCAGTAATTAGAATTATATTTCCTTTTATTGTAACACTATTTTACTTTCAACACGATTAGGAAAGTAGCAAGTAAACGTCTGAAATTATTTACTTATACCGTTTGTATAATTTTAAATATAGAATTAAGAGGAGTTCATAATGCTAACTGTGCCAAAGCCTTGCAAGACCCTACAGTAATTTTTTGTTTTTGGGTTACAACTACCTTTTTATAATTATCAGTTGATAAGTTTACTTATTTTCTGAATACTTAACTATACTCTTAGCCTTTTTAAATACTTTTTGTAACATAGAATTTTTACGTGACACATTTTATTAAAGATTTCAAATTAATTGTAAATTTTAAGACGACACATAAAATCCGAAATGGTATCACGCTTTAGGTCTGACTAACATTATTTTACTGCAAGATCGTCTTTTCCAACCAATTCCATTTATTCCACTAACTTAAAGAGGATTTATTGTTTATATTAAATTATTTTCGATTTACAAAATTATGTGGTTTTACATTTTAACTAACTATCGATTTTTTTTACTATCGCTAAATCGACTTATTAGTCGGCTATCATGTATGGATGTCTGTGTGGATGTATGCTAGCATCCGCGATGGCTCCAGAGTGAAAATACATACATACTTAAAATTTGGTATTTAAGCTTGTTTTCATTTGGCTTGGATCGCTGATTAGATTTTTGGCATAGAGGGGGGGGGGGTATATGGTTTTATCATTTATTTCTAAAACAGCTGCATATTTCAAAAATATAAAAATACCCAGCTATAGACCTTAAATAAATTATGATCTGTGCATTTTTTGATATGAAGCGTAATTTAGCGACAAAAAAATTCATAAGGTAGAATTTCAGTGTTAGTTGAAATTTTTTCATTGTCTGCATAACGATTAATTTTATAAGAAAAAGTGTAGACGTATTTTTTTAAGAATATTTAATTTTGCATAAATTTTCTTTATAAAGGCTTTTAATGCAAAGCGAAATACATTTTAATATTAAATATATATGATTGAAAATTATGAAGCATATTTTTATAGAAACGGCGGCTTGGTAATTTTTTTTACGTTAACACGCATTTATGTCTATTAATCTATATCTGACATGAAGTTTAAACGTCATTGTGACATAGATTATTGTTGTTGTTTTTACACTGTTTCCTGTTCTCATTATGTAGTATAAACAAGAGGTTGTATAGTTACCCTAAAATATCTGGTCTGGAACACCACACGACGTTCCAACCTACAAAATGAAAATTAAAAGAAATGAAATAATCTTAATAACCCTTTTTTAGGATAATTTTGCAACCACTTTTATAAGAATAAAATACTTATCTTTTTTGGGATTTTTTAATGGTGTACTTTAAATTATACAATCTAAACGTTTCGATAACACTTACAGTTATCTTCGTCAGTAGTAATGTTTGTTAAAAATTGTTAAAGATGTAGTAAACAATTTTGTCAAATTTGAAAAATTAAAACATAAACATAAGCCTGCTATTAGTATAACAGTTTGGGAAACATAAAGCCAACTATAACATTTTTAGTAAAGAATGACTAGGTCATAAAATTAAATATTATTAAACTGCCTCAAAGATGACAAACCAGAACACTTTCTACGACGAAAGCTAACAATGAAATTTGCCAGCCAAAAAACACATTTAACAAAATTTAATCGAGTTATGATGTAAGTGTAAGTTGTGAAAACTTCAATTTTAAAATGATAGAAGCATTCACAAATCCAAACATTACATCAAATAAAATAACCCAGTTAAATCTAACAAAGAGATATCTTTATCAATAATTGGAAGTGTTATTAACAATGAAAAGCACAATGCAGAAAGTTCTTTGTAATTTTTAATTTCAATTTAATTTCAACTACTTATGTTAAATTATAGTGCTGTGGTAATTTATCATATAATTGGTAAAGCATTTGCTTTAATGTCTAGGAAAAACACAGCAAAAAACCTAGACATACCAAAAGTTGAAAACAAATTAAAATCAAAGCGTATCATTATGCTCTTTTTTAATTATAAGATGCCAAAACCTATTTAAACGGAGATTTTCTTCTTGTCTATTAAAATTATTCGGGTGTTTATATATTTCAATAGCTTCACGTTGCAAACGAACATAATAATGGGTTTGTCTTGACAATATTTCCATATTGTCAAATTGAATGTCATGATTTAGATTATTCAGGGCATGGTCAGCCACAGCAGACCTCTCTGGTTGACCCAATCTACAAAATCTCATATGTTCTTTGCGTCTTGTATCAAAGCTACGTTTTGTGGTCCCGATGTATACTTTTCCACATGAACAAGATAACTTATACACTCCGGAAGATGATAAAGGGTTTGACACATCTTTAGGTGATCTTAAATGTTCTTTAATTTTTCTTGGAGGTTTAAAAATAGTCCTAATGCCATATTTGATTAGGATTTGTTCAATTCTATTTGTAACATTAGCTATAAAAGGAAGAAAAGCAGTACCAACATTAAGAACTGGTTTTTCTTTAAGGTTACGCCTAGAAGGTGTAATAACATTATTAATATCTGTAAGTGAATATCCATTATCTTGTAAGGATTTTCTTAAATATTTATATTCATCATTCAAAAATGATAGAACCTCACAAATCAAGACCAAAACCAAATTAGTCAAATTTTATTAGAGAACCGTTGCAATGCGACTTCCAGTCACACCAGATTCCATAAAACCTATCGTAAAATAAAACAAACCTATAAATGGCCAAATACGAAAAAAGATATACAGATACTTATCAAAAATTGCGAATTTTGCCAAACAAATAAGTTAGTTAAGAAATCACTACATCGACGAAATCTTTTGAAAAAGTATTTTTAGATATGGTTGATCCACATTCAACGTTACCCGATTATCTCAAGCATTACATTAATGATGAGCAAACTGACTGGGATCAATAGCTTGATTTTGCTATGTTTTCATGTAACACATCCGTACAATCAATCACGAAATCGTCCCCTTATGTGCTAGTTTTTGGCGTAAAACCATCACTACCCACCTCAGTAACTAAACTGCACACGTTTAAATATACGTACGATAACTACTTAGCTGAGCTATAGCTAAAATTCCAGAGAACTAGAGAAACTGTTCGAAATAGTATGTCATATCCAGAAACAAAAGTAAAGAATACCACGACAGTAAAACCATTCGAAACGAAAATTTCAAACCCTTTCAAGCAGGTGATAAAGTTTATTTATATAATAAACAGAATAGATTAGGAAAAAGCAAAAAGCTGTGTTCAAATTGCACTGGGCCATATGAAATAATCAAAATTACTTATCTTGTAAATTATCAAATTAAATTGTTACCGTTCACTTTGATCGTTTAAAGCACGCATATATGAATTGTGACATGCCCCATAGAATAGTATTAATCATTTGTAGTTAATAGTTATTTAGAAATATAATTTTAAATTGTTTGATATTTGATTAAGCTTAGCACTGCAATAAAATGATGGTCAACCAAACTTGTAGTACTAAGTAACATAAGTATTTATAACTATTATTGTAATTGTATTGATCGCATGTTAAATTTCAATATTTTGTAAATATAACTTTATGATTAAACTTATTCACTAGTAAGATTTACACTGTTACATAAGTAACATTTTCATTTATTCATGTTTTCCTAAGGAGGGAGATGTACAGATGCAGGTACAAATATTTTAGGTTTTTCTTTTGTTATATTACCTGTATTGTTACCCCATCCTGTTTAGTTCAGTTAATATATTCGAAACTTTCGTTAAAGCAACATATAAAAATGATGATAAAATAAAATCAATAATAAAAATCTCAGTTGATTTCTTTCCGGTGTGAAATCCCATTACAAACGTAACATATAATACACAGCACGGTAGTAATAAATAATAAAAATTACAACAACAACCAAAACACTTAATAAAAGTGTAAAACCAAAACACAGTAAATCACAACGCAATACTATAAATTACAAAATACATAAAGTCTAGAAATAAAATGCAACATATCACACACATCTGATTACAGTTACCAAAAGTGTTGTTCTAACATCAAGAACTCGTTAATAGAATGCTTTAGCTTTTAGGTGTTCAGCAACAGTACTTTTAGCTGATCCATGGGCAGTAATCTAATATTTACTGGTAACTTATTATAAAACTTTATCCCATAATAATTACTAACAATTTAAAGTTATTTTGATGTTTATTAAAAATTAATGTTGTCTCCTTTGATTTGTTGTACAAGATTCTAAACAAACAAAGGCGATATAATACCAGTAATAACTTGTAACGTTATATTAACTATCATACAATCTTAAGTTATATTGTAATAGAATTTACATTAAGTTAGCAGTTAAAGTAGAATAGATTAAACATTTTTGCGTCAACGAACTGCAAATAACAACCCCGTTATAAATATCGCCAATCACAAATGCAGAAAGAATGTTAAGGCGAGGGGAAGGGATTGTTCCCTAATATTCTTGTAAAGTTTGAGATGAAAATGTGACACCAGATGTTACTTCAGTACTACAGAGAATGAATAAGGGTAAACAAAACTGCACTCCCATACACAATTTTATGAGTACAATTTACAAACACATCAAACACCCTCTTGAAGACCACTATTGTAATTAGTAACTATCTATTACGTTACACGCAGACGCAGACGCAGACGCCGACGCAGACGCAGGCGCAAACGCAGACGCACAGGCTCACGCTGACACTCACGCACTCACTCACTCAGCACGCATGTACGCACGCACGCACTCAAGCACGCAAGGACGCAAGCACGCAAGCACGCACATACGCACACACGCACACAGGCACACACGCGCACACACGCACACACGCACACACGCACACACGCACACACGCACACACGCACACACGCACACGCACACACGCACAAACGCACACACGCACACACGCACACACGCACACACGCACACACGCACACACGCACACACACACACGCACACATGCATACACGCACACGCCCACACACGCACACACGCACACAGGCACACACGCACACACAGCACATACGCACACATGCACATACGCACACACGCACACGCACACGCACACACGCACACACGCACACACGCACACACGCACACACGCACACGCACACACGCACACACGCACACACGCACACACGCACACACGCACACACGCACACACGCACACACACACGCACACACGCACACACGCACACACGCACACGCACACGCACACACGCACACGCACACGACACACACGCACACGACACACACGAACACACATGCACACGACACACACACGCACACACGAACACACGCACACACGCACACACGCACATACGCACCACGACACACGCACACACGACACACGCACACACGCACACACGCACACACGCACACACGCACTACGCACACACGCACACACGACACACACGCACACACGCACATACGACACACGCACACACGCACACGCACACACGCACACGCACATACACGCACATACGACACACACGCACACACGCACACACGCACACACGCACACACGCTACGCACACACGCACAACGCACACACGCACACACGCACACACGCACACGACACACGCACACACGCACACACGCACATACGACACACGCACACACGCACATAACATCACACACACGCACACACGCACACACGCACACACGACACACGCACAACACGCACAACGCACACGCACACCACACACGCACACACCACACGCACACATTCACACATCACACAGCACACGACACACGCACACACGACACAGGCACACAGCACACAGAAACTCACACACACACACAGCACACACACAATCACACGACTCGACCACTGCCCACTAAACGTCGAATTAGCTATAGTAAAAAGCATGCAACTTCTATACCAATCAATCAATAATGCAGTATAACCATTTTCATTCATATTTAATTAATTTTTTGACTTATCATGCGCTATATCAAAAAACTTCACAACGAAAACTTATGTAGAATTAAATTTTCTTTAAAAATACATCTATACTTTTTCTTATAAAATTAATCGTTATTTAGATAATGAACAAATTTTAACTATCACTTAATTTCTACCTTGGGAATTTTTTTGCCGCTAAATTACACGTCGTATCAAAAAATTGCATAGAATGTAATTAATCGATATGTTAGTATCTATGTCTTGGTATTTTGATATCTGAAATATGCAGCTATTTTACAAATATTTGCTAAAAATCAATAACGGTTCCATATAAACCCCCCTCTTCGCCGCCGGATTAGGCAACTATAATTTCATTAAATGTTTTTTTCAGAAAAATTTAAAAAATGTAATACTTTTAAGTTTGACGAATGTTAGTTTCACTTTGTGGATGACAATATAATTTCTTTTGCTCACCATTTGGAGGAACATGTTATCCCCTTTACAATGACGGATAGCAATTCATTGTAGATTATGTAACTAAATAGATTTTTAAATACATAAAAACAAATTACCTCAAGATACACAACGCTATCGATGCAAGCTTGGTTTTTATATATGCAGAATATGTGATATATATATATATATATATATATATATATATATATATATATATATACATATATATATATATATATATATATATATATATATATATATATATATATTTACACATCAATCCTCACTAGGCGTCGCGTATGCTTACATTAGTAAGCGGGTTGCCAAGCCAGCTACAGTGCGAATGGGCGGGGTCGAGGTAAGGAGTGAAATGATTGAAATACAAGCTCAAACACCTTACACTTACCATAAATTCACAACTTGTACAGCTCAGTCCGAGAAACATGTCTCTTGGATCCACCACAACCTTAAATTTTGCTAAAATAAATCTTAGGCGAGATGGTAAATTAATCCTGTTTGATCATGGAAAATAGGATTGAAACCTACTCAGTAAACTCATATACTAACTTCTTAACGTCAAAGATACTTCCAAACAGATCAACTCAAAACTTCAGAAAATTTAGTGATTCACGGGTCGTTATAACTTACTGAACACACCCTGTATAAATGGAAACTCCAATTCATAAAAATAAATTTGCCATTATTATAAATAAGTAACCAGTCAAGTCAATATCACATATAAACAACGAAACAATTTAAACACTCTGGACATGTATTGTGGAGAAATATTTACACAACCGTGGTCGAAACCACCAAATAGCTCTAACTAAAAAATCCCCAAATCTTAGAACTAAACAGATACAAAAAACATATCGATACAGCTTGACAATCTTTTTTTTTTATTTTAATTTAAATGAATAATCGTCAAAGCAAAGAAAGAAAATTATCTTAAAAAGGTGATCGTGCTCGTATTCGTCAATGAGTCTTATGGTGATTCTTACAGTGGCCTTTAAATTGGCTAACAATTTGGGTACACATACAACAACCGTATTCCTTAGCGCACCCGCGAACAGTTCTTCATTCACATGTCTTCATGATCCTTTTGTTTTTCTTTAATTTAGTATAACATCGTACGTATGTATAGATGTTAACTCTTCACCTACATACACGTTTAACACAAAGGGTATGTTTGCTTCCCTTGGATCTCGAATATCTTATTTACTTTTTGTACAATCTAATTGTATTTGGTTACGATTGTACGAACATATTTCGAACGTTCATAAAACCACCACTTCTTTAAGCTACTTTTACAATTTTCGGTTAATTATCTTAAATGGTCACTTAAGTTTAAAAAAACTTTCGTAATGTCACGCGCTGTATAACAAAATACTTGTTTAATTTTCATATCTGCATAAGCACTTTTAATTTGTTGAAGAAAAATAATATAAAATAGTTTTTCCTTCAATCCTCACTTTACTACTTAGTTTATTCATGAATGTCTGCCACTTATCAACCACACTACCCTTGTACAACACCAGTTGCCATCTTTATTTTACATGAAAATTTATAAAAATGCGAAAATTTATAAAATCTATCCTCACCACATTCATTTAGTGTCTTCTCATACATATCTTACATGTGTGCGAATTTTATTTCCGCATCATTTTCGCGAAATCATCCCATTCTAATGTCCTTTTACGCACAGATATCCATTCAATTTACCAATATTGTACAGGGTGGAAAATATTTTCAAGTTTCTGCAATGGCCGCTAGGGGGCGTAACTGCAATCTTCAATCTAAAAAAGTGATGTTTCTGTGAATTCTGCTACACTAACCTAATAAAAAATAACTGATCTTTAAATTCGAGAATAATCTGAACTTTTTTGTTTGGAACTTTTTGACGTATGACTAAAAATAAAGTGGTGGAGGGAATTCAAGGGTTTCCTTAAATAACCCCCTGTATCTTCAAAACGGCTAAGCCGATTTTAACAAACTTGGGCGCGTTGAAATGAGCTATTCTTGGGTTACAAATGTTATAATATTTTTAGTTTTGTTAGTTTCACATTTCGTCGCTAGAGGGCTTTGTTCGACATTCCGACAGAAACGGTTAATTTTCGCAAAAAAATTAAATGCATTGGTATGACTTTTTTTCATGAACAAGTAGCTAAGTTATGCCTAAACAAACTCGCGAAAACCGCATCACGATATCTGGTTCCTAACCTTAAAACATCGGCCAAAGAAAACTTTATACGAAACTCCCCTAAATTTTAATTTTTTTTAACTATATTTTTCTGGAATTGTTTCTATTATGTAAGTTGTGGCCTTAAAAAGGACCGATTTAAAGGAGGAAGGTTTTTAATGCCCCCGTAAATGTTCGAAATGCTGACCATCACTCTGTGTATTTCTGGGGCTTCTTATGGGTAGACAAAACTGCAGCTTCAATTTCGGCTCTGAATAGGTTACTTATAAATTGCGATTTTAAATGTTTGTAAATTTATTCACCAGAATAAAATCACCCTTTTTAAAATTACTACGGGCAAGTAAGCAATGCTAAAAGTTATAGGAAAGACCTATTTTATGTTTGTTTAAATGCATATTAACTATGGATATATGCGAAAAATACAATTAATAGAAGCAGGCAATGGAAGCAGATACCTCAACAAAACATACATAATCCTCAAATTTTCAATAGTTGTCAATACTTTCGCGTCACCTTGAGCAATTTTTGTGCTTTCAAAATGCGTTTTACGAATAATGAAGCTGTTGATATGCTTGAGGTTTATTTTGAATGTCTTCAGAATGCCGCAGTAGCTAAAAGAGTTTACGCGGATCGATATCCAAATCGGCGTCCTTGCGATGTAAGAGTTTTTCCCCGATTAGTGGTGAGCTTACGAGCCAATGGTAGTTTCTGACCTACCTTTCAACGGAAAAGAACTGGAAGAACACAAGAAAATATTAACTGTGCACTGGGCTATATTGAAGGAAATCCTCATGTTAGCACAAGAGCATTATCCACTGAGTTGGGCATATCACGGACAATAGTTCAAAATATTTTGAAGGCCCATAGGTAAGTTCTAATGGCCATCAAAACATATAGGTATTCGTTTAAACTTTTTTTAATTACTTTAAGAATGCACCCATATCATGTCGTTTTGAATCAGGCCTTGAAAGAGGAAGATTTTGATCGAAAGTTAGACTATTGCCATTGGATGTTAGGCATGACACGCGAAAATAGAGAATTTTTGTTTCAAATTCTTTGGACCGATGAAGCCACCTTCAGTACTGACGAGAGAGTCAATCCGCACAATATGCATTATTGGTCTGCATAAAATCCCCATTGGTTGCGTGAAGTTCAGCGCCAAGGACGTTGGAGTTTAAATGTATGGTGTGGCATACTGAGGCAGAATTATTGGGCCATATTTTTCGAGCAACCCCTAAATGGCAATGTATTTCTTGACTTTTGGCCAATCAATTACCGTTGTTGAGGATGTGCTCTGGAAACAAGGCAAAATTGTTTTTGCAGTTGGATGGTTGCCCAGCACATTTTGCTATTAATGCGAGAGCATATTAATGCAGTATTTCAACAGCTGGATTGGAAGAGGAAGTCTGTTTCCACGGCCTCCGCGATCTCCAGACTTAACTTGCCTCGATTTTTTTTTATGGGGGCGCTTAAAGGACATAGTGTTTCGGACTCAACCTACTACTAGAGAAGATATGAAAAACCGGATTCGTAACGCAATACGTAACATACCGAGAGCCGAAATTGAATCTGCAGTTTTTTCTAGTCACGAGAGGCATCAAAAACCTTCCTTCTTTAAATCGGTCCTTTTTAGGGCCACAACTTACATAATAGAAACAATTCCAGAAAAATATAGTTAAAAATAAATAAAAATTTAAGGGATTTTCGTATAAAGTTTTCTTTGGCCGATATTTTAGGTTGGGAACAAGATATCGAGATGTGGTTTTCGCTGCGGTTTTCGCGAGCTTGTTTAGGCATCATTTAGCTACTTGCTCATGAAAAAGTCATACCAATACATTTAATTTTTTGCGAAAATTAACCGTTTCTGTCGGAATGTTGAACAAAGCCCTCTAGCGACGACATGTGAAACTAACAAAACTTCAAATATTATAACGTTTGTAGTCCAAGAATAGCTCGTTTTAACGCGCACAAGTTTGTTAAAATCGGCTAAGCCGTTTCGAAGATACAGGGGGTTATTTAAGGAAACCTTTGAATACACCCACCACTTTATTTTGAGACAGACGTCAAAAAGTGCCAAACAAAAAGTTCAGATTATCCTCGACTTTAAAGATCAGTTATTTTTTTATTGGGTTAATATAGCAGAATTCACAGGAACATCATTTTTTTAGATTCAAGATTGCAGTTACGCCCCCTAGCGGCCATTTCAGAAACTTGAAAATATTTTCCGGGTGTTTGTATTGACCTTTTAGTAATAACTTTTTTTTGCGCAAACCTCTACGATGGATAGTTTTCCAGATACAGTACCTCGCATTCTTAGTTGGCGACCCTGTACAATATTACTGAAAATTTCCACTATCAAAACATGCATCCATATTCCTTACTGCACGTTAATACAATTTCGATATACCAGAAACTCACTCATTTGTACGTCTATAACCGTTTCTTTAGTTCAAATCCCTTCATACACAGTAGTAAAAAGACGAGTCGTTTTACCAATGCCGTATCAATAAGAATTTACTCAAAACATTATTTCTCAAACAAATTTAACGCTTTCAGCACGAAAATCTTTCTATAACATTCAAATATTCCTTCATACGATAAGTAACGCTTCATTAAAAATCCAGTGGCGTATCGTTTACTTACCTACATTAAGCACACACACAAAACAAAAAAATGCTTTTCATGCAAACTCACTTCAGCTGCACACAAAATACGTTACATACGTTATCAAAATATGGCACATACATATATATATATATATATATATATATATATATATATATATATATATATATAATTATACGAGACATATTTTTTGACATTTTATGCAAGTATATAGCACAGCATTTTTTTCTGATTGCATAATCGATTTCAAATTTTTCTAGTTTTATTTTTAATATATACATGATTTTCGTAGGTTTGGCAAACTTCTGAAAACCGTACGTTAAAGTGGTGCTATGAATATGATTGTGGCGTGTTGCGGTAATGCATGTTCTCTTAATATGACAAAATAGTCTTTTTGGCGTCTCCGATTAAAGTATACATAATGTTGATGTTGCTATTGTTCAAAAAATATAGCGGTGCTTTCCGATCCTTTTGGTGTCTTAATTTAAAATATTGATAATGCTATTATTACAGTATTTGAGCTAGCGTCCAAGTATTTTTATTATGTGCAATCAGGTTGAAGTCTCCTCATAAACCTTTATTTTCGTTTATGTGAGCGGCTTACCTCGAAAAATTATAAGCCGCTATTCTGTTCCAACCACTATCTCAAACCATTATTTTAATCACTGTTTTCAATTAGTATTTCTGTCAGTATTGACTATAGGTAGTACGAATAGATTTTATGGTTTGGTTCTATATTTATTTTACGGAATATAATTTCATTTTGGCTGAAATATCAAATATTGTGTCTATTGTGATGTAATAATGTATCTTAAAAAAAAATCAATTCAGGTACTTTGGGTATCACTGATTCAATTTTCTAGGTGATTTTTTTGCACTCGCAAGAGTAAAAACTATGTGTCTATGAATATAAAATGGACATAACGAAGGGAAATAATAATATTTTGTCTTCTTATTGACTGATTTCTATGACGTTTTAATCTTTACTTCGATTACGATTTAAAGTTATTGATGAACACTCTTAAATCTCTTAAATTCTTGGTAAACGGCTGTACGGGTTTAAATAATAGTATACACACTCTGAAGCAAAGTGCTGTGTTCTTTTGGTGTGTTGTGCCACTTAGGCGTTGCAATCCGGGAACAAATTTCACCGTGGGGAAAAATGCGTTTCTCTCCATTGATGTATAATATACTTATTGTATTATCTACAGTACCATTATTTGAAAAATTAGTTCAATTAATAATAACCATACATACATATAATAAATATGACCATATTCAGTTCTACGATACTTACGTATACTGATGCACGGGTTTGATGATGGAAAAATCCGAAATTAATTGAATTTTGTAGTATACCATTAAAAAACAATTAGTGTGTCTTATTTAACCTGTAACATGTGTAACATATTAATAATCATTACAAAGCGTGGAAGGTTTTATATACACTCACAATAACCTTTTTTCATCGGTTTATTCAAATAATATGACACTGAATGTGCTTCACTTTTAAATAATTGTGTAGTAATAAATTTAGGCCATTTTACATATCATAACCAGATTTTTGTATTGAAATTAACCAAATCAGGTTATGGTTTCTAAAATCCTGTGAAAAAACTAGACTCGTCAAAAATCAGGCACGTAAAACGTTTTTTTTTAAATCACACTAACGAAACCAGGCAGATAAATATACAGATAAGATATTACTGTAGATTCTTTGGATACAGGAATCCAAAGATGTCTTCAACCTGCATCTAGGACAAAGCTCTTCCTTTTCAACACAGTAGTAAACTATTCTGGTCTGTTGACGCAATCATCAATCAAAACTTTTCCAAGACACCCTTCCCTTTTCTAACGACTAATAAAGGATCGTATCCACTTTTAAAAACAAAGGCAGGTCTATTTGACAAACAATTTTTCTCTAATTCTATTCTATTCAGATTGAATTTAAGCTGTCAATCCTAGAAAACCAACAAGTCCCTTAGCCTGATCGAAGTCGAATTCGTCCAAGATATCTATTGACGTAAGCATATTCCATCTTTGGCGTCATCTGTTGCTGCATACTAGGCTTCTTCTGAGTTAGGTGATTTTTCTCTTCAGCCACCCTTTATACCTTTTATACTTTATGAATCGGACATAACCTGCATCACTGATCGAATATTTAGAAATTGATTCCTCTTACCACGCTTGTCATTCGTAACACTATGTAAAACGTGGCTTTCAGGTTTATTAACAATCGTAGTATTAAAAATAATTGCCTTATCTCAAACTTCGTCATCTTGGGAAATCTCGTTTGTATTATGTTCTGTTTTTTGCTGAGACTCCCTATAGAAAAACGCTGTTATTCCAGTAACGGAATTTACAGAATAAAGGAAATAAAGGGAAACAAGCATAACGTTGTTGTCCATCACGAAGAGCGTCTTCCTAATTTTGAAAAAAATCCAAACGGTAAAATTATGATATATGAGCTAAATCAACTCATCAATTTAGGAATTAGTTAAATTCCAAATTGACATTTTGGATAAAGATCCCCTGTTGAGTCATCAACACACACACACACACAGAAGAACTCCCGCAATTTGTCCATAAATTTTTTAGGTTTATGAATTCGGACGCTACACTGCCATCAACTGGGTATCGTCATCTTTCAGCAAACTACACTCGACGCAAAACGTCTAGGAGTGATTCCCGTGGCGAGAGGATTGGACCAAGTTAGGAAAAACTAATCACGTTATTTAGATAACAAAGAAATAAACCCTTTCTTACAATTCGAATCCGACTTAGTTGAGTAAATAAGTATAACATCAACTAAATGTAAGCGATTCTTTGGATTCACACAAATTTACAAAAAGTCCTTATTTTGTACACTGAGATTGTTTTAAGCAAAATGTCAAACCTTCTAACGGTTATTACAGTTATATTTGTTATACAGGGTGATCGCGAAACTACGAAGTATTCATATGCGTATTCTTCGAACAATTTTAAGCAAAAGTGATTATGTGCAATTTTCCCAATTCCTAACCCCTAAGGAGATATGGATGGTTGAAGAAAAACGTAAAAGTAAGTAAAGAGAATACCCTTAACAGCTGCTTAAGTCTTAAAATTATCATAAAACAAAACTTTTAATAATAATTTTCATTAACAGATTAATAAGAACAGAAAATAGCACAAAAATGCACATAAAATAATCAGGTGCTGATTGTGAGTGTTCACGAGAACAACTGTAACCATTTTTGTTTATCATCTCGTTATTTTATGTGCATTTTTGTGCTATGTTGTGTTCTTGTTAACTTGTTAATGAAAATTGTTGTTAAAAGTTTTGTTTTATGATAATTTCAAGACTTAAGCAGCTGTTAAGAGTATTCTCTTTACTTTTACATTTTTCTTCAACCGCCCATATCTCCTTAGAGGTTAGTTTGGAAAAAATTGCACATAATCACTTTTCTTAAAAACGGGCACCCTGTATACATATTAATGCAGTACATAACATAAGTTACTACAAGCGTAAACGTTCTTGAAAGCTTTCAAGTACTTTAAATTTTGTGTTCTATTTTTCCATTCTGCAAAGGGTTACAAGCAATTTAGAGTTGGTATTTACACATTTGCGTTTATTTCATTAATTATTCATATTTTATCTTCCAGTGTAGGCAAAAGAATTGTTGCTTTTATTCTTCCAGGAAATTAATGGAAAATACGAAAAATTTATTTTATTGCCCACCACTTCAACAATTTCGCTCTTTGCACCAGTGGATTTTGCACCGAGTAGCACCTACGTCTAGTAAACGGCACCTAGACTCACATGTTAGTAATGCGAAATAACAAACGACGTAATCTTCGTTTATTCATTATGAGCAAAATTTAGATGTTATTGTTTGATCTCAATTTCAGAAAAGCCAATCACAAAGGCAATCTAAAGAATCACACCTTCAAAATATAACAAAATTCCATCTCAATTGTAAATAATAAATCCTTCACTACATAAGAAAAAATGGCATCCAGTTAACCTTTTGTAGTAGCTATATCTTGAAGGAAGATTTGTGAAAGTTTAACGCAATTTACACAGTTTTCCTTCTCTGGTACGCTAGCTTTAACGAATTTACATTGATGACGAATCCAAAGTAACTCTCCTGTGGCAAAACACATTAAACACTGATTAACAGAAGACGTACCTTCAAGGCGCAGTCATACGACCACCTACAACCTCAACACAAAGCAAACCCCAAAAATTTAAAATTTTAAGGGGTCGGGTAATATACAGGGTGTCCCAAGATATTTGGACACGTTTTGATCATGAATGCTGCCTAAACGGAAAACGATAGAAACGTGTAGTTTTCACTGGTGTACTTGATTTAGCCCAAAGTTTTATTTTAGCTATAAAATAATTTTTTCCCACGAATACAAGGTGTTTTAAAAAAATTGCCATTTTTTAAACCGAAAATAATGAAGTTTTTTAAATATAACACCCTGTATATTTTTCTGTCATCTAGAAGATGTAATCTTCTACTTTATAAAAATGTATAAAATGGTACTATTTACTCCAAAAACAAAATAGTTATATAAGTTTATATAGGTACACCTACTGTATACACGTAGGTTAGATATACGTTTTGCTGATTAATGCTTCTAAACCAAAAATTATAAAAATATGCCCTTGCTCGGATTCAAAGAGCTCTGGAAGAGGTCAATGACGTCACTGGTCGCTCTTAGATCAATCTGAGAGCAACATAATAGAAAACGCTATAAGTAAATCTTTGCCATGTGTTAATGCATAATAATGAACACTATTTTCGGTTGCAGTAGGTCTAGGAATTGACGTGAAACAGTAATGTTATTTATCTGTCAGTTCACTGTTAATATTCTAGTTAACAATATCTAAATACGTGTGATGTCCGTAGTGTTAAGGAAAAGATGATTTATACAAACCAAGAAAAAGCCCAAACTGTGGTGTTGTTCGCAAAAACAAATTCTGTTGTTAAAACTAGAAGGCAATTTCGTATGCAGTTTCAAAAAGATCCACCGTCTAGAAATTCTATTTTGAGATGGTATCAAACATTTCTAAGAAATGGATCAATTGAAAGAAAAACAAGAGGTAAAATACAAAACAATCCGATTTTTAGAACGCATTTTAAACATACTTGATATTTTACAACAAAATAATAATCGTATTTCTATAAGAAAATTGCAGGATTAATTGAATTTTCTAAAAGTGAAGTACAGAGGTATGAAAATTTTAAAACTTACACCATATAAAATACAAACTTTTCAGAAGTTGCGCGAGAGGTTATATAAATCGAATTTTCCTGTCTGAGACAATCCTGGGCCTGTACAAGGAGCAACCAAGTTACAATAATCATGTCGGATGAAGCGACATTTCACATAGATGGAAGAATTAACAAACACAATTGTAGAATTTGGGCACTGAAAACCCTAACGCTTTTAATGAATATCAGCGAGATACTCCAAAAGTTAATGTGTGTGGTGTGACCAAAGAGATCATTATGGACCTTTCTTTTTTCTGAGCAAACCGTCACTGGAGTTAACTACACGGATATGTTAGAATTATTCTTTTATTCTCAAGTACAGCAATATGGTAATATGGGGGAGGTATATTCTCAACAAGATGGTGTGCCTCCCCATTATTCACTTATTGCTAGAGCATCCGTTACTCAAGCTTTCGGTGAAAAGTGGATAGGGAGAGCAGGACCAATTGAGTGGCCAGCAAATTCACCTGAATTAACGGTCCCGGATTTTTTTCTATGGGGGTACGTTAAAGAGAGGTGCTATAATCCTGCACCACGCAATATAACGTTATTACCGGAATTACACAAGAAATGCTAGCTAATGCCTTCATGAACCTTCAGTGCCGGCTAACCAAATGTATTGAGGAAAACGGGGGACATATTCAACATTTAAATTTAAATAGTGGTTTATAATTTTTAGTTAGCAGTAACCTATTTTATGTTTTTTTCTATTTGTTCTTCATCGTCTGTTATTAAAGGTTATTTACTGTTCAAAAAAAATTGTTTTTATTTCTCGTACTGGCGTAATCTCTAGCCCACCCACTTGTCCAGAACCGATCGCTAAGCTTACTGATTAGTTTTTGTTTTGAAACTAGCATGAAAAAGTATTATGTAAGTACTATTGTCTAAATGTACTGGGTTGTTCATTTAAAAAACCTAAAACTTTTGGCACATTATATCTGACTGTGCTGATTAAAATGTATGCAGTCGGTGCATAAAAACTTACATAACTCTTTTGCTTTTGGAGTAAATAGTACCATATTATACATTAGAAAGTAGAAGATTACATCTTCAAGATGACAGCAAAATATACAGGGTGTTATATTTAAAAAACTTCATTATTTTCGCTTTAAAAATAGCAATTTTTAAAACACCTTGTATTCGTGTGAAAAATTGTTTTATAGCTAAAATAAAACTTTGGGCTAAATCAAGTACACCAGTGAAAACTACAGGTTTCTATCGTTTTCAGTTTAGGCAGCATTCATGATCAAAATGTGTCCAAATATCCTGGGACACTCAGTATATTACGGAAGTATACGATTAAACCCTTACAATACCCTGGGTGACCAGTGTTACACTTCTCTTCTAGAAGCGTTACATGAACGGTGTCTTCACAAAAGAACGCGGAAATTAGGATACGCGACACTAGGACTTTGACATAACGATGGGCGGCATAATAAACATATCAATTGATGTTAAAATAAATAATAACACGAAAATTAAACTTCTGTAAATTCTAATAACTTTCAATCCTCCCTTCGCACTTTATCCAGACTTAGACTAACAACTAATCGTTTGCGTGTTTAAAAGTTAATAATTGCTCATTTATGAGATACATTCGAATTTAGATGACTGTTTAGTGGTTAGTAAATCACGTTCATTATTTTGTACTAATTATTGACAGGATAACTAAAATTAATGTAATGTATGCTTAATTTTTTGTGGGTATACTAATACCATCTATATTAACGTGATAAAGTTTATAAAGTATATCTACCAATTTAATAGCTGACAGGAGTGGTTAACTTTATTTGATGATGCATGATATTCTATTAAATTGGTTTACAAAATAGAAAAAAAAATCCCAATATATTTAAAAATCTCGCTGTGGTGGCAAAGTATTAAACTATATTAGTAATAGTATATTACATAACAAGCTACGAAAGTGGTAGATTATTGCAAGCGGAATTTTCACATGGTTACGCCAGCAAATGAGAAAAATCCAATCAAGTAGATAGACATCTCTTCGTGCGCAGCTAATGTACACTATTTATCCTACGACCATGAAAAATTACAGTCTCCTTAATGTTTTATTGTTCACAAATTAAACAATTACAAGGTATACTTAATATAATATTTCAAGTTTTTTATTAAGGAATCATAATCATGCCCTAACAAATAGTGTAGTTCGTAATTATTATAGTTTAAAGACAACTACCTAAATATTTAAACTTGTCAAATCATAAAATGAAATAATTTAAAATCATTATGGTATTGCCATCAGCTTGTTCATATTATTTATGTGAATAGCAGTAAGCGTTACGACTTAGATGGCGGCCGAAGTCCCTGTCGGGCCGATGACAACCGGTATTTACTAGGGTAACTTATAGAAAAGCAAGGCGAAAGTAAAAGGCACCGTTTTTACTTCCGTATTGGGTACAAAGAGAAAGTGAATGTATTATTTTTGTACGGCTAATTGTGCGATATGAATCACTTTCGTACAAGGTCGTAGGAAAACAATTTTACGTATTTTAGGAGTTTGGCGTCCAATGCTTTTCAAAATCTCAACCTAGAAGTGTAATATGCAAATCCAAAACGAGCATTCTTGGTTTCGTCGCAATCTACTAATACTAAGAAAATGAATAACGATGTAATTTGGCGTCCATATGTAGACGCCACTTGCAAAGTGCAGCCAAATTGGTGATCATTATCGACTTATTTACAATAATGGAATGTGAGCCCGCAATTCGCTTGGTTTCACATATGCCATAGTAACGTGACTGATATTGAAATTTTTATTGGTTATTATGTAACAAGTAATTAAATTTTACGTTAAATAAAACACACTTAATAATTTATAAAATTATTCTTTGCAAAATTACAAATGTTGTAACAAACAATTATAGATTTTGGATTAAATATAACACACTTAATTATTTATATAATGATTCTTTGCAAAACTACATTTTGGCAGTTTCAGTTGCCTATCCTAAGGGCACTTGAGTTGAACAGTTCTGATTCCAAAATCATCATAAAGGTTATTCTTCGTATCAATCTCAAAAAGACCTGGTTAAACTTTTCACTATAGAATGGCATTTTGTTGTTAGAGTCAAAAGAGTGAAGTTACTAAAACCTTTAGAGTGGTTTTGATTAATTATATATTAATCTATTGTGTATTCTTCAGCTGTTTAGTTTAGTTTAGATTGCAATTAAGTTTAAAAATAATTTGTTGTATAGAATCCTTCCGTTCTTTGGATTAAAAGCACTTCTCTTATCTCGAAGCCATAATATCTGGGTAAGCGTTCTTGTCTTCATTTGTCGAAATATAAGATCAATTACATCGTTTTATCTATTAAAAAAGATCTAATCTAATAACCTCTCTTATTATATAATTTCCCTTTATAACAGAATGATAATTGGCGTAACGATTAGTTTAGGGTACACATCTTTCGTGTATTCTGAAGTCATGTAGGTACATCGTAGGATCTTTTATTTAAGAACAGCTGGAATCGCTTAATCCACCACTACCCCGCTACTTGCATATTTATAGTGTTCGGGTGCTAGTGGTGGCTCAAATTGAGAGACCGTCAACTAAACGTTTCAGGTTTTTTTTATTTATACTAACCTGGCAAGCTGTGCAAAGAAAGTAGCAGAATTCACGCTGAACTAGTAATTCTTTGACGATTCATACATGTATGCTCGGGTTGCAGTTCGTTTATTTGTTATCAGCGGAATCAGTTGTCAATGTAAATAATAGCACGTAGTCTTGCTTGCCTGTAAATATTTTTAGTCGTAAGTTGGGTTATACCTACCTCAATAGTTTTCCATGTGATATTAAAAATTGCGGTAAAGGGTTATTCGTGATTACTTATAATGATTATTGGGGTTTATAATAGTATATTTTAATAAAAATTTTGTTATAAACCAATATAATTACGCTAACCGTCTCTGTTCACTGTGACGAAATTATATTGTTGTGTAGAAATTTACTTTACTGTCACCGTGCCTACTATGGATTGTTCAAACGCTAAGATCTATCGCTTTGCGAGTTGGTAGGTACAGGGTGCGTCGCAAGCGTTTGCAACTGGACCGGTACGATGTTTTCGGCTCAGTTTGGTTACTCGTAATTCGTATTGTAATTTAACTAAGTTTGTTTATAACGCGAATACGCCTAACTTTATTCATACGGTTTTTTGCATTCTTAATTAATTATATTGTATTATTCAAACATTATATGTTTTAAATTAATTTATGATTTTTTTCGACTCGTCGGAATTAGATTTCTGGTTTGTTCCAGGGAAGGTTAATCTTGTGGCTCCAAAGGGTCTGGCGCCTACAAAATAAATACTGTTTCTTTTTAGCGAACGAGTTCATATGTAATTATGTAAATAAATATTTTTTTTATAAATACACAAAAAAAAACAGATTACCTCAAGTAGGATTTGAACCTACATGTACTTTGCCGGAGTACCGCTCTATATGTAATAAATAAATAATTCTTGTTTGTGACAAAGCTGAATCTGACAAAACTTTAGTGCTACATAAAGTTGTATTGAATTATCAAAATTCAATAAAAACTGGAATATGACATTTAAAGTAATCAAGTTCGGGAGTATTTCCGGTAAAACCCTAAAAATAGTTTAGCTGAATTGAGTTCTTGGGATAACTTACGCATATATATTTTGAGCACAATAGAGTAGATTTTCGGATACACATCCACTCAATTCATCGTGAATGCTCTGTATTATAGTTCTTGGAATGGAAATACGTAATGTACCGCTGTAAATCAAATGTTAGTATTCTAACAGTACAAAACGTAGCGTGTATTTAAACAAAGAACAATTTTGATGATGGAGGCGATATGAGAAACAATTGTGCCAATGCCTTAATTTTATTTGATTGATTTTCTGTTGTCTGTAAATTCCTTGCATTATTGCTATGCGCCACGAGAGTACACTACATTTTAAATAAGCTCGTAGTTTGGGGTAAAATATCAAGTACATCATTTTATTTTTTATTAAAGTCTTACCTACTTTGAATTTGAACCTTTTTGCAGGGGTAAAGCATATATAAGCGTTAAGATGGATCCATGTGTTAAAGTAGAAAAACATGAAAAAGACAATTGATGTAGACATCTACTTTGATATAGAGATCTACTCCTTGCTGTAAGTTTTTACACAGTATAACTTATAACATCAACAATTTAAAGTTGATAATGGATAATAGCAGATATGTTGTTCGTGATGATTTATAGGTCTAACGATTTCAACTCTGATTTTACTTTATATGGTGGATAGAAGCATTTTAAAATTTTTTTCTGATATGACCATGCTAGAAAATTTAATTTTCTAAATATTGACATAAAGGAAAACAATATACGAATTAATGAATAAGTACATTTGTGAATCGGTGATTTTAAGTCCATTCAATGAACGCATTTGAACTTTATTGTACTTTAAAAAATAGACAAAGCTAAACAAATCGAAGTCTCGAGAAGATTTATCGCCGAAATACTACACAAAAAGACAATTAAACCGATTTAATTCTTTTTCTATACGAAATGGTCGTTTTTTATTTAATTAACTGTAAACTGCTGAAGCAAGTTATGTCATGCACTTTTTGCACTATTATTCCGATTTTCATATTGTTGTAAAGGTCTGAAATAAAAATGTAGTTTTCTGTTGTTTGTATAAATACTATGGCTATAGTCGAAATTATGAGTGAATTCCGATATCGGATTAGCGCTTTTATTCAAGCTCTATGGTCGAACATGCAACTTTGTCGTTTTTACACGTGTTATATTACGAAGATGGAAAGAAATTTGTTGTGAATAACTCCGCGGGTTGTGAACTAAAACCTACACTGTACGTTAAAACATAGGTTCAATTTAAATACATGCGTTAGAAGGAAATGCAAATGTGCATCGGCATGTCTTTACATAAATGGCAAATATCGACTTAAAATCACTTACACAGCGGTACTTAAAATTTTTTTTACTTATATCGTTTTTAAAATATTACAAACTTAACTAAAGTAAATTGAATAATTCTCATTTATTTAAAATATGCATAAATACTTTCATTATGACGATAAAAACTTTCAAGTTCGTAAAAGTACCTCATCAATTACAAACCAATTAAATTTCTACGGCAATTAAAATTTTTGGAATATATAGTTATACGATTTGCATTACAACTTTCTCTTTCTTTAAATTCAGCAATTAGTAATTAGGAATAGTATAAATTAAACGAGGAAAATAAATTTTCTTTAGTTGTGTATAAGTTATAATTCGTTTAGGTTATTTTTGTGCTCGAATAAAATTTAAAATGTCCGTAAAATTTTTAAATGAACGTTATCAGAGTTAATTTTTAATGTTTACGGATACTTTTGCCGAGAAATAGATAAATTTGGCATTTTGTGCAGTGTTCTGGCAGTGTTCCAAACAAGATCCAGTTGCTTTAAATGTTTGTGATAAAACAATTAGAAAGATTGGTTTGAGTAAACGGACGGGCAATCCATTACAAACAACAATTAAGAGATTCCGCAAAAAAATCAAAAGAGATCATATGCCCGAAGGATTCAAATATACAATAAGAGATATTGAATATGACACGTATGCCAGAAAGGAACATATCACAATGCAAGCAGTTAAAAATATACTGCATAATAAAGGATTATTGGAAGCATCATGTACAACTATAAGAAACATTGTACATAGCATCCGTTTTAAATATAAAAAGGATTGCAACCGAGAGCACTTTGCAAAATGAGAGGTGTGGTATTTACACGAGTATGATTAACAAAAATATGTCCAAAATATGCAAAAAAGCCACCTCTTCTCGTCGTGTTTCTAGACTAAACTTGGATATTTAATAAAGGATCAGTTAAACGATCTTGGTAAGATCATACTCCAAAGTCTTTGAAGAATACAGAATGTTCTTTCACTGGGAAAACATGTATCACTCTACATGCAGGTAATTCAAATGGCTTCATTGTGGATACAAGTTTAATATTCGCTGAAAAATTAAAGTCATGACTGTATGGATGCAACAGTCTTAGAGAAGTGGTTAAAGGAGCAGATGTTACCAAAGTTAAATGAACCATCTATAATCGTGATGGATAATGCATCATATCAATCCCGTCTTGTGGAACCGATGCCATCTTCTAGTTGGAAAAATGTTGATTTACAAAACTGGCCAAAAAATAAAAATATACTTTTTGGTAAATGTAGGCTAAAGGTAGATCTGTGGAATCTTGCCAAGCAAAATGCATACCATCGTTAATTCAATGTCACTGAAAACAAATGGGAAATTTGCAAATCGTTTTATGATAAAATCATTAGTAGAGATGGATATCCTGATGGTAATGTAGGAGTCTTTGAAACAATGTGACGCTGATATTTAGAAAAAAAAACAATTTTGCACACTCAAACACTTGTTTTGAATGGGTGGTCACGTGAAAAACTGTTAGATGTAATGGTGGAACGTTTATAGTTTCTGTCGGTGAGAGTGATACAGAAGACAGTGATTGGAATTATGATAGTGATTAGGGAATCTGGTAATTGTTTTGTGTACAATTATAGTTCAGAGTTTTTTGAGAGACAAAAAACTGTAAAATTTCAGTTTGTTTTGAATACCGGTGTGAAGTCGCTTTTGGGAAATTTCTTTGCTAGTCTGTCTGTAATTCCGTTTATATAAGGTAGAATAACAGGAATCTTGCGTTCATTGTCAAAGGGAACAAAGGACGTTCCCGAAACGTTGAATTAATTTGTACAGAAACATAATATCCCTATACGGAGAAGAAACGTTGAATACCATCAAGATCTATAGAAAACTACGTTTCAAAAAATGTGAAACACTTACTAATTTAACTTTTTTAAATTTAAAAAAAAAATAATACCCAAGAGATTTAAATTGAAACCAAGACCAGACATTAATGGTTTTTATAAGATTTTATTCAAAACAAGCCTTGCCCTTTTAAGAAAAGCGATTGCCAATGAAAGGGCTAAACTTGACTGTCTCAACCGTACCCTTTATGACACCTTCCAAACTTTACATGCTTTCAAAATTCACCCTTTCGTATTCGATACGGTATCGTCTCATTGAAAATACTGTAGAATCGTCTTTGACTAACCGACAAAAACAAAAATTTGAACGTCTGTCTCATACATCACAGGCAAATAAAGCAAAACCGCTAAGGACAGTACACAATTTCAGTGGCAAATAATTTAATAATAATATTCTGAATGTTTTAGGTAAAGGGTTTAATTTTGCCATCACTCCTAAACGGATTCCCGTAGAAAACATAATTACCAACGTAGAATACGCCTTAAAGGATACAGAATCTACGGTCGCTGACGAAATTAGGCTCAACGTAGCACACATTCTTCAGAACTGCAAACTTCCCAAACAGAATATCACCAAACAAGACTTTCAAATGTTAAACCAAATTAAAAACGACGACCAAATATTAATACTACCCGCTGACAAAGGAAACGCTACTGTCATTGTCAACTCTAAAAACTATCACCACAAGATATCTGAACTGTTAACTTCTTCAGAGTATAAGAAAAATTAGTGCAATCCTACCACCTACATAGAAAAAACAACAAAATCTTTCATTAATTCTACAAAATTAGACAAAGAAACAAAACAGAAACTAATTCCAAGAGAGAAGAGTTCAAGAATCCCCAAAATATACGGACTCCCAAAAATACATAAGGAAAACTGTGCATTCTATTCTCCGACTCATGACCTTGCTCGTTATCTAGTAAAAATTATTCAGCCGATTTGTGAAAATGCTGTATCCTACATCAAAAACTTTTATGATTTTCTACACAAACTCAAAATTGTACCCTTGGCTACAAATGACATTTTAGTTAGCTTTGACATAACGTCACTTTTCACCAAAATACCTATTGAAGACACGATAAAAATTCTTGAAGAAAAACACTCAATAAACCAAGATATACTCAAATTGATAAACCACTGCATGCACTCAATCTATTTTACATACAAAGGACAATTCTACAAGCAAATTCAAGGAGCACCTATGGGCTCGCCACTCTCTCCAGCTTTTGCGAATGTATATATGGAACATTTTGAAACCACTGCTTTAAATTCTGCAGATTTAAAACCTAAATGTTGGTTTCGTTATGTTGACGACACATTTGTAGTTTGGCCCCATGGAAAAGGAAACTTGAACCATTTTCTGGGACATATTAACAACATTCACGACAACATCAAATTTACTATGGAAGTTGAAGAAAATAATTCACTCCCTTTTTTGGACACCCTAATAACAAGACTTCCTAATGGTAAATTTACACACAAAGTTTATCGAAAACCAACTCATACGAATAGATACTTGAACTCTCTCTCGCATCACCATCCTGGTCAATTACGTAGCGTTATGAAATCCTTCATATACCGCTCTTACCACTTATCTGACCAAAGTTCTAAAACGGAACAGATGAAGACTATTAATAAAATACTACTTCAAAATGGATACAAAGATCAAGAAATATTGAAAATTACCAACGAAGTAAGAAGACCAAAAAATAATAACTTGTCAAACAATGAACGCAAGATTCCTGTTATTCTACCTTATATAAAAGGAATTACACACAGAATAGCAAAGAAATTTCCCAAAAACGACTTCAGACCGGTATTCAAACCACATTCAACTTTTAAGAAACCCCAAAGACAAAATTCCTAATTGAATCCAAGGAGTAGATGAGATACCGTGCAACAAATGTCGAAGAACTCATATCGGACACCAACTAGCAATTAAACCGCACAATCCATCATCGTCTTTAGCCTCACATCATTTAGATACAGGACACCAAATTAACACCAAGAATATCGGTTTAATTGCATCTCTGTATACCTTACAAGAAAGAATTGTTAGAGAAGCAGTTGAAATTGAAAGAAGACCAAACGCCCTCAATAAACGAGATGACACTTCTAGAATACCACAAATTTGGAAGAATATCATTAAACAAGTTGATTTGACATTTCAACCAACTCTAAATCTTCCAGAAATTTCAAATACTTGTACTACACTATTCCTGACGTCCCCAATTCTGCACCTTTTACATCATGTACTAGACCAACTACCCGAAGTCAAACACACTCGTCCAGATTAAATTAAAATTAGTTACCTTGTTTCATATTATGTATTTGTTAAAAATAGTTACCTTATTTCAATTTCTGTAATTGTCAAAATAAATTCTTGACGAAGAGAACAAAGGACGTTCTCGAAACGTTGAATTAATTTGAAGGTTTATTTACACAAGTTTTAAAGAAAAATGTCTTATATAAACATTAATACTTGTGGAAATCTAAATAGAAATATATATATATATATATATATATATATATATATATATATATATATATATATATATATATGTATATATACAGTGTGACTCATTTAGATTGGAAACGCCCCTGTAAAATTTATTAACCGATTTCGGCCAATTTTTTTTTAATGTCAAGTAATAACAAAATTTAAAATGTTTATTCCAATTTTAAGGGCATTCTACGATACTTTTCGTAGTCGAAAATGGAGAATTTTTATTAGCGATTTTTTATAAAGAAAATTTCTACGGTCAGAGTGCCTCCAAACAGCTGTGACCAAAATTTTATAAAAATATATTTATTAATAACAAAGTTATGAAAGCTTAAAATTCGAAAACTCACTAAGCTAACAGTTACAAAAAAACACCCTGTATCAATACATTGCCATGGAAATTGTTTTTTATTTTTTAATAATTGTTAGAATAAACCACCAATGGAGAAAAAAGTAGCATCAGTATTTAATAAAAGTAACCGAATTACGTTTAACTTGACACGGAATTAACTAATAAAACTTGATTTTATTTTAGATCCTAGTTCTCTCTATCAATCCACCATCTAGTCCGATACACTTGTCGTAGCGCTTACGGATGTTTTTAATTACAATCCTTCGTTTTTCGTTAGTAGCCTATCCATCGGTTTGGATAATATTCGTTCAGCCATTACCTCAGAGCTCTGGCAGAAAGAACTGAACGCCCATCTAACTGGAAAAGTACATTTAATCGTTCATGAATTGGAATCTTGTGTATGGCATACCTCAAACCGGTATTTAAAAATTTTAAAAAGTTCTGCGCGTTAATGTTTTCCGCAAAAAAGAAAGGAATTCGTTCGTTTAGCATCCCACACCAGACGTACATAAGTATTCAGCAGAAAGTGCGATGTAAAGGCGCTTTTAATATGTTTTAAATATGTATATGTAATAATGAATAAAGTAATTTTGAAATGCATGCACGTACAATATTATACGGGATGTGGATGCGTCGCGGGACACCCTCATCTCATGCCGCTCCAGTGCGACACCCCCCTCGACGAACGATCCCTGCTGCCGCTCAAGCCAGTGATATATCCTAAAAACCATGCTTTTATTAATCTAATGTTGTTTGATTGATTTTGTAAATAAGTTTTTCACTACATGGTTAGTTATAAACGATGAGATAATCAAATTACAGTATAATGCTTGTTTTTCAACCATTCTACTCTGATAAATAAAATCGTTTTTAGTAGTTTGGCTGTTTTAATTAAGAGTTCCGTAACAAGAGAGAGGCGTGCATGATTAACTTCTATTGCTGAAAAATCACAGGTATATTCTTCCCTGTTTTATCATGCTTATTTCTATCAAGATAATCCTATTCATTGTTGTTGTCTTTCAAATATTTACTAAAACCAACACGCGCATCGTGCACTAACAATAATAGTTTGATGTATATCTAATTTACAATGTCTAATTACATGCTTACTTAATAGCCGCTCATTTATTTATTTTAAATCAATTTGTGTGTATGTGTGTGCGTGTGTGTGCGTGTGTGTGTGTGTGTGTGTGTGTGTGTGTGTGTGTGTGTGAGTAATTGAACATACAAATAAATCAGGGATAACTTTTTTCTGGTGTATAGCTGTTGACCGCTTAGATAGAGAATCTGCCTGCATAAAAAAAGCGCTATTGCATCAGGGTAGAAATGATTATTATTATTTCATCTAATATTTATTTTAGAATTTAATGTTTTTTGCAGCAGCAAATTTTTAAAATATTTGTAAACACATTAATTAACGCGATGTCGACGACTGATTACTACTTTTCAATTAATATAAATGAAGTTGTATAACTGTTGTAATAATAATAAACACATAATAAAAATCCCGCTAACAGTTCCCGTTTTACAAGACTACGGCTCCTTATTAAAATGCAACCCTCCCAATGCATAAATAAATTAGGTCACAACTTGTTGATGGGATTAAAAGAAATGTAATAGTAATTATGAAATCTCCTTTGATAAAAACGGATCCTAATTAATAACAGATTAAATCTTCTTATTCCAGGATGAAAAAAAAATACGATACCCACGTGGGCATAAAAAAAGTGAAAGTTAAAGTGTTCCCAGGGTGACGTCATAAAAAATGCGGCACAAGTTTCCCTGTTCTACTTACTAACGTGACCTTATGTTGCCCAAGTAGTGGCAGCTATGTTCGGGCTCTTTAAGGGCTACTTCGTATATAACAAATGAGTCCGCATTTGAAACATCGATTTATTTGCAAATTATTATGTTGAGAAACACCCACAGAATGTAGTAAACAAAAATAAATATAAGATTTTTGTTAAGAAAGAAATGTCCAAAAATTAAACTATTGAAATGTAAATTTTTAATTGTTAGTTTAAACTATTCTTTAGTAATTGTGAGATGCAATAAATTTAGACAACAATCAATTTGAAACCAACTAGTTAGTGTAGAAATAATATGAGAATATTGAAAATTCCACACAATCAATTTAAAGATTAATTGAATACCTGCGTATTAAACAAAAGACCTTTGTCTAATGCTTAAATTATTTCGATTGTATAGGATTGGAGGAATATTTAATTATTCGTAAGACTAATATACAAAATAGGAAACTATGGTATCAGATTTTTAGGATTATTTTTTTTTCCGTTCGAAGTCAGAAAAACAAACAATATTAAATATTAAATTAATTATTACTGTGGTTCTTCACTTACATGTGAGATAAGTTCCACGTAAGTGCTACATTTTATATTGTAGTCAAGATTTCAATTTTAATGTTAAAATTGAGCGTACTTTCTTAAAATGCAATTTTGCGTGAGTTACTAATATTGTATGTACTCAATAATTTTTGGCGTTTAGGTTAAATTAATTTGTGATTTATGTTCAATTAGCTTTAACAATCAAGACAACACATAAATGGTTTCAATTGGCTTAATTTTAATAAAAAATCTCTTATTCACGAACATTATACAGATACATATTTTTAACTCTAGAGATAGACCATGTTCAGTTTTAAAACGACAGTGTCAACTCAATGCTATAATTCGACCGTCCTGGCAATTTGATCTTTTCAAAATGTAACAAATGCATTGAAGCGTTTTTCAGAAAACGTCAAAAACTGTTGTTGTTAAGTGTATTAAATATTAGTTTACAAAAAAAATGTTCTATTTTGATCCTCTTCCGTGAGGTTTCTAAATTTATACTCTTTGAATCTAAACTCATTTTAAACTTTTCAGACTGAAAATCGGGAAAAAATTGTGAAATGGAAAATATTTATTCTTCTTCATCATAACATAATACATTGCTTGATCTGATAAGTAATAACGTGGAATCTCCTCGTTCTTTTGTGATGATTCGTCACGACACATTATTTACTATAATTTTTTTAATTATTGAAAAATCAAAGTGCCATGACGGTCGATTGTTAGCATTGCGTTGACACTGTCGTGTTAAAGCTGAACATGGTCTATGTTGAGAGTTAAAAAATGTCTCTGTATATTATTGTAACACTTGTGTAGGTATAACATGTAAAACTGTCTACTACAGATTACTATTTTTGTTGTTAAAGGTTACAAATTTAAAAGTATTTGCACTAATTTCAAAGCTACATTTGCAATTAATGTTATCCGCGGGTTCATCAACTACTTGGACTTGTTAGCGCAGAGTTTATTTAAAGTTGCATTAAATAGTAGTACAACTTAAACATAAACATTTACCCAATTTACAGCGTCTAAAAATCGCCCTTTTAATTTAAATGTGAAACATTTTTTTGTCGCCCATAATGTCTAAAGTCGGCCCTGATGTTTATATTTAAAATATTGTTGTAAAGGTTCTACACGAGTGCTTGTAAATTCATATTTTGTAACTTGGTATATTCTAAAAACATTTTTTACATTTTTATAAAACATTTAAGTACACTCCTGGTTTTAAAAGTTTTAAAGCATTGAAATGCATTGGGTTATATAAGCACCCATGCGTCCATTTGTCGAATATGAAGTCTTCACTCGTAGTAAATCAGATAATATTGGATGTCATTCCTAACCAAACCGACCTTGTACTTTATCCTTATTCCATGTTTCACCCTCTTAAGGAGACCACCTTTTTAAATCGCTTCTTGTTTTACACCTCCACCATGTAGGCTTTCATAATTTAATGTCCCCAAGTTAACTAGTTTGGACTGTTGGTTGATGAGTGGATCAGTCAGTCAACTTTGTGATTCATATATAAAAATGATTAAAATGGTGATAGCCTTAGTTATCATAGTAGTATTACGAAATTGTTAAAAACAAGACGAATACTCATTACTGTTCTAAAAATATAATTAATCCATCTAAACAACTTTTAAAATATTAAAAGTATCAGGTAACGTAAGTCATTTGTGGGCTAAAGCGGTGAGCTAAACTTTACTTCGGGTCACTAGTGATTTATAGTTTTATTTAAACACTCAATGTTGTTTTTTCATTTTTTTAATTCCTTTCACTTAAGTTTTCTTTAAAGACTACCTTACAAACTTATTTATTGATATTTACATTATGTTGAATGTGAAATCAGATTTATATTGTTTTTCCTGCATTTTTTTTTCGCAATGTCAATTTAAAAGAGATTTAATTTTTCACATATCCCATGAGCAATTTTCACTCACCGTGATATTGAAATGTGTTAATATGATTCCCGGGGGTCGCGAGAAGTGTTGCCGAAGTACAAAGCATACTATCGCCAGTACATAAATTTTTCATCCGTCAGACACATGTAGTAAAATCAAACGGATTTACCAACGTTTTCTTTTTGTAAAACTATGAAGCTTCCTGCTTGGTATCGAGTATCAATATGTGTATAAAATAATTGCCTTTGTATACAATATTTATGAATTTCTAAGAAAAAACTGAATTGGTATTCAATTAGTTCATTTCTTGTGCAATCACCATTACGATAAAAAATATAAGTTTATATTGTTTCAGTAGTATTAATCCAAAAATGAAATATAAAGATATTAACACCGCATACGGAAAGGTTAAATAATCGTATTTAATATAGCTTCTTGTCCTTGTTTACCATGTAGAAAAAAATTACTTTCACAAATGTTCCGGTTTATTTTTAAATTGCCATTATTTTATACTTAATCAGCGCAAAATAACAAAAACGTAGCATAGCACATGTCACATTTAATACTTATTTTTTACGACTAAATCATATACCGTTTAAAAACTTTACGGTAATGACAATGCATTTTATTTATTACAATAAATAAGTTAAAAAAATGAATGAAACTTTTGTGTTAAAACAAAGTGTTAATCGCAAGCACTCTGTATATATAACAAGAACTAATCTTAAGAGATGACAACGATTTATTTATAGTACCTTTAGAAAATTGCTTATAACATAACGAACAAGCATCTACTAAGTGTATTGTTTCAAATATAGTGCCATCATGGATAAATTTATTAATAAAAATTTTTAACTGTTGAAGATGATAGCATTACCAAATTAAAATAATCGATTGCAGGTGTCACTTTGATTTTTAATTGCTGTTAGGATCAAAGAAGTATTATTTTTATTTTACAAGTGTTTGATGCTCTGAAATTCATTATTTCAACGTAGTTAACCACTTTTGTGTATGTCATATTATATAGCTGGTCTTTGATGTCTTGCTACATTTTGCTTCTACGGCAGCGACGTTGTCGGGATTCACAAGTACCTAAGAGTATATACTTTGTATAAAAAAAACGAGTTTGTAAGCAACCCCTACCTCGAGATCCATAGCGCCCTGATAACATATCGGTCTCACGTATATATATATATATATATATATATATATATATATATATATATATATATATATATATATATATATATATATATATATATATATATATATATATATATATATATTTAATATATTTATAAATGGCCATTTAAAAGACATAGCCGCCGAGTTATACACAACAAATTTCTTTCCGTCTTCGACATATAACATGTATAAAAACGGCAAATTAGCATGTTCGACCGTAGTGCTTGAATAAAAGCACTAATCCGATATCTCATCATTTCAACTATATTGTGAGTTATTACTTTCTGACTTCTAGGCAGTATGTTTGTCATTAATACAAGCGTTAAGTTAAGTTGTAACAAATTTGACGTAAGCGTTTAGTACAATTTATAAACAAAATAGATGTTGAGATATGATACTTGAAATTATCGTGTGTGGTGTACTTGTAATTATTAATGCCTGTAGACAGTGTTATACATTTCGAACTGTGTTGAAGCATGTTACGTGCATTAGTCAGTCGTGTATGCTTGTTAGTAATCGTAGTTGCACTTTGATTATGCTGCAGTTGTTTGCTGTGTCAGTCTAGTTAGCTTGATAATAGTTGTAGCTATTGTGTTGTGAACTTCGTGTTACTATGCGAAATGCTGATGCGTGTGATGTGAATTCTTGTTATAAGTAAAATATTACGTATAAATAAAACATAAAGTCATATGATTTGAAATTTGTGTGTAGCGTGAAATGTCGTCAGTTGTAAGTAATGCGTAGTGCCGTGTCGTGTGTCGTGTGCAGTGTGCGTGTGTGGCATGTGTGCATCGTGTGTGCGTGTGTGCGTGTCGTGTGTCGTAGATGTGCGTCGTGCGTATGCAGATGTGTGACGTAGTCGACGTGTCATGCGTGTAGTGTGTGATGTGTAACAGTTCGTAGTTGTATGTGGATGAGCGTGGTTGTGCTGTGTGTACGATGTGCTGTGAGTATGTGCGTGTGCGTGGTGTGTACTGTGTCTGTGTTGTAGCTGAAATGTGTTACTGTAATGTGTGTAGCATGTGTACGAATGTGTGTCGTGTAAGCGTGTGTCGTGTGGTGTGTGCATGTCGTGTGCTGTGGCTGTGTGTGCGAGTGTGCGTGTGTGTGTAGCTGTGTGTCGTGTGTGTGTCGTGTGATGGATGATGTGTGCCTGTAGTGTTACGTGTGTTGTGTGATGTGTGTGTATGTGTGTGATGTGTGTGTATGTGTGTGTCTGAGTGATGTTTAAGTGTAGATGTGTGTTGTGATGTCTGTATGATCTGATTTGTGTGTGCTGTGTGTATAGTGTAGTTGTGTGTACATGTGAGTCTGTATGCTGTGTTCATGTATTGTGTGTAGTGATTGTGTGGTTGTGTGCTGTGTGCTGTAGTCGTGTATCTGATTAGTTGTGTTGTGTGTGTTGTGTGTTCGTGATGTTCGTGTGTCTGTGTGCTGTGTGTGTGTGTGTGTTCTGTGTGCGTGTGTGTGTGGTGTACTGTGTGTCTGTGATGTGCTTGTGGTTGTGTGTGCTGTGTGCGTGTGTGTCGTGTGTGTGTGTGTCATTGTGTGTCGTGTTGTGTGTCGTGTGTCTGTGTACTGTGTGTCTGTGTGTTGTGTGTTGTGATGTTGTGTGTTAGTGTTGTGTTGTTGTGTGTCTGTGTGTTGTGTGTGTGTGTGTCTGTGTGTCTGTGTGTCTGTGTGTTTGTGTGTCTGTGTGTGTCTGATGATGTCTGTGTCTGTGTAGTTGTGTCGATCTGTGTGTCTGTGTGTCTGTGTGCTGTGTGCTTGTGTGCTGTAGTGTCTGTATCGTGTCTGCTGTCTGTGTGTTGTGTGTGTGTCTGTGTGCTGTGTGTCTGTGTGTCTGTGTGTCTGTGTGTCTGTGTGTCGTTGTGTCTGTGTGGTCTGTGTGTGCTGTGTGTCTGTGTGTGTGTGTCTGTGTGTCTGTGTGTTGTGTGTCTGTGTACGTGTGTGTCTGTGTGTCTGTGTGTCTGTGTGTCTGTGTGTCTGTGTGGTCTGTGTGTCTGTGTGTCTGTGTGTGTCTGTGTGTCTGTGTGTCTGTGTGTGCTGTGTGTCTGTTGTGTGCGTGTGTTGTTGTCTGTGTGTCTGTGTGTCTGTGTGTCTGTGTGTCTGTGTGTGCTGTGTGTTGCTGTGTGTCTGTGTGTCTGTGTGTCTGTGTGTCTGTGTGTCTGTTGTCTGTGTAGTTGTGTGTCTGTGGTCTGTGTGTCTGTGTGTCTGTGTTCTGTGGTCTGTGTGTCTGTGTATCTGTGTGTCTGTGTGTCTGTGTTGCTGTCTGTGTGTCTGTGTGCTGTGTCTGTGTGTCTGTGTGTCTGTGTGTCTGTGTGTCTGTGTGCTGTGTGTCTGTGTGTCTGTGTGTCTGTGTGTCGTGTCGTGTGTCTGTGTGTGTCTGTGTGTGTTGTGTGTCTGTGTGTCTGTGTGTCTTGTGTGTGTCTGTGTGTCTGTGTGTCTGTGTGTCTGTGTGTCTGTGTGTCTGTGTGTCTGTGTGTCTGTGTGTCTGTGTGTCTGTGTGTGTGTCTGTGTGTCTGTGTGTCTGTTGTGTCTGTGTGTCTGTGTGCTGTGTGTCTGTGTGTCTGTGTGTCTGTGTGTCGTGTGTCTGTGTGTCTGTGTGTCTGTGTGTCTGTGTGTCTGTGTGTCTGTGTGTGTCTGTGTGTCTGTGTGTCTGTGTGTCTGTGTGTCTGTGTGTCTGTGTGTTCTGTGTGCTGTGTGTCTGTGTGTCTGTGTGCTGTGTGTCTGTGTTCGTGTGTCTGTGTGTCTGTGTGTCTGTGTGTCTGTGTGTCTGTGTGTCTGTGGTGTCTGTGTGTCTGTGTGCTGTGTGTCTGTGTGTGTCTGTGTGTCTGTGTGTCTGTGTGTCTGTGTGTCTGTGTCTGTCTGTGTGTCTGTGTCTGTGTGTCTGTGTGTCTGTGTGTCTGTGCTGTGTCTGTGTGTCTGTGTGTCTGTGTGTCTGTGTTGTGTCTGTGTGTCTGTGTGTCTGTGTGTCTGTGTCGTCTGTGTGTCTGTGTGTCTGTGTGTCTGTGTCTGTGTCTGTGTGTCTGTGTGCTGTCTGTGTGTCTGTGTCTGTGTGTCTGTGTGTCTGTGTCTGTGTGTCTGTGTGTCTGTGTGTCTGTGTCTGTGTCTGTGTGTCTGTGTGTCTGTGTGTCTGTGTGTCTGTGGTCTGTTGTCTGTGTGTCTGTGTTCTGTGTCTGTGTCTGTGTCTGTGTGTCTGTGTGTCTGTGTGTCTGTGTGTCTGTGTGTCTGTGTGTCTGTGTCTGTGTGTCTGTGTGTCTGTGTGTCTGTGTGTCTGTGTGTCTGTGTGTCTGTGTGTCTGTGTGTCTGTGTCTGTGTGCTGTGTGTCTGTGTGTCTTGTCTGTGTCTGTGTGTCTGTGTCTGTGTCTGTGTGTCTGTGTCTGTGTGTCTGTTCTGTGTCTGTGTCTGTGTCTGTGTCTGTGTGTCTGTGTGTCTGTGTGTCTGTGTCTTGTGTCTGTGTTTGTCTTGTGTCTGTGTGTCTGTGTGTCTTTTGTCTGTGTCTGTGTGTCTGTGTGTGTCTGTGTGTCTGTGTGTCTGTGTGTCTGTGTGTCTGTGTTCTGTGTGTCTGTGTGTCTGTGTGTCTGTGTCTGTGTTGTGTCTGTGTGTCTGTGTGTGTGTCTGTGTGTCTGTGTGTCTGTGTGTCTGTGTGTCTGTGTGTCTGTGTGTCTGTGTCTGTGTCTGTGTGTCTGTGTCTGTGTGTCTGTGTTTGTTGTGTCTGTGTGTCTGTGTGTCTGTGTGTCTGTGTGTCTGTGTGTCTGTGTGCTGTTGTGTCTGTGTGTCTGTGTCTGGTGTCTGTGTGTCTGTGTCTGTGTCTGTGTGTCTGTGTGTCTGTGTGTCTGTGTGTCTGTGTGTCTGTGTCTGTGTGTCTGTGTGTCTGTGTGTCTGTGTGTTTGTTCTGTTGTCTGTGTCTGTGTGTCTGTGTGTCTGTGTGTCTGTGTGTCTGTGTCTGTGTGTCTGTGTGTCTGTGTCTGTGTGTCTGTGTCTGTGTCTGTGTGTCTGTGTTGTCTGTGTGTCTGTGTGTCTGTGTGTCTGTGTGTCTGTGTGTCTGTGTCTGTGTCTGTGTGTCTGTGTGTCTGTGTGTGTCTGTGTGTCTGTGTGTCTGTGTGTCTGTGTGTCTGTGTGTCTGTGTGTCTGTGTGTCTGTGTGTCTGTGTTGTGCTGTGTGTGTCTGTGTGTCTGTGTGTCTGTGTCTGTGTGTCTGTGTGTCTGTGTGTCTGTGTGTCTGTGTCTGTGTGTCTGTGTGCTGTGTGTGTGTCTGTGTCTGTGTGTCTGTGTGTCTGTGTGTCTGTGTGTCTGTGTGTCTGTGTGTCTGTGTGTCTGTGTGTCTTGTTGTGTCTGTGTCTGTGTCTTGTGTCTGTCTGTGTGTCTGTGTGTTGTGTGTCTGTGTGTCTGTGTGTCTGTGTGTCTGTGTGTCTGTGTGTCTGTGTGTCTGTGTGTCTGTGTGTCTGTGTCTGTGTGTCTGTGTGTCTGTGTCTGTGTCTGTGTGTCTGTGTCTGTGTTCTGTGTGTCTGTGTGTCTGTGTGTCTGTGTGTCTGTGTGTCTGTGTCTGTGTCTGTGTGTCTGTGTGTCTGTGTGTCTGTGTGTCTGTGTGTCTGTGTCTGTGTGTTGTTGTGTGTCTGTGTGTCTGTGTGTCTGTGTGTCTGTGTGTCTGTGTGTCTGTGTGTCTGTGTGTCTGTGTGTCTGTGTGTCTGTGTGTCTGTGTGTCTGAGTGTCTGTGTGTCTGTGTGTCTGTGTGTGTCTGTGTGTGTGTGTGTGTGTGTGTGTCTGTGTGTCTGTGTGTCTGTGTGTCTGTGTGTCTGTGTGTCTGTGTCTCTGTGTGTCTGTGTGTCTGTGTCTGTGCTGTGTGTGCTGTGTGTCTGTGTGTCTGTGTGTCTGTGTCTGTGTGTTGTGTCTGTGTGTCTGTGTGTCTGTGTGTCTGTGTGTCTGTGTGTCGTCGTGTGTCTGTGTGTTGTTGTCTGTGTGTCTGTGTCTGTGTGTCTGTGTGTCTGTGTGTCTGTGTGTCTGTGTCTGTGTCTGTGTGTCTGTGTGTCTGTGTGTCTGTGTGTCTGTCTGTGTCTGTGTGTCTGTGTGTGTCTGTGTGTCTGTGTGTCTGTGTGTCTGTGTGTCTGTGTGTCTGTGTGTCTGTGTGTCTGTGTGTCTGTGTGTCTGTGTTGTGTCTGTGTGTCTGTGTGTATCGTGTGTCTGTGTGTCTGTGTGTCTGGTGTCTGTGTGTCTGTGTGCTGTGTCTGTGTGTCTGTGTCTGGTGTCTGGTGTGTCTGTGTGTCTGTGTTGTCTGTGTGTCTGTGTGTCTGTGTGTCTGTGTGTCTGTGTGTCTGTGTCTGTGTCTGTGTGTCTGTTGTGTGTCTGTGTGTCTGTGTGTCTGTGTCTGTGTCTGTGTCTGTGTCTGTCTGTGTGTCTGTGTGTCTGTGTGTCTGTGTGTCTGTGTGTCTGTGTGTCTGTGTGTCTGTGTGTCTGTGTGTCTGTGTCTGTGTCTGTGTGTCTGTGTGTTGTGTCTGTGTGTCTGTGTGTCTGTTGTCTGTGTCTGTGTCTGTGTCTGTGTGTCTGTGTGTCTGTGTGTCTGTGTGTCTGTGTGTCTGTGTGTGTGTGTGTCTGTGTGTCTGTGTCTGTGTTTCTGTGTGTCTGTGTCGTGTCTGTGTCGTCTGTGTGTCTGTGTGTCTGTGTGTCTGTGTGTCTGTGTGTCTGTGTGTCTGTGCTGTGTGTCTGTGTCTGTGTGTCTGTGTCTGTGTCTGTGTGTCTGTGTGTCTGTGTGTCTGTGTGTCTGTGTGTCTGTGTGTCTGTGTTCTGTGTGTCTGTGTCTGTGTGTTGTCTGTGTGTCTGTGTGTCTGTGTGTCTGTGTGTCTGTGTGTCTGTGTGTGTCTGTGTCTGTGTCTGTGTTCTGTGTGTCTGTGTCTGTGTGTCTGTGTGTGTCTGTGTGTCTGTGTGTTGTTGTCTGTGTGTCTGTGTGTGTCTGTGTGTCTGTGTGTCTGTGTGTCTGTGTGCCTGTGTGTCTGTGTGTCTGTGTGTCTGTGTGTTTGTTTGTCTGTGTGTCTGTGTCTGTGTGTCTGTGTGTCTGTGTCTGTGTGTCTGTGTGTCTGTGTGTCTGTGTGTCTGTGTGTCTGTGTGTCTGAGCGTCTGTGTGACTGTGTGACTGTGTCTGTGTGTCTGTGAGTCTGAGTGCCTGGGTGTCGGTGTGTCTGTGTGTCTCTGTGTCTATGTGTCTGTGTGTCTGTGTCTCTGTGTGTCCCGCCAAATTCTGTGGGTCACAATCTCTTTGATATAGAGATTGGTTAGCATTGGTTGCTTACGTTACTATTATAAATAGTAATAATTGTACATTTAACATTTATTAAAAGTAAAAGCGATACTGTTCATTATATCTCACTAATGAAATGTGTAAGTTACAAATACAACCTTCTTTAAAAATTTAGGTATGATGCAAGTGTAATAATAAAATTATTAAAATTATTTCAATTCTTTTAATGCCTGTTTGCGTATTGGAAGGTCGTGTGTTGTTCCACACCAGTCATATTATTATTGACCAAAGCTTTCTTTAATTCTTTTTATTTTGTTTAAAAATTGTAGTCGTTTGCAGTAAAATAAAGTACATCTTTCGTAAAAATGTCAGTAAATTCCCTTAACTACTTCTAGTAGTTCGTAATCGTTAAGTACTATAAAAATAATAAAATATAAAATGCACCGTAAGTATCTTCCATTTTTTCTATAAATCTAAGAGCATTATTAATAAGTGTACAAAAACTAAAACTCGCACTCCTTATTTCGTTATAAACTTAGCACGCAAGATTGATTATACGACAGGTTCATTTATTATACATGTCTGCTAATTCCATATCAATCCTCCTAGGATTTCCGAGAGCACACCTGTCAATAATGATAAATCTAATTTTATAAAATTAAAATGAATAATTTCTTACTCGCACACGGTTGTACTTAAATATATTATTAATTCAGGATTAACACTTAACAGGTTGAGAATGCTCTTCTAGCATTGCCAGACCGAACAAAATTCCAGTCAAAATACAAACTACATTATAAGATTATATATCATATAGTGTGTAAAATCTTACATTTTCAGTTTCGGATTAGCGCTTTGTTTAACGCCGACATATATACACCATTGCCTTTTCCTTCCTACATGTATGATGAAAAATAAATGGTGAAGCGAAATTAGTGGACACTAACGTTACAGGTGATTGGTTAAAAAGTGTTTGGCCGGAATTACGACGAAAATCTAAAGATGAAAACATCTACAACGCCACGAAGCAGGATTATTTTTCAATTTAACGCCAGATACCACTTTAAAATTTAAAAATGAAAAATGTATTGGTGGAAAAATGTTGAAAAATCATCTCACTGTTTTAATTTGCATCAATATGACGGGAAGTGACAAAAAAAAATTGTTGGTAATCGGAAAATCACAAAATCCTCGTTGTTTTAAAAATGTTAAGTGCCTACCAGTTGACTACACCTCTAACGAGAAAGCTTAGATGGCATCTACAATGTTTGAAGAGGAAATTAGAAAATGGGATTATAAATTACGACGTAACATAATTGCCCAGGGCATCCTGAATTGCAAAATTTAACCATCACCCTTATTTTTTTTACCACCAAGCACAACGTCTATCCTTCAACCCATGGACCAAGGGATTATCAGGAGTTTTAAAAATTTCTACCGTCGCTTACTAGTGTTACAGTTAATCGATCGAATGGAAAATAAACAGGATCTTAAAATAAGCATGTTAGATGCAACTCACCTAATGAGTGATGCGTGGTATAATGTGACACCCACAACAATTCAGAACTGTTACAAAAAAGCTGGTTTCGTTTCTGCTGTAAATGAAAGTTTCAAGTGTTTTAAGAGGTAATCTCAATGATGTTAAATTTAAACCAAACCGTCAGCTGAAAATAAATGAAATTTTTAATAACTCTCCTAATGCTTAAGAGATATTTCGCTTTTTAATGCAAAATAATGTATTTTTATGCGTAATAAACTATATTTTTAAAAATGCAGTATCCTTTTTAATTTTTAGAGTTTCTCGGATATAACGTTTAACGGATTACGCATTGCTTTTACTTATTTAATATCTAAAATCCTTTGCAAAACTGTATAACTTTTAAAAACAACGCATTACTTTGATAAGGTTACGATAAATAAATATCATTTTCAGGTTAGGATATTATCATTCTTATCTATCTACACATTCATTTGAACAATTCAGCACAAATTAGTTCTAATTGATAAAAGTGAGTAATTTTATGGTTTTTAATACATTATGTATTCCAGGTTGTCATTGTATTGGGAATAGCTGGTCCACGTAGTTGCAACTAATTAATATAATTAACGAATGATTATTTTCGAAACTTTTTTCAGTTAACGTCATAGATGCTTAAACAAAAATGACACATTATTTGTTGTTAAAGCATAGAGACTAATAAAATTGGTTGTGTCGAGTTATTCGGAAGGTATGTTAATCTACAAAAATTAGAAAGACAACACTTCAGGCGCATCTATATTGGCTGATTCTGAAGCAACTGTAGAACGTGAAAAAAGACTGCATGAGTGGAAATCTACCGTAGCTGCTGATGATTATGTTGAAAACTGCTTTAGTAACAAAATACATATTACGAAAAATATCTTACAACGTAGTGAAGAAGCAACCGCTTCTAAAGGTTGGCTATCTGTTTTTAAATACTTTCAATTTAGTATCGGGCGGGTATAATTGTAAGAATCTATGTAACCATTAATAATTAAATTTGATTTGTCGTTTGTCTCAGGCTTTGCTTATAGTCACTTTTAACGATATTTAATGGTATATACCAGGGACTAAATTACAACTTTTTAATCCCTTGAATAGTAGTTGCTCCTTTTTCCAGCGAACCGTCTAGAAAATGTATATAAAATTATATAAATAATGGCATATAACCTTGTTTACTTCTATTTTGAAGTCAAAGGTGGCGTTACCATTTTATTTTGTACGAGTAGAAAAGTAGGGATTAATCAGAAAAAGGTCATGTGACCTTCTAAAACTCAGGTTGCTGGTAAAAAGCAAGGGATGGGCGGTTATAAAAGTGGGGAAAAGTCACGTGGGTGTAGAGCAAACGAGGACACTTCTAGATTGCCTAAGGGTTGAAAATCCAAGATGCTGAAAATCCTAAGAGTTAAATATCTAAGGTGGGGGAAGGGTTAGTGGTGTACAATAATGCAATAAATGTGTAAGCGAAAGATATGCAATAGCTTAATTTATTAAAGTGGGAGTCTAGGGTTGAAAATGACATGTGTATGTAACTTTCCAACCTGAATGGTGTAAAAGAAAAAACAAAGAGGTACAGTCCAACAACGTAAATAGACTTCAACAAATAGAAACCAACCCAGCGTCCTTATATTTGATGGTGAGACACGATTTTTACATGGACTAAGACGTTTTAATCAATAATCTTAACACGTTCACTGCGTTAACCGCTAGAAGTGATTATTGTTCATATGCGTTACGGGACGTATGTGTCCCGTATAGGATTATACTGATGTGCGTTACGGGACATATGTGACTCGTAGAGGTGCTTTATATTTATCGCCCATAGAAATTCCAAATTAACACAGGTGTCAATTTGTTGTGGAAATTTGTTACGTCCTATGTTCACGCAATCACTGACAGGGGCAGGATGTGAATCATTTGATTCTTGGGGGTAGAAGAGGGCTCAACTTCAAACTTGCAAAAATTCTGGGAATGTCTTAGAAATCAATGTTAAAGTTGTGAAACTGGCTTACTGTACCACGAGTGATGATACAATAAGAAAAGAATTTTTTAAATTCGACCCCTTTCTTTCGGTATGAATTCGTTATCAATACCTCTAAATCCTTGTACGTCCAAGTATGCGTCCATCTTCTTTCACTTGCTGCTGGATACTGAAGTTTGTAATCTAGAGCTGTCCCTTCTAACAGGTGAAATCCACGACCACATTTCGATGTTTATCGATCTCAATCACGTTATCGAATTGGGCGTATACCAAAAAGTTAACGGTTTCTACGAGAGCTTCTTCAAAGCCGACTTCTAGGCGAAGGGAACCGTTTCTAACTAAATTCCATTGTGTGCTAGCGTTTGCAGACAAGTCAGGGGTTAGGTCGAAGGCCATTAAACAGTAGCCGTTGGGGTAATCGCTTTTCGATATATAGTTACCCTCATTAAAAAAATTAATACCAGTACCTAAGAATAAGGTGTGATATGCCGTTATATATAAAGCATTAGCTATAAAGTCTGGTTGTAAGGCCTTCGAAGGAATTTGTTGGCCGTCAATATATAACGACATGTAATTCATATTGCTGTGATGAAAACTGAATGGATTTGAGGGGTAATCACCGTTGAAGGATTTATTTGCGACAAAACCTACGATACATCGTTTAGGTAGCTGACCAAGGAAGATATTATCCAATGATTTTCGCTGTATGCCTGTAGGTATAGTTAACACTGTTACGTCGGTCCTAAAACTTTAACATGTGCAATTAGAATGATGCGGTTGATTCGCATTCGTCTCACCAGTAAACTAGCGTGCATAATTCGCTTCTAAGTTGAAGCGTGCGCCACCATTAGACTGAAGGTGTCTCTTGATCGTACAAATTTAGCCTTTAATTCAACAGCGCTTATGAGAAACTTTTCTTGATTAAAAAATCCGAGTGCACGTGACCAATCATCTTAATTTGTTTGCTGGTCACTGCAAGTACTTGATGTTTCGACAAACCGTTATTTGCGTTTCCCAGTGTATTCATCTGCCCAGCTGTATCATTGTACCATAAGGTACAACCTAGATGTGTACTCTTGGCCTCCTTTCCATAATTTAGCAACGTTTCGATATATGAGCAGTAGTCGTAGGTGCAGTTTGGTTGTGACACCATCTTCAGATTTAAGTAAACCTTCACTTGTGAGAAAAGCGAATGCATCCAATTGTTTACCGGTGCTACAACATCCGCATGAGTAAGTCCTGTATCATCTTGCCTTAGAACTTTAGCTGTGATGTACAACGTGGTCTGACTTAAATCTATGTAATCGTTCCCATTTACGGGCACTACAAATTCTGTCGGAGCGTCATCACTAAGTGCTAATAAGGGCTTGTAAAATATCCATTCACCACCCTCGATACTTGTCTGCGTTGACGGTAAAGCGAACAAATCCAATTCGCTTTTACATGATTGAGCATGTAGGAAAGCGATTATCTTGAAAATATATCGTCGTAAGTAGGTTTCTTCTTCTTAGCAGTAACAGCTCTCGTCGAGACTGGTTATTATAGCCCGAAACCTCCATCGTTTTATGGATTTTCTCATCGCTGGCATAATTTCCCGAGGCGAAACGTAGCACATACCATCAGTCCTCAATATAAATGGCTTTCTCGCTGTCGTGTTGGAAATGTGATGCAGCCTTTTTTAATATCGTCTATGTGGGTCCTGTGGGTGGATCAGTTCTATAATACATTAAATTGTCTGTCGCACTTACAGCGGCAAAATAACAAGGGTACCAAATTTCCGAAATGCCTACAACCCATGAGCCTGGTAATCTTATTTGGCAGTTGTGTAATAAAACTTGACGTCATATTGTCGGGAAAATACGTCATGGAACTATTACCTAATAAGATAAAATAAAACTGCATTTTATATATCTCTCAGCTGCGAAGCTAACACCCAGCTATTAAATTTGTCACTGTATCCACTTGACCAGGTATTTTTTATGTGGTCCACGGCCCTTCTCTGCTAAAATCTTATGGACTTTGAATAGGACGTCTTTATCAACCGTAACAACTTGCAACTCCTCCTCGTAAAAGGTACCCGCAATAGGATCGTTATTAAGATAGCTTATGTGATAAACAGGAGGTCTTCATGTTATCACTGCACTAATTGTAAAAACTTCCTCACTCCAGTTCGTTTCATATCCCTTCTCAAAGGTGTACTTAGTTCTGGCTATTCTAACATGTTCCCCGGCTTTATATTTAGGATGAGGTGATGTGCCTAAGCCTTTCGCGTACAGGTTATTCCACACTTCCAAAATGTTTCATCGTTTACAGTCGCAGGGGCCATCTTTATACTGGAATGAGGGCTATTGTTGTAAGCAGTCACGCGTTTTTGGAGCACATCAATATACCTGTAGGAATTTTTGTAGGTGGAATAACGCCACATCTTTGTTTTCATTATTTTATTATATCTTCCAACTACAGATGCTTTTATATCAGGGTTATTTGTTACATAGAAATTGACATTTGGTTTCTTGAAAAAGTTTTGCACACTGACCGCCACAAACTCCTTGCCTTTATCCGTCTGTAGATTTGCCGACGTATTATCACTTTCCTTAAAAATATCGGTGAATGCTTCAATTACAGATGCTGCTGTCTTCGTTTTAAGAACCCTCGCCCAGGCCCTCTTGCTAAACACATCAATAACCGTTAGCATGTAGTTGTATCCATTATTGTGTTTACTTAAAGTTCGCATATCGCAAAGATCTGATTGCCACAGATCATTGCCAACAATACATTTATTTTGTGAAAATTTTTTTCTGACAGGTTTATGAGCCTGCAGCCATTTTTTCACTTCACCATATCTACCCTTTACAGCATTAACTAAAGGTGTTATATCAGCAAACCCTGTCGGATGCTTTGGATCATAGTATACAGCATCCATGTTACGTTCTCCACTTCTCCCAATCCAGTGAAAGTCTTCTTCTTCGAAAGGATCTTCGCGGGGTTTCCCTTGATTCACTATCGACATCGTAATTCTCACCTATAGTTGTGAGGCTCGGTTCTATGTTAGGTGATACAGTATCATCACGTCTTCGAGTATTTCCGATAAACTCTCGTGGTATATCTATTTCTTTAACATACACCGCAAACTGTCGCCAGCCGTGTGGGTTTGTAACTTTTCGCTGTCTTAAGGTTTGGTGAACCAGGTCGATAATATTGGAATGAGGGACGATCTCACATTTTATTGTGACAGTACCCCTTTTATTCCAAAATACAACACCGCCCGTATTCAGTATACGCAAGAAATCAGTGCCTTTCTTCCTGTATGAAACAGTGTTGATACTATCTCGTCGTCTACCAGACCCTGGAGTTTCGGCGAATCCCTAATTATCTCCATCACCGCTGATTGTTATTCTAGCACCATTTAATGTTCCTAACAGGAGCGGTAGAAATGCGCCGTCCTTCTGTACGAGAAACTATTTCTTCTTTTTATAGATTCACCTCTCTGTGCCATCCGCCTTAAAATGTGCTTATGTTGAGAGAGCAGCTGCTTCTGATCAGCTAACAGAGGTACACGACCTTTTAAAATGCTATGTGCACACTCGCAAATGCATTCCACCATGCTTACTATCCAGGCATTTCAATAAAGCGTCACGCTGACCTTTACTTAATCTGGCTATTGCGTGCAGGATATCGGTGTTTTGGTCAACCATCATATATGATGTAATATTTATGACTGTGAAGCTTAAACCATTTTTTCTCTATATACAGGTGGGCCACCACCAACGCGTCGGTCTCTAGCACCCAAACGACTGAATTTTTTCTAAATCTGTTTGGGCGAGAATATGTAAGCCTTCTAGGACTACAATCTAAAATTAGTTTGATTTATACAGGGTGATCTACAAACTTGTTACTTATCAAAGTTATATTATTTTAAATGGAATACCCTCCTTTTTAATTTTTTTTTGAAATAAGGTGTAAAAATAAGGTAGACTTTCATTAGAGTTCCCTATACCTAAACCTTACAGTTTCCGAAATATTTAACATTTTTTGAAAATGTAGGGTTGTCAAAAAATTCAAGTATTTTTCGATTCAGAAAAGATGAGACAATCTAATCTAGGTCATCGTAATAAGGATATTTGGAAGTACGTATTCTGTTGTTTATTGTTTCAAATCATAATTTATAAAATACAAAGAATAACGCGTAAAGTTAACAAACTTCAAAGTTAAATATCTTTGTTATTTTAAATACAACGCCCAAGAAATTTTTATCGGAATGGAATAGTCTTTTGACAATAGTTCGAACTGTATTAGGGTTCCCTTTACCTAACTTCAATACTTTTCGAGAAATTAGTGTATTTGTTAGATTTTTAGAAATTACGCCATTAACTCATGTCGATCAGTTAGAATTCTGTGATTTACAAAGGTTACAAATGTGTTAAACGGTTTTGGTTTATTAAGGTTATCAAGGTTATACGGTTGCTGGTCTTGAAAGAGACCGAGAGCCTACTGCTGGATTTGTCACTACAGTAAATGTTCCACTGATGACCGTCTTCTTGAATGCATGGTCTAATTCTTTCTTCCAAATTTTGTCTGACTTTTCTTAACATATCTGGAGTAATTGTGTCCACCGCATTTCTAATTCTCTCTTTCATATTGTTTGCAGTAGTAGCAGGAATATTGTAAACAATATTTTTAATATATCCCCATAAAAGTAATCCATTGGAGTAAGACAAGGCGATCTTGGTGGCCAATGACATGGTCCGTTCCTTCCAATCCATTTATTAACAAATTTACTAGTTAAATAATTTCTAACTCTACGATCAAAGTGTGCGGTGCCCCATCTAATTGTAGCCACATATTCCTCTAATGTTCAACGGAACGTTTTCGAGAAGTGTCCAAAAGTCTCGCTTTAAAAATCTCAAAAATTTAAATGACCATTGAAAAGTATGGTCCAATTACCTGATCTCCAATAATTCCTGCCCATACGTTTATGCTCCAACGATTTTGGCGGTCAACAGTATTAAAAGCATGCCTATTCTCGGTATCATAATAGTGAAAATTTTGTCTATTTACCAAACCGTTGTTGTGAAATGTTGATTCATCAGTAAACAAAACGAAATTTAAAAATCTTGTTGATCCCTATTTTTCAATTGCCCACAAACAGAAATCTATTCGTTGTTGAAAGTCATTGCCATACAAATTTTGATGAATTTCTATGTGATAAGCATGAAATTTGTGTTTTTGAGAACTCTTCTACACTTCCTCTACTTAAATCTGTTTGTCTAGCAATTACTCTAGTACTAGTGTGGAATTTTCAGCGATAGATCCTAATACTAAAAACTCACTATCTTCATTGCCAGTTACCGGTTTACTTTTATTAGGTTTTGATAGGCAGTGTTACCTGTGGCTCAAATGTTTGTAAAAGCCTTTCAAAAGCTCTCGTATAAGGATGGTTGCGATCAGGGTACTTTTGGGCATAAACCTGGAAGCCAAAAGACAATTTTCATGGCATTCTCCTATGGTCAACACTATATCCACTCTTTCTTGCACTGAATATTTCATTGTAATGAAAAAATCATCAATAGTTATAAACACTGTCGTATTTTGTAATACGTCAATATGACAGAAATGTTTATAAATCAAAGAATTCTAACTGATCGACATGAGTTAATGGCGTAATTTCTAAAAATGTAACAAATACACTAATTTCTCGAAAAGTATTGAAGTAAGGTATAGGGAACCCTAATACATTTCGAACTATTGTCAAAAGACTATTCCATTCCGATAAAAATTTCTTGGGCGTTGTATTTAAAATAACAAAGATATTTAACTTTGAAGTTTGTTAACTTTACGCGTTATTCTTTGTATTTTATAAATTATGATTTGAAACAATAAACAACAGAATACGTACTTCCAAATATCCTTATTACGATGACCTAGATTAGATTGTCTCATCTTTTCTGAATCGAAAAATACTTGAATTTTTGACAACTCAACATTTTCAAAAATGTTAAATATTTCGGAAACTGTAAGGTTTAGGTATAGGAACTCTAATGAAAGTCTACCTTATTTTTACACCTTATTTAAAAAAAATTAAAAGGAGGGTATTCCATTTAAAATAATATAACTTTGATAAGTAACAAGTTTGTAGATCACCCTGTATAAATCAAACTAATTTTAGATTGTAGTCCTAGAAGGCTACATATTCTCGCCCAAACAGATTTTGAAAAATTCAGTTGTTTGGTGCTAGAGACCGACGCGTTGGTGGTGCCCACCTGTATATATATATAGTAATATATTTTTATATAGCACATCTGTATTCTGTTTTAAATACAATAAATATCCGTGCGGATTAGACGTAGCATCTTGGCACGCAGCCTCTAAAAATTTAGGGTTGTCAGGTTAAATCTGCCTTGCTAAATGCTGTATCTGTGCCCTGTCATGTGGATTCTTGAACAAGATTATTTAATCAGCATTGAGAGAGATATCTCGCTGTCCACGTTTTGATGACATATGTTTTGCGTTAAGAAAAACACGCTTAGATTTTTATGATGACAACCCTTTGTAAAAATATCAACCACCGAATCGTTAGTCTCACGAATTAGATCGTCAATTATTATTACGGTTTTTACCGTCAAACTGTTCCATATTAGGTAATCCTTTCTGAAAATTCACTGAGAGATCTTTGAATAATGGTTGCCATTCGCCGTAAAACCAGATAATTTTTTCAAAAGCTGTATCGCAGACATAATCGATATTTTTTAGAAAATCAACGATAAAATACGATTTCACAACCAGATGGCCCCTCTACTATTGCTGAAAAGGGATGCTTAAACTGACCTTCCATCTCGAAACGCTAATCGATACTAAAGAGTATTCCATTAACATCGCAACTTAAATACTAGGTGAAAAAATCTCCAATCACAGGTATATATATTCCACTCTGTTTTATCGTGCTTATCTTTTAACACCAAGATAACCCTATCTGTTGCTGTCTTTTAAATATTTACTAAAACCAACACGCGCATCGTGTATTAACAATAATAGTTTGATGTATATCTAATTATAATGTCTAAGGGGCTACGACAAGAGGGCGCAGACCTAACACAAGTTCTTACAGCTGTCGTACAAGTTAGAGTTAGAGCCCCTTTATTTCAAATTTCCCGCCAAGGAGGCCACGATACGAGGGCGCAGACCTGACACAAGTTCTTATAGCTGTCATATGAGGTAGCATTAGGTCCTGTTATTAGAACGTTGTATGCGCACTCATTTGCATACCTTCCAGGGGCTGAACTGCCAAAAAGATTTTAATACAACCAAAAGGGTCCTAATTAGGGTGAAAATTCCATCAAGGGGATGAAAATGGTCCCCGAAAAGAAGCCATAAAAAAAGGAGAGAACTGCCAAAAAGATTCTTAACACAACCAGAAGGGCTCTAATTAGGGAGAAATTTGAAAAAAGTGAAAGTTAGTGTCCCAGGGGGCGGGTCTTGTGACGTAAAAAAGTGAAAGTTAAAGTTTCGGTGTTCTACTCGATCATACTAAATAGCATTGAATTGACAATGGTACGGCGGCAATCGTAACACCTTATGTCCAGTTTTTGATGCAATTTCGTGTATTTCGGATATTTTTGGTATACGGTTTTCTTGAATTAATTCCAACAGTTCTCGTTTAAACGTAACCCTGTCGAAAGGAACTTTACGGTTTTGTAAGTAACTGCAAATTTCTTCATTCGTAGAGGACGTATTTGGAATTTTCTCTAACAGTTTTGAATGGTAACCTAACACAATTAAACTCGGTTCACTTAAGTTCGGTATTAATTGTGCTTCGAACCATTTTGCAAACAATTCGCTATACATGTATCAATGATAACCAGCATGTGGATTTTTTGTTGAAAATAACATCGAAGCGTTTGGTACAAATACGTTTTTATTTCCTGCATTAGGTCATTAAACCTAAAAACATTTCCGCTACAGCAAAAATCGAAAGGTGAAAATTGTTCGTAACATTTTCTTTCCCCATCGGTTTCTTTTTAATAATTTTTTAGGTATTATCGTGCTAACTTTTTTTAGGAGATCCTCTACTGAAAATCCACGTCTCGTCTAACAACACAGGATCATAATCTTTGGTTCTTTATTCGTAATGTAGTGGTAGTCCCTCAAAAACCGAACTCTGCGTGATGCAGTATGGTCCAATTCATATAGACCTCTCCTACCATCATCTTTTGTAAAAGAAAAACCAATGGAATACAATAACCGTGTTAAACTTGCAATCCTGAAGTTAAACATATCCACTCCTGAAGCTTCTCGCTTTAAAGCAGCTACAGTAACTTGATAGCCTAATAAAATATTAGCTAATTATACACAATTTGGGTAAAATGATTAGGCATATACGTTTTGAATGCATTTCATAAATTTTGCGTTTAACAAAGTCTTTTATGTAGTCATCGACCTCGGATGATATCATTTTATTTCTTTTGCGTTTAAAAGAGACCTCCGGTTGATTTGGTGCTGCACCAAGAAACCTTTTTTTTTTAATATTTGTTAAGTTCTAAATTCAATTTAATAACCTAAAAAGTTGTACCTGCATAACAGAAGTACCACCATTGTCACGTTCTCGTTCAAAATAATGAAGAACATTCATAATTACTTGTTGAGCTTGTAACCTAAGATGTTTGTAATAACGTACATACGCAAGCTTAACTGATTTTAACTCTAGCAATGAACAACATGCCAGTGGACCGTTAATTTATTTATGTAGTATGTAGTGTTGTGTACATAGTACCAATAAGTCTTAGTTATTGTTTTTATATTGTTGTGTGTTTTTATATGTGGCATAGACATGAATAAAAAGTACTCCTACTTAATAAAGTTCTGCGCAATTTCGTTTTATTATTTACTATAATTTTATGAAACTGAATTTAAACTTTTATCTGCAAAAGTGAAATCACTAAAGCTAAAAAGTTGTTCGAACAAGGAAAATGCAATGAACTAGATACATCTCCTTTAGGCAGTTGTAAATTTTGGTCTTTAGCTAAAGCCATTAGTAAAAACTTTGGAACATCTTCATTTCCCCCCCTGATGTCTATTGACGGATCGGTAGTTGCTGATTCTGTAGACAAAGCCAATGTTTTTGTGGATTTGTTTGCATCAAACTCGTGCCTCAATGATTCTGGAAAAGATGTGCCCCTAGTCAACTCTTCTTCATACGCTATGAAACCAATTCATTTTCGGTACAAGCTCTTGGAATCGATCATCAGTAGGCTTGATCTCAATAAGGCGACTGGCCCAGTCGGTATCCCAGCTATTGTCTTAAAGAAATGTTCCCCCGAACTAGTACCAGTCCTATCTAAGCTCTATACGATCTCTATGTCTTATGGGGAATTCCTTTCATCATGGAAGTTAGCAAATGTTCAACCTATTCCCAAAAAAGGCTATTAGACTGATCCCTCAAACTACCGACCAATTGCCATTACTTCCATTTTGTCTAAAATTGTGGAAAAAGCCATCAATCAGCAACTGCTCACGTTCCTTGAAACTAACAAACTCCTTAGTGACCACCAATATGGGTTTAGGCAAAGTCGTTCAACAGGCGATCTTCTTTCATATGTGACCCAAGTTTGGAACAATACAGTAGAGAAGTCCGGTGAAACAGTTGTAGTCGCTTTAGATGCCTCAAAGGCATTTGCCCAAGTTTGGCATAGGTGTTTACTTGCCAAACTCACCTCGTTTGGGTTAAATGATAAGCTCATCAACTGGGTTTCTAGTTTCCTTGATAAAAGACGAATACGTGTCGCAGTTGATGGCTTTTTTTCAAAAGAAGTTAGAATTAACGCGGGCGTACCACACGGATTCGTTATAGCGCCTACACTTTTTGTGCTGTACATAAATGACCTTATTTCTTCAACAACTAACTCCATCCATTGCTTTGCTGAAGATAGCATTCTTCACTGTAGTTCATCTCAGTCTACTGATAGTGATAATCCACCTTCTATGTCAAATCAAGAAATTAAAGCTGAAATGGCAAATTCAATCAACAAAGACATTCAACGTATTCTCGAATGGGGAAGCAATAATCTAGTTAAATTTAATGCTAACAAAGCTCAGTGTTGCCTTATGTCCGCGAAAAAAGATCGATCATTTCCTGTTGTAAGTATGAATGGCTCAGTTCTTAAGTTTTCAGACCCTATTACTCTGTTGGGTATGACTGTATCTTCAAATCTCTCATGGGTTGACCATATTCTGTCAGCTACCAAAACAGCTGCTCGTAAAATAGGATTTTTGTACAGATCTAAGCAGTACTTTACCTCTCGACAACTCCTTCTGCTGTATAAGGCCCAAATTCGGCCTCATCTGGAATATAATTCTCACCTCTGGGTTAGTGCTCCCCAATACGCTCTCGATATCGTTGATCGTATTCAAAAGAGAGCGATTAGGCTTATAAAGGACCCGTCCTTAACTTCTCACATACAGTCCCTTGAGCATAGAAGGATGGTTTCAGTTCTTTCTTTGTATTATCGTTATTACAACGGCTATTGTGCTGCTGAATTATATTCTTTGATACAATCTCGGGTTATCTTTGCGAGAAACACTCGGTTCGCTCATTCACATCATCACTATGCAGTACAAATCTCCACTTGTGGTACCAGACGCGCGCAATCTACATTTTTCTACACGGCTTCTAACTCTGAAATGATCTCCCTAGTTTCTGTTTTCCTCTCACTTATATGAGAAAATTTAAGGTAGCTGTTCATAGGCATCTATTGGCAATTCATTATCCCTCTACCCATCCTCCTAAGTGTTCCTGAGTGCTTTAGCACCATAGGCCAAATTGAGCCTGTTCAGGTCCACAATCATAACAAAAAAACTGATGTTTTCTAAATTACAATTGTCATTTTCTGAAAGTGAACTGATTAATCTGAATTGCAACTAACACTTTTTGAAATAGTTTTTACTAATCTGAAATACATGTGGCGGATGCTTAAATTAACCATTCTGAATTACAATTAACACTTTCTGAAATATAATGGGTAATCTGAATTACAATTGACATTTTCTGAATTACACCTGGAAAAGGTGTAGATGTCTATTAACCTCTGTCTGTAATGAAGTGTTAAATGTCTATGTTTTCATAGATTATCGTTTTGCGTTTACAGTGTTGCCTTTTTTCGTAATGAACTTCTAAAAGGGGTTGCATAATAATCCTTAAAAAAATGTTATCAAAATTATTTCATTTCTTTTAATTTCCATTTTGTAGGTTGGAAGGTCGTGTAGTGTTCCACACCAGATATTTTTTACACGCCTTACAATTTATATTTAAAAGTTATTTTAAGCGTGATCCTTGTTTACTTTCATCTATTAAATTTCTTACCTTTAATAAAGGCACTCTTATTTTTTAGTGTATATTTCGGAATAAAACAAGAACTTTTTCATAAGACGCCACGTATAGACATGACAAAAGCTTCATTAAAAGTTTTAACTTCAAAGGTATTCGTTCCTACATAAAAGCTTTATAAAAACAAACAAATTCATTAGCAAGGGCTAAATTTTAATAATATTAAGCACTCAATAAAGGAAGAAAGTTTCCTAAAATAATTTTATGAATACAAAATATTGAAAAAAGTATTTATTCACAATTAAGTTTAACTTTCCGTTATTAAATTTAATACGTATCTACATCGCATAATTATTTGGGATATCCAGTTTAAGATAACATTGATTAATGTAAAGCCATAGATAAGCATAACAATTTCCTTTTCATTTAAAGTGTGTAAATGTGTTATCATCAATCTGTTTTCAGTCGTCTCTACGTTCAAGATGATCATTTATTGTGAAAATAATGCTTTAAAGCGATTCAATATCATTAATTTTCAGAGGTATTTTAATAATGATGCCAATTAATTATAACTCATATTTTTCAAAAAAGAGTCAAGATAAATAGAATTTATAAAGCAGTGATGACATGTGAAAAAGTATTCTCATAAATAGGTACATTAGTAATAATCATATTTGTGGAGCTTGCGTGCAAAACCGGATATATCCACTACAAATTTTTGAGGAAATGATAAAAACGTCTCATGTGTTTGCTTTTAAAAAGCATATTTATATCGATGGGTTTATCTAACTGATTAATGTACACTATTTTGGAAAAAAAGTAAAAAAATCTGTTTTATTGGCAAAAAAACATTGGATATACCCGGTTTAGGACCAAAATTAAAAAAAAAAGGCAATTTCTAAAACATTTTAATGTTTTTATTGTTTTTCTCAAAATGAACAAAATATGGAAAAGCAAAACAAACTTTTTTTTGCTTTAAAATAAACAAAAAAAATTACAAAATTAAATATGTATTGCAGCTTCTTCATGGAGGCAGCCACATAGCCTGTCTGCAACTTCTTGAGTTTCATTATTTTCTAAACCGTTTTCCTTTCTTTTTTCTACACCCACTAACAAGTTTTTGTACCATAGAAGGTCTTCCCTGCATTGACATTCTTCCCCAAAATGCTCCTTCATCAAATGGCTTAAACTTTGTTTTTTCTTATCGGGTATAGAATTGCCTAATGGTAGCCTACTTAGCTGCATGTTGTATTCTAACTTTCCTTTCTTGATAAGAGAATCCCAGGTATTGCAAGACGAAGTAAAGCGGTAATATTCAAACGTCATTACTTTAATAGCAGTTTCATCTTTTCTATTGATAAATTTTTTCAAGCCAATTTTTTTGCACTCTGAAATTCCTTTTCCAGCCCTGTAATATCATATATTTGCCAGTCAGTACCATGTGATTTTACAGAACCTATTTTTGAATAAATTTCTACGTATTTGTCATCGGATGTTATGACTGGATTTCTTTTCAAAATTTTCTCCCCCACCAAATGACCTGTCGGCAGGTAGGAAACTATATCCTCTGACTGGAAATGTTATTATTACTTCTGTCACATTTTCTGGAGCCTTATTTTTAAGCCAATACATTAGGGTGTGAATGATGTGCGAGTTCTTATTCTGCCCTCCACAACCATCGCAGCATAATCTAATAAGGTTTATGTCTTCGTAATTTAAATTTTCAAGATGGTGCAATAACGCCGAACCGATTTGAACTGCCCCCCTTCCAACCAAATCTTCTTTGTATGAAGACATAGAAACGCAGCAAAAAGCATACCAATTAATTTGATGTGAATAAAAGGCATCTCCGATTGGTGTATGGGGTAGCGGCTGGACTTGTTGCAAGTCAAAACAGAAGGTAATACTGTTGTCGGAGTTTTCTTTGCTGAGTTCATAAAAAGTGTTGGCCCTTTTTCTGTGAATGCGGTACTCCATAATTAGGTTCTTTCTTTTCTCTAAATCTTTCTTATGTTTTATTTGCTCTTTCAGTCTTATGCAATTGGATCACACATCAGAGGCCGGGAATGAGAAGCCGATATTAAAATCATTCAAAAGATGCTTCTAAACATATCATAGCTGACTTGATCTTCTCGATTACATCCTCTGTTATACATTTTATGCAATTTTGCCACGAAAGATTTGCGGAAAGGTATATACGCTTGGACTTTTTCCTATAATAATGACTTTCCTTGCCTGGCAATTTTCCAATAAACTGTCGTACTTTTCGTTTTTTTGGTGCGGTTTTATGAGATACTGTATCACCACCTGTATTCTCCTTCGGTTTACGCTAATATCTTCTGCTTCCGTAACACAAATTGCAGTTTAAAACATTAAAACACTTGTTTTTTCAAATTTCTGGGACGATTGAAAACACGTGTTACATACCAACAACAACCGATACCGAACTAAAAAATTCAACCGATTCGAACAGACTTGCTGATTGGGATATATCCGCTTTTGCTTACAAAATTTGGATATAACCGCTTTTACTCCAAATTTCCAACTGTACTTAACGATTTGAATGAGATATATCTCGTTTTGGTCACAAATGAATAGATGTATCGATAGATCTCACGATATACATCATAAAACCATAAAAACATGATTTTGTGTAAAAAGTGGATATGTCCGGTTTTGCACGCGAAAATTATTTTTACTTTTCATTATAGTTATGAAGAAAACTTTGTTTACTCAGCCTAGTTTCCTCTTTTTGATTCCTTAATAATTAAGTACAGCAAATAAAGTAGGAATCTGAAGACACAGATTGATTTCAAACCTGGGCACAGCAGTTTTGTTAATAGTTATTTAACCATCAAGTGTATTAATATGAACGATGAGACATTTTAACGTGTTTATGTTGTAACAAACTTCGAAGGTGTTGTTAACAATTCACCTCTAGGTAAGCAACTTAACGTGCATTTCGTGCAGCGTGTGTTGCATATCTAGTTGCATAAAACATGCATTTAATTATTTTAATTATAACTCATACGCATTTCGTTTGCACATTCAATTTCAGACATGTTCATGCGCAAAGACCTTTTGGGAGCGTCGTCTTTGTGCGATATTGAAAGGTAGTAGAGCACCCATTTTTGCTCTATTAATTATTTTTTATTAAAAGTGCTATAAATTTTATGGTGAGTTTATTTAAAATTATTTTACAATGTTTGAGACGTTTGCATTTCAGGCATTTTTTTTTACTATCACGTTTACTTTTTATTTTGACTTTAACTTCACCTTTTACCGTTAATCCAATTTAAGGTATTAGTACGATTAATCAAAAGTGATTTAATCACCTGCGTTAATGGGCAGTGGAATCCCAAAGCCCCTTAATCCTGCAAATTCATTAATTTGGGAATTATTAAGCATACAAATCTAGACTTATTTCAACCCTGAAGTAATATTACGCAACAATTGACATAAACGCTGACCCAGCTAGCAGCCGTTTCGTTATCTACAGTGTAACCAAGTATAAGGTATTCTGATTCCTTTAATTACTCATAATAATATTAATTATTCATTAGGTTATAACGTTACTAACACTAGAATTAAGATATTTTAGTTTATAATTAAATATAGGTTGTGTAATAAAATTTGTTATTGTAGAAATTTTCTTTTACTTTATTGTATAATGGTTCGATTTTAAATCGAGCATATCTAGGTACATGAACCTGGCCCACTTTAATCTACGACTGAGCATAAGGCAGCAAATCTTCTATTTATTACACAAACTGTTAAGTAGCTAAAATGTGTAGTCATGGGTGTAGAAGTATAATTATGGAACCTTAAGCTTTTTACAACGTTTGTTATGAATATTTGAAATGTCTCCTCCGATTGAGAATCCCACCGACTGTGAAATACGCGCTGTGATTCGTTTTCTTAGTGTTAAAAGCATGAAAGCGGCTGAAATCCCTCCTGAGAAAATGTTATGAGGGTCGAGATGGTACGAAAATGAACGAAAGCTTTTAAAGATGGCCGTACAAATGTGATTGATGAGGAACGAAGTGGGCGACCTTAAATCATCACTCACAACTGCATAAACTTGATGAAAAAGTGAGAGAACAGACGCTGTACGATTTTATCATTATCTAAAGAGATTCCTGTATGTGTGTGTGTGTGTGTGTGTGTGTGTGTGTGTGTGTGTGTGTGTGTGTCGAAGTGTTCTTTATTAACTTTTGACGTTTAAATTATCGAAAGTTATGCTCACGCTGGGTACCGAAAATGCTGACTGAGGTGCATAAAAGCAAACGTTTAGCCAATTCTTTGACTTTGTTAGAGATGTACAGTGAGGAAGGCAAAGAGTTTCTAAAACCAAATTGTCACCGGCGATGAAACATGAGTGGCTTACATTACACCAGAATCACAGCAGCATTCAATATCACGTAATATCCAGCAAATTTCAGCCCGGAAAATAATGTATATTGTTTTGTGGGACAGGAAGCGTATGTTGCTTGAGGTGACACAATAAATTCTACGACTTATTGTGAGACCTTAAGAAAACTGGGCCGTGCAATTGAAGACAAAAGGCACGGCATGCTGAGTAAGGGAATCGTTTTGCTGCATGACAATGCCCGTCTACAATCAAACTCATCAACTGATCGAATCATTTGGCTGGAAACAACTTGGTCACCCTCCGTAAAGCCCCTATCTAGCGCCCAGTGACTACCTTGTGTTCCTACATTGAAAAATTTATCTGGGTGGTCAGCACCACCACAACGATAAATATAGCAAAACAACCGTGTTGCAATTGTTATATAACCATGCGGCAGATATCTACGAGGATGGTATTCAAAAGCTGGTTTCAAGATACGACAAGTGCCTTAATATTGGTGGGAATTATGTAGAGAAATAGATTAAAATACAGGATTTCATATAAAAATAAAATTATTAAGAAAAGTTTACTTGTTTTCCTTTTTATTTCAAAATTGTACTTACTTTAAAAATACACATATTCGTTTTGTTTATTAAGAATCTAGAAAGCTAAAGAAGGTGAGGTCAAATGCTTTTGGAATAACTAAAGCGACTACAACTGTTTCAACGGATGGTTCTAATGTATTACTTTAATACTGGATTACATATGAAAGGAGAGCACCTGTTCAATGACTCTGTCTAAAGTTATATTGGTGGTCACTAAGGAAATTGTTACATTCAAGGAAAGGAATTAGCTGTTGCTTGATGACTTTTTTCCGTAACTTTAGACAAAATAAAATTGATTGCAATTGGTTCTTTCTGGGAATAGGTTGCACATTTACAAACTTCCATGATGGAAGGAGATTCCACAAGAAGACATATGGATCGAGTACAGTTTAGATCAGACTGGTACTAGTTCGAGGGAACATTTCTTTAAGATAATAGCTGGGATACCTTCTGGACAAGTCGCCTTATTGAGATCAAGCCTGCTGATGATCGATTCTAGTAGCTTGTACTGGAAGCGAATTGGTTTCATAGCGTATGATAAATAGTTTACTAGGGGAACATTTTTTCCAGAATCATTACGAGTTTGATCCAGATCCGTTAAAGGATGTCATTGGAGGAAATGAAGATGTCCCAAAGTTTTTAGTATGGTTTGTAAGGTATTAATGTTTTGGGAACACACTATACATAAATAAATTTATATGCCACTATACGTATAAATTGTATATACAATTTTGATAGATATCGGCGTATGCGGATAAGAGAAGCATTCTTCCGGCGAACGCTAAGTATACTTTCGGCTAAGTTTCGTAATTTTCATTAGGATGGATACTGTGGGCTAATTAGGAAAATAAAGAATGCTTGGCCGAAAACTAATTAACGATTCACCATTAATCTTGGAAATTTTCATTTAAAAATATAGTTTGAATTGGTGACTAGTAAGGATAAAACTGGAGAAAACTAAATTACTCCTGTTTTTTAAGTATAATAAATTGGTTCCTTACTAAATTTAATTGCCAATTACCGGCTACCAAATGAACAAATAAGTAAATATGTACACATTAGAAATTTGTACAAGCTGCGATTGGTTGGAATAAATAAATAACTAATTTTATTGTTATAGCTATAATCTGTGTGGCGAATAAATGTCTGGCTTTATTTGTTGGAGATTATTGTGAATAATTGGATTTGTTGAATAATTTTTAATAAACTATTGTTGATTGGAAACTTTTTATTAAATTGCAATTGGCTATCTTCCTGAGGTTCGTAGTTACTGCAATTTAGATTATAAACTACGTGGCGCCCTGAACCCTTCGTTTTTTGGTAATATAGAAATTTGGTTATTTAAAACCCACCCCTTCCCCTGAGCTTGTCTACCCCAAATTGTGCTACGTTACAGGTTCTAGCTTAAGATCAAAATTTACGACTGCATTTTCATTATTCAAACATTTTAGTTTTAAGTGATAGCACTTGTACAGGTATTTCTAGCCCCAACGTAGTTATTCCTGAGCGTTTTATTGGATTACTATTTGGTACAAGATTCGTGTTTGAAAGATATCGAATCAGTACAAGCCTTATTGAATCAGGCTTGGTAACGAGAATGACCAATACGGTTTCGTTTTTTGGGAATAAACAACTCTATGAGGATGACTTCGGTTACTGAAAGAACAATGCCCGAATACGAAGACGATTTAATAAAATATTCACGCCATGTGCAGGCTGCTAATAAATCCTGTAGATCACTCCATTTAAATGACCTAAAACACCGCATAGCTCTATCTGTGTTGTGAACAGGGGAATTTAAAGCAGTAGAAATTGTTTCTGTTAGACAATGGTCAGATGGTCCTAGTGGCAAAAGAACCGATGTTTCTTAAGCAAGTGATGTTTGAAAGATGTCTGGCAGATGTGGAATATGGTTAGGGTTATCAAGGATTCTAGTGAGTTGGGAAATTGCTTGAGTGAGATAACATGAATGCATTATTATTGTTGGTCGCCTTTATTTATTTCAGGAAAAGTACAAAACAATTTATTTTCGATAAAAACAATATATTTTGTATACAGCAGGATGAAGCCAATTAGACTTAATAACATTGAAATCTCCCAGAACTGAGATAGAGTGGAAACTGAGACGCTTTCAAAATAATCTAAGATGCCTTGAAAAATAATTCCATTGGAGACCTATACACGCAACAGTAGAATTTCACAAATTTAGGAGCAGAATGTGTGAACCAAATCACGTAGAATTCTTTATTCTCTGAAAAAGAAAAGCTCGTGCAAATGTTGTCCTTGAGATACAAGTTAGAATTGAGATTGTATTGGGGGAATTGCAAGTCGAGTGGTCGAATGAAAATGGATTAAAGATAAAAGATGGGCGACCGGAGGTCTTGACTGAGCTCAACCAATATTAATGAGCTCATAGTAAGGATGGTAGTACCTCCCCGGTTGGCATGGGGTATATATGCCTCTTATACGCAAGATATTTTTAGAGCTGATGATCAAGATAGAGCCACAATTTTAATACTAATAGATAATTTAAAAGCATTCCATACAATTGATCACCAGATATTATATTGGTACATCACACTCTGGTGTAGGTTAAAAAGTTACTTTTGTGGTTGTCAGAAATGCGTTAAATATGATGGTTAGCGTTTATCATTTGGTGATGTATTTTGATATGGTTCCTGAAGGGTCTTTTTGTATCATCTACTTTATATTATATACAAGTCCAATCTACCGTCATCTTAAAAGCTTGTTTTAATGCGACGATGTATTAATTTCAAACTAAATAGTCGTGATATTGAAAACCTTTTTGAAACGCCATTCCAAGACAACCTTTCCTATATACGTGATTTGCAAAACCAAAACATTAGGAAACATTGCGAAAGAGCACTTTAAACTATGCACGTAATCAAGTTGTGTTGCTTGTTAAAAAAATACAAAATCTAGGTTTGAATATTATCTACGAACTGCGTTTTTCAGAACATGTCCCCAAGTTAATGCAAATTATGTATGCTGTCTTAAAATCTATCTGTCTAAATAACGATTTTTTTAAAGAGTAGAATGGATCACTTTAGGCCCTTTAATATGTTTTTTCATAGTTTTTAATTATTTTTAATTGCTTTCTAATGGCATCTTGTTTTAATTGGATCTAATGAAACCTTTAAATCCATTTTTAATACACTTGCTTATCCAAATGTCATCTTTTGGATAAGTTTGTCGGCCCCTACCCTATGAATCTCCTATGAGGTTTGAATACCTCAAAAAAGTACAATATTTTGAAACTGGTTCATAATCTTGTGTGTTACATCTTGATTAAGAGTCTTGCTTTAGCGTCTTGTTCTAGCGTCTTCTGTGTACCTTTTTGGTTTTTCACCATCTTGTTTCGGTATTACGTCATCTTGTTGTGTTCCGTGCTCTGCCGTCTTGTTTCCGTATGCCTATGTGGATTTCAGCCATTTTGTTTTCGTGTGCTGTTTTGATGCCTCACACAAACATACGTTAGTATATAGTTTCTAAACGTAACATATGGTATAAGTAGATTTTAACATGCCGCTTGCAGTTCAATATTGTAGTCTAATTTAAAACCTGGTTAGTTATGCAGTAATTGCACCTACGTAAGTAAAACCGTTCAAACGATACAAGGGGGGGAGGGGACTTTTGATTAGCACTGTATATATATTATATATATATATATATATATATATATATATATATATATATATATATATATATATATATATATATATATATATATATCGAACGTCGAACGGGATCCTAATATTACAAGCACAATTTTTGGAGCATTTGTGTTTAGTTAATATGTTTGTTAATCATCCAGGAGTTTAAGTGAAACTAATAATTTAATCATTTGTCAAAAATATTTTCGTTTGTAATAGACTATACAGGGGTCGGCACTCGAAGTGTTGACAACTTTACGCTGATGTAGGAATAAAACGGCTTATCTCAGCGCGCTCATTTTTGACAAACGTCAGTCTGTTATGTTGTTTACAAGCCTACGGAAGCGTATCATTTTACTACGCAGTAAAAAAAAATACCGAAATGGAATATAAACGCAACAGTGTTATTGCATTGTATTTGACTGGGAAATCTCAACCTGCCACAGTTCATGAACTACGATATTTATGTGTGAACAAAATGTTTGTGTATCGGACCATTACACGTTACAAGTATACTGGTAGCATCAAAAAACGACATGGAGGTGAACATCCAAACACAGCGACATCACGAGAAATGGTTCGAACGTTGAAAGGCAGAATTCAACGTAACTCGACAAAGCGCAGTCCAATTGGCGAAAAATCTCAATGTGTCAGCTTCGTAGCCATGGCGCGAATATGAAAAACAGAACTACGATTGAAGCCCTACAAAATACAAAAAGTGCAAGATTTAACACCTGCACAAAAGGCAGTTCGTCTAGCAAGAGCAAAGCCGTTAAAACACTTGCACGTTGGTAGCGAGCTTGAAAATTTGGTCTTTTCTGATGAAAAGATTTTTATGGTTCAGCAATATGTAAACAAACAAAACGATCGTGTATGGTTAGAGCGCAAATCAAGAGACAATTTAGAGCAGCGAATCGCTCTACGAAAGCAAACGCCTGCGTCAGTGATCGTTTGGGCCGCGATAACTGCCACAGGACGCTCACCACTCGTTTTCATTGAACAGGGCGTAAAGGTGAATCAACAAATTTACCATGAAAAGGTTTTAAACGATGCTTTGTTATCTTGGACACGTAAGAAATTCGGTAGAAACCATTGAACGTTTCAACAAGGGTCGGCATCATCCCATCAAGCTCGTGAAACCCAACGTTTTTTACAAGGAAAGGTTACCAGCTTCATTTCTTCACAACATTGGCCACCATATTCCCCGGACTTGAACCCAATGGATTTTTCGATATGCTCCATTCTGAAGGTCAAAGTATCAACTAAAAAATATGAGACAGTCGACGCGTTAGAGATTGCTCTCCGCCAAGAATGGCTGAAAATACCATCAAACCACATTCGTGCAGCGTGTGAAGCTTTTCCGGACAGACTCGCTGCTATTATCCGCGCTAAAGGTGGACACATCGAACAATAACATATTTTTCGTTGAAATGTTTTTACGATGTACTGAAATTTTTAAATAAAGAAAATTAAAATTGACAAAATTACAGCATTTTTAATTGGTAACACTTGGAGTGCCGACCCCATAAAGTTATAAATTATAAAGTAAAACATTTCAAAACCCTTTCGAATTTGAATCAATGAATTTTGTTCAATTAAAATATTTCCATATACATATATATATATATATATATATATATATATATATATATATATATATATATATATATATATATATATATATATATATATATATATATATATATATATATATATTATAGTTAAAGAAATTATACATTAATACAGCAAGTGTACACATTTAATAGCCATTGTTTTCGGGAAATTTGAAATTTTAAATGGAACAACCAGTGCTTCCTGAATTAGAGAATAGCGTTGCAAATAGGAAATGTATTAATACAAGATTTTGAAATATATCAGTGTCCCCGAAATCTCGTGAGTAATGATTACACAAAGTGGTCATAAATAGTTTCCTATTATATGCGAATTGCAGTTGGATTTCTCTACTTTCCTAAGCGTACAAAACACTCTACTTCATTTCAAAGAAGCCTGCCTTCACATTCTACTGTCACGTGTGTTCAAAATCTACAGAATATTCGTTGTTTTATCGAACTATAGGATACCCATTAGTACCCAACATCAGGAATGTAGTATATATTATTAAAAATTGGACATTTTGGAGTATAAAGTTTGGAAGCGTTAATTTAATTACAAAGTTTTACGTTGTTTGGAGCTATCTGGATTTTTCTTTTTTTTTTCAAATTGAAATAGAATTTAGTTTCCCCAATTCTGTAAATGGTATAGACATTTTTGGCTTTGTTTGTCATTATTAGAGCGAAGATTCAATTCCGTTCTTTTTCCACATGTCGATGTTCCTCTTTTAGTAAAGGAGATTTTAGATTAGTTTTGTGTTAATAATTATTCCTAGTTATTTTAGTTATCCTTAATTATGATTGAATGAGTTAAATCGCGTATTGGGAAATTATATGTTGTATTAAAATTATTACTTTCTATTCAACATCGTTTGCAAATTTAAAAGCTTTTGGCGACAGAACATCGGTGGTTTCAGATAAATTTTTAGTCTGTAAACTAGGTTCATCGTTGTATATGTCATTTTAAGCCTGATTTCCGAAAGAAATATCGTTGATGAAAAATATCAGATTACAATTATAAGGTACCGTGGGATCTTGTGCAGAGTGGAATGCTTTTTTATGACGTAATTTTCTGTTCGTTTGCCAATGTGTCGTCCGCTTTTGGCGTGTGTTAAAATTTGAAGTAATGAAGTTGTGTAATTGGCTAATTGAGATTCACGCACCCCCGGTAATTTGTTAACAGGATTAGGTGTTTATTGCTAATGCCGATCCTTAATTCTTTTGGATGGATTATCGCATTTCTTGTGGGCTCATTGTAAAAGATTCCGTTATATGTTAGTTTCGCGTACACAACTGGCCCATAATGAAAGACCAATTTTGCTATAAATAGAGCACTTAAGAGGTTTCTAATATTTATGTATTAACGTTAACCAGATGAAGAAGTGGTTGCAGCGCATGGTTTTCGGGGTTTAAAGATTTGCCGTTAATGATGTTTGTGTTAATATAATTAAAGAAATTGAGGAAATTAGCAAGCTATTGGTTTATATCGTTTAAATACAGAAAAGGTTCATTACTGTTGTGAGAAAGAAGAGGAAAGTTGTGTTTGACAATTTTGTTGTTTTCTGAGTTTTTGGTTTGTGATTTTTTTACAAAGTGTTTATTTGTATTATTTAGACGGATGGAATATGCTTCTTGCTCATCATACTGTGTAATGGTTCTTCTGACGTTTTAATTCATCCGCATATGAGTCACACTATGTGTTGTTTGCTTTATCCTGGTCACGATATACCAAAATTACATATTACAAAATTAGTTAAATGCAGTTATTCGACGTTATCTTTATTCTTTGGATGTTTATTACGATTAAGGTAGATAAATTAGGGTTATATTGAGCTAGTAAGACTCCCAAGCCAACTCTATTAGAAATTTTACGTAATAAAGTTATATGTACATAAAGACAAAATTTACATCGATTGGGGCTTGTATCTAGATAGTTTAGTCAGTAGAGCGGTACTCTAGCAAAGTCCATGTCGTAGGTTCAAATTCTACTCGAGGTAAACTTTATATTTATGTATTTAATAAAATTAATAACAATCTTTAATTACATATTCACTTTTAACTCATTCGTTCATAACAAAACTTGTAATAATTATATTTCATGTGTTTGGGCAATACGCTGTCTGTTTATCTTAACTTTTTTTTAATTTTTTAATATATGTATAGTGTTTATAAATTGAGTACTATTTCTCTAAGTGTAAATACGAGTATTTTTGTCATCTTATACTTTTCTCACAACGTTGGTATTGCTACGTCTATCCAAATTAGAAAGTTTAAATATTTGGTTTATATTAAAGTTATTGAGCGGTTTAGTTATTTTGCAGAAATTGTTAATTTACACAACTTTACATGGGCAACTTTTTAATTGTCTTCTCGTTTGATACAAGCTTTAATTTAATGAACAATGAGAATTTTTATTAGAGTATTTGCTATTCTGATTTTGGTGATAAGTTCATTTTAAACGGTGTTTTGAACTATATTGTCACGTAATTATAAAGTAAATTAGTTCAATAATCGGTCGTCCGGCTTATTTGCACGCCAGTGTTTGTTTTGAGACTTTTCGCAAATTATTTTAAGGGATTACAGACATCGACGTACTGACTGTGAGTTCATCATTTTACCTGGTTAGCGACAAAGGTAAGCAAGTTGGTTTTATTTGTTTGGGTTCGTAACTGAGTACTTTTCGCATATAGGTATTACGACCCCTTATTTCGACGTTTATTAAATTATAGGATTTGATAGGATAGAAACTTTATAATATTTGATCACGTTCGATTTATATTGTGGTGACGTATTTTCATTTTAAATGGAATCATTAATTACCGTGTCGACCAGTTGTTTTTGGTTAGTTAAATTAATAACTTTACGTTGAAGTTTATCGAATTGTAGAGTGAGTTTTGAGTTTTATTACGCCATTTGGCGGATTTTGGATGAAGCTTAGGATTTTATTGAAGTTTAGGTGAACTTTGCGTAGAATTTTTGGAGTAGGACTTTGGATGAGGAGGGTGTGTTGTTTTAGTTTCCTATTAGGAGGATCTAGTTTATGAGGTTTTCCCGCTATAAATGTATTTAACAGGTTGGGCCTTTGTGACATATTGACCTGATTTTTACTACTGAGTGCCCTTTCGGGGTGATCAGTAAGAACCCCGCCTATACCACTGAGCTATGTCCGTTGTCTGTACATTACTTTTACGGGCTGATGCTCTAGTGAGTGTTTGGCCAGTAACAGATAATTTATGAATTCCTCCGATCTTGGAAAACAGTTCTGAGGGTTATCAAATTTTCCACGTCGTCGGTTTGAAAAAAAATGCTTTATCAAACGTTTAGTGAGGTATCTAGGAGGATACATGTTAAAGCATATTTAACACAGTTCACTGTGACGTTGTGGTTGATGTAGGGACCTTGTTTTGTACTTTAGTTATACAGATTCGTGTGCGCAGCTTCGTGATATGGTGGTCTCAATATGAATTTATTTGTGTTAATTGTAGGTTAGCTATTTGACGTTCGTCACTCAGAAATAATCACCTTTGATTTTTATGGCAAAAGTTTAAAAAGGAATTGGGCTCTGTTTTAGAACTGATATATACAGTATCAGTAACAAATGTAGGACGGTAATACCTGCATTTAAATAGCTATTTTGAAAAAAACATTTTGTTTAATAAAAAATTATTGTATCTACTTATTTTCTCTACATACATTATAAAAATACCTTTTAGTATTAAGTAGAATTTAATATTCTACCAAAGCATAATTAGGACGTTTAGGTTGAGTTTTTGTGAAATATCAAAGGACAAAAAGCGTATGGATATAACGAGGCTTTGACAATCAAACTAAAACAAATAGCACTAATATTTCAAACATAATTAGGATAATTCCACAATGTGTGTTATAAGTATTTATTTCTCAGCGCTATTCAATACATGTATCAATATCAAGGAAAACATATAAGTAAAGTCATGATGAAATAACACAGGTGTAGCATTGCGCATAATTCCCGACCGACGAATGGAGAGCCAATCAATGTTTTATCCAGAATGTACCGCCATATTCAAATGCAGAATTAGTCACACTGTGACGAAAACGAAAAGGAAAAGGCAACGTATTTCATTCCCTCCCAAAGGGAGAGGGTGGGCTGCTAGAGCTTCCCGAGCTCCTTCAGCCACAATCACGGATTCCCAGCATACATACTTACATTACGTATATATGCATGGTGGGATTAGGGATAGGTGTGGTCAGGATAGGATCGGAAGGAACGGAGTTAGGGTTCTGAGGGGGAAAGTACTACCCCAGCATTCGCCTAAGTAGCCGCACATGGTGTGCATATACGCAGTGACCATGCCGCTAAATGTGTATGAGGAAAACCCCCTGAAAAAACCTCATACAAAGTAGGTGGTAACGGGAATCGAACCCATTACCTCCCTAATGCTAAGCAGGTTGTGCCACCACTACACTACCAGCTAGGTACTGTCACGAAAAATGCAAACAAAATTATAAAATTTGTAATGTATAATACAAAATTGTAATAATCATAAACTAATAAAGATATATAATTCTTAATAAATTGACGACAAATAAAATCAATGTCTATATCGATTAATGAATTCTAATATTTTGGTATGTGCGGGTTAGATTAGGTGATTTTTTTTTTGGACGTTAGCAGCGACGCCATGTTCCTTTTTGTATTTTGGATAAATTTCTGATTGGTTGAACTACTACACATTTTTGGGATTGCTACACCTGTCTCACTTCATCATGAGTAAAGTAATATCAAGTATACGCTATTCAAGCCACTAGCCGGTGTACGTCATATCTTAAAACTAACTAAATCAGTGACGTGGTAATCAGCGTTGTCAAGGTACGTCTTGTTAGGTTGATTGCTTATACCTACATATTTTTAGGTTAGGTACAAATAAATACTGTATACCTATTACATGTAATAATAAAATACAACAATTTGGTTTAGAGAAACGATGTTCCTGTAGTTTTTTAAATTGTTTTCGTTTGACCTGCTTTCACATTGCATACCTACTAATGTAAAAAATCCTTTCGAGGATATCAATAACTGTGATACGTTTTGTTATGCATTACTAGAATCAAACCAATCTTACCCGGGGTAATACAAGATTGCTTAAATATGCTGTATGTATGAAGGGCAAGACGTGATAAGCTTTTGATCAGAACACAGACAAAACACGAACATATAAAATATAACTAAAAATGACATTTTATTCAGGTTCTGATTCAGTTTCACTTTCTGAACTATTGTCCATGTCTAACGCCTTTTCACGATTCCACCACCTTATTATTTCTTCGTTAACATGAATTATACTGTTACGCCACACAGTAGGCGTCGTAAGGTTAAGTGCTACTTGCCACATTTCCATGACTTTATTAACCCCATATCCGTCTCTCCCAATGTGCTTATTATAATAATCCTTGGCTGTAGAGCAAATATTTTCCATGGGGTTAAATTTGCAATGGTAGGGTGGAAGTCCTAAAACTTTATGTCCACACTTAGCTGCCATCTCAGCAGCCTCATGTTTTTTGGGTTGTTTGTTTCTATAAGACGCCGAAATTATAAGTAAATAATACATATTAAGCAGAATACTTACAGTTTCAATGTTCAATAATTCTGTTTTAAACAGACCTTTATTATATGGGATATTATGTTTATTCAACCGTTCTTCGATGTCTACTCTCCCCCATGAACCTGATGGTTGAGTTTCTAGTAAGCTACTGTGGTATCTTGCATTGTCCATAATTATTAGTGATGGTTCTTCTCAGTTTTTTAACAATTGATTCTCGAACCAAGTAAAAAAATGTTTTGTTCATGTCACGATGATAATCTGAGTGAGTGTTTGTAGAAAATAATAGGGAAGCGGATGGTATAAATCCATTTGCATTCCCTGCATACAGTTCAATGAATCTAAATATGCAAGAAAACGATGTTTAAAATTAAAAACTACAAAATTAAAGACAGGTAAGTGTGATAAGTACAGAATTGATTGTTACAGTGAAAAAAAGTAACAAACTGGAGTTAAAACAAAAGGGCCTTGACAAATAAATATGTAATTATTTAATTGTAGGCAAAAGTAAACTAAAACCAAGAATACTCATCGGAATAACACCAAAGTATGAGATTATATGTTTGTCATATCATAAGTATAAAAAAATAGTTTGGACCTTTTTCCTTCTGATATAAATTTATGCCAAACAGTCTTTCAACTGGAATCATGCCAAGACTTTGTTGCCGTTCCTTTCTCAAAAATCTCTGTTTCATCTAGATAAACACATTGTAGTGGACTTTTGCGGGTTAAATTCGTTCTTTTAAAAGGCGCACTCTAGCTGTAGCAATAAGTTGCATTTCAAAAACTGCTTTACGATTATTGTCTTTCTTCCTCTTAAAGCCAATATTATGCAAGATCTTTGACAAGCTGGTACGTCTTCCTTCCTGTATTGAACGTTCCTTTACAAGTGGCAGTAATTATCTAAATTTACAAATATTTCAGAAATAAGAATAACTAATTTACTGTAAACAGTCTCTAATAACATACTTTTTGAATACATATCATAGATTGTATCTCTAATTTTACATTCTGTTGCAGGATCAATGTTGACAATTGCATTTTGCGTACTATTTTTTTTAGAACTTGTAGGTTCTTTGCCAGCATTTAGATCTGTCGAAATGTTAGACACTGTACTCACATTTATTTGAAGAGCATTTGCTACTCTCTAACACAATTGCAATACTTATAATGTTTATTAAAGATCAACTTGTTTACCTCTCTAACAGCGTTAATAGGCAGCAATGGACCACCATTGTCTCGTTCCTGTTCAAAGTAACTTATCAAGTTTGCAATCAAGTGCTTGGATTGTCTCGAAAATGGCTTAGGCATTTTAAACTAACTAATGTAAACACAAACGAAATAAGAGTACTGAAAAGTACTGTGTTTCGTAAGGCACCTTAAAACAAATAGGTTAGGTGCGTACCGGTGAATTTAACAAAGTAAACAAAACTTAACGTGACAACATCGATAAATTTTATGAGTCTATATTCGCACTAGATTTTAAGTTGTAAATACGTACTGCAAAGTGTACGACAAGGATAAAATATGGTTGCTAACACTACTTAATCCAAATTTTATTAAAGTTTTATAGTAAATTATAATTATCGTATTGGTATACGATTAATGACGTGCAACGGCTGGTGACTTGAATAAGGTATAGTTATGATAACAAATCATTAAGGTAAAACAGCAAACTTGATGTAAATTATAATTCTGTACTTAAAACGTCTGTTAAAGGAATTTTGCGAAGTAAGGTTCTAGAATATGAATTTAAACTAAAATTAAGTTACAAAATAAATACACACATTTAATACGTAATCTTTCTTGGCTTAATACGTTTGTTTGAAAAATGTAAGGCAACTGGATACATTTTATTTTATATTGTGTAATAACGTATATTTTGTATATGGAATTTGACGATTTTAGTAATCTCCAAGAAAGCTTAATACCATGATCCCTTTTGGTTTATAGCAGTCTTAAACTAAAATGTACTTTCTATTTCGGTAACCCCTAAAATAAGTTTATTGTCCCACACAGAAGTATAAACATACACGACTCACGTCAGACACTAAATAACAAATACAGCTTCAATAGGAAAGTTGAAAAAAGGAATTTTTCATTTCGTTGAATATTGGAATTGAATTTTAAATTTGATCAAAACCTTTATTGAAATTAGATTGAAATTTCCAACTGAACGAAATATATTTTTCTACGTAGTTTTATATTTTAATCAGAACTTTTATCTTGCTAATTTTTTTAATTCATAAACATTATTGGACAATTTGTGGATATTAATTAAATTTGACAAGCCAGGATATTCTTTTTTTGTTTGAACTGTAATAAAGGGAAATTATGCCTGCCAATAAAGATTTAATTTATACAGCAATGTCATCACCGCATTAATTAAAACGTAAATTACAAACTGGTTATTAAATGAGTGAAATATTTTTAACGTTATTATTGAAATATGTAGGATATGACTTTAATTGATATTGTACTGCGAAACTATGAAAACAAAAAATTACCATACTATTATTTATTTTTGTGAAAAATTTGCCAAGCCTTAAATTGTAGGGGAGGTGTGGGTACAGTACACCACTTTTTTTCAATTGGGCATATCTTCGTTATTTTTTAAGAGTTTCATACAATTTTATCAACAGGGGATAGCTTAGTTATTAGGCTATTGCTACCTATAGGCTCAGGACCAGTTTCAATGCCGAACTTAAGATACGGACGTTTTAGTAAAGATTAGCGATTGGTGCAATGTACCCACCCGGGTGGGTACATTGCACCACCTGTCTGGGTACATTGCACCAGCTTATTTTTTAACGCGGTTTGCGGTTAAACATGCTGTTTTCAATATTGAATATGGGATTTAAATAAAAAGAATGTAGAAAGGTAAGAAATACTTTAATAATTGAAAATTTATAATTACACTTTAAGACCGAATTTACTAAAATTGAATGAAAAATAAAAGAGTGAAGAACTTCGTTTCGTTGTACCCGTTTTTGGAGATGGTAGGATTTTTTCAATTTGCTTCTTATCCCATTCGTACGACTGATCTGTCTTCACAAAATTTTTCTGTGACTTTGGTGATTTCTCCGACTGAAAACACACAAAAACGCCCTTTGCCGATTCCCTCCTTCACTAAGACGAACAATCCTTCAATTAGGTCCTCAATGTTGACTACATCATCGTCACTATCGTCTTCTTCATTTAAATTCTCAATGAAATCACCACCACTATCTTCTGATTCGGAATGATACGAGTCTTCAATTTCGGTTTCTGAGCCAGAAGGTTCATTGGTGCTGTCCTCAAAAAGCTTCCGCTTCACGGGTGTCCTTAATACTTGGCCATCTTTTTCCCCTTCGTCCACCTTTGCAGGAGTTGCAGTTAATATGGTTGTTTTGCCCCTTTTTCTTCCACCACTCTTGGGTTTACGCGCTTGAGCCTTGGAGAAGGGCCGAACTTCCATTGGAGTAACACCTTGAGCTGAAGTAGAGGTACTAGGTGCAGCAAATGAAGCAACTCGGGTAGTTGCGGGAGTTGCAGGCACCCCATCATCTTGACCCATGAATCCAACTGATGGAAGGCTAGGAGGAGGACGGTCTGTCACGTAGCTACATAAGAAATCATCCTCATTAAATATGTTCCTGTCAAAAGGCCAGATCCCAGTCGCTTTGAAGCCACTTACAATATTGTTCATATTGAAAGCTTTAGCGTACGCTTTTCCGAAAAGGCTAGCAACGTCATATATCGAAATGGTGCGACTGGGGTTAGACAACATGAAACTGTTGCACTTAGCGTTATAAAAGTTTTTAACGATTTGTAAACAGCTACATCCAGAGGTTGAAGCTTAGAAGATGTGTGAGGAGGAATCATCACAATGTGAATGCTATTCGCTCGGGCCAACTGAATCAGTTCCACCCGCACATGGCTCTCGTGATTGTCATATATAAGTACGACGGGGTACTGGGGGGTCGGGCGGATATGATCCACAAAGTGTTTCATAACTTGAAGGAATATTTCTTTGTTCATCCATCCAGATTTACATGCAGAGCCTGCCGATCCTGGTGGAGCACCATTTAACATATGAGCCTTAAAGTTAACTCGTGGGAATATTAGAAAGGGCGGAACTGTATTTCCGCCAGCGCTGATGAAGCAGCATGCAGTGATGAGGATCCCTCGTTCACCTGATGTGACATGCCCGACTTGCTTTTCGCCGGTTTTGGCCAAAACGTTTGGTGGTACATGCACTGTAGTTAACCCGGTTTCGTCCAGGTTATAAACCTGAGCCGACGTAACGCTGGTCTTTATATATATTTTTTCAATATTGTCAAAGATTCGTTTACTGTCGTTTTGTTAAATGCCGTAGCTCTAGCAAGACTTGTTGCTTCAGGTTTCCTAATACTAAGATCAGGACACCTCTTACGAAAACTCTTCAGCCAATCCTCGCCGGCCATTTTTCTCGGACCATGATTTAGGAATTTATAATTATTAGCCACCGCAAGTTCGTAAGCCAACTCTTTGGCCTGCAATTTTGTAAGGCCAAAATGCATTTTACTGTCGGTGACAATGTATTCTTTCAGGTGCTTTTCTAAATCATCACTAAACACTCTGTTCACAGCATAATTAAGTTGAAGAATATCTGCTTCCCTGCCCTCATTCTTCTTTATGCACCTTAGAAGTGTTGTATGGCAGAGTCCAAACTTTTCAGCAGTTTTCCTTATTTTTTTGGTCTCTTTGTAATGATCAATGGCCTTTTTCATGACCGTGGAATCGAAGTTCCCTTTCAGACGTTCTTCTCCTTTCCTTTTTCGCGGCATATTCTGCAACCAAAAACCATTTTTAACCTTTACACTGACAAACAGGCATGAAGGGTACAGTGCACCATGGTGCATTGTACCCTGGTGCATTGTTACCCCAGTGCTGTAGTTAAACAAACAAGAAAGAAAAAACCACTTCTTGATTATATTCCCTCTAAAAAACCATCACATATCCTTTAAAACGAATTAAAGATTATAATGAACTTGATTAAATTAGAAAAATGTATTACTTACGCTGTAGGAAACACAAAGTAACACTCACGAAATATTTAGTTTTCACCCGCGAAAATGTAGTAATATTAATATCTCTAGAACAAACAACCAGAGGCTCCATCAAACGACAGATTTCAGTATGGTGTCATCAGGGGTACCAATACACAATAAATTGGCGCCAAGTTCAAAACACTTTTAAAGATAATGGCGGTGGTGCATTGTACCCTCTGGAGCACCGTACCCACATCTCCCCTACATATTTTTTTAAACTGTGCCAGTAATTGCTGAAATATTAATTTTTTTCTCTGTACAGTATAAATAGATTTCTTAAATTAGTTAGTATGCAATGGAATTTAAAGTACAGATCTCCCATATTTACACCAATGAAAATAAAATTAACCCTACTGTTACCTTCGGGTCTATATGATCAGAAATCAAATTGTTATTTAGATAACTGTTTTGTTTATTAAAATCTAAACTTCGTAGTTAATGACTTTGTTTCTAATCCATTGAAGAATGAGGTGGCTCGTTTGTTTTAATAAATTTTTTTCTTCATTTTTTTAAACATGATTGTTACATTGATGTTCCTCGGGTCATTATGACCTGAGGCTGTAATACATTAGTAGGACGTATAAGTTTGTATTTCCAATTATTTTACATTGAAATTTGAGGATAGATGATATGCATATCATCACATGCTTGTACAAATGCCTATGCGAGTTACTACAGCATTTTCAGCAGGTCTGTAGCCGCGTGTGCAAGTCGAAACAGGAACAGACTTGCAACTTGCAGCAGGTATAAATATCATATCTCAGTATGCAACCGCAGTTTTGTTTGTTGAGTTGCAGAGCAAAGTGCGGTTTGTTGTACGTACTACTAGTTCTTCTAAAGTGCTGAAATAACAATAATCGAAAAAAAATATCTTAGTGGTGAAGACTTAGAAGAACTTATTGATAATTTGAGTGACATTAGTGACGGTGAAGCTTCTGAAGAGGAAGATCATATCAGTGAAGACAGTGATTATGAACAGCCAGACGATAAATCCTACGCAATTGATGCCACCTGCTCAATCGGTTTAATCTAAAGATAATGCCATAACTTGGATGTTAGATCCATTTCCACAGTCAGGGCGTGCAACTAGTGCAAATATCATAAAAGTCGCTCCAGGTCCAACTGGATACAGTAATGCACGAGTCCAGGATGTAAAATCTACATTTCAGCTATTTTTCAATAGTTCTCTGGAAAATATAATTTTGAAAATGACTAACATCGAAGGTCGTAGAGTGTACGGTGACAAGTGGCAAGAATTAGATGACATTACGTTGCAGTCGTACATAGGTTTGTTACTGTTAGGAGGAGTTTACAGATCGCATGATGAATCTACCAGAAGTTTATGGAATGCAGAAACAGACAAACCTCTTTTTCGCGCAACAATGTCGTTGAAACGATTTTATCATATATCACGCGTGTTACGGTTTGATAATAAAGAAGATCGTCAAGAAAGAAGGCTACGGGATGAGTTGGCTCCTATTAGAGAATTTTGGGACAAATGGGCTGAAATAGTACCAAAATTGTACAATCCTGGGAAAAACGTAACTGTAGACGAGCAGCTGGTTGCATGTAGAGGTCGTTGTCCATTCAAGCAGTATATACCAAGCAATCCAGCAAAATATGGCATCAAAACATGGACGCTTTGTGATAGTACAAGTTCTTATGCTTCAGAAGTTCAGGTATATATGGGAAAACCACCTGGGGGAAAACCTGAGAAGGATCAGAGGCTGAGAGTAGTTTTAGACCTTACTTATGGACTAAGAGGTCAGAATGTAACTTGTGACAATTTCTTTACATCGTATAAATTGGGTCAAATGCTTCTCAAAAGAAATCTTACTATCTTAGGGACTGTCAGGAAAAGCAAGCCTGGGCTACCTATCATGGAAGTAAATCACGTTGGGCATAGTTCCAAATTTTATTTTACTACAGATCCGCAGTTGTGTCTTATATTCCAGAAAAATACAAGAAGGTCATTCTAATGAGTACTGAGTACGTTTCATTACCAGAAACAAATAAGCGACAGAGAAGACAAAAAACCACAAATTATACTTGATTATAATTCTACCAAAGGAGAGGTTGATACATTAGAACAGCTAATCGGTGCATACACATGCAAACGAAAAACAAATCGATGGCCCATAATCTTATTTTACAACATTTTAGATACCAGTGCCTATAATGCTTTCGCCTTATGGCGCGAAATAAATCCAGACTGGAATAAAAATGTTTTCTTTAAAAGAAGACTGTTTTTGGAACAACTGGGCAAACAATTGGTAAATCCTTACATTTTGTCCAGAAAACATCTTCCCCGTAATGAACAAGCAGCTGCAATTGTAACAGCTATTCAACAACCATTGGTGGAAAATTCTACCGCACCTTTTCCTGGAACTAGCAACAAAAACAAACGAGCACGCTGCAAATTTGGCCCTTCTAAATCAATTATTAGACATTTTTTATTCCGTTTTCTTTTTTTTTGTTTAAATTTGGTTGAATTTTTCACGTTTCATATAAAAAACATTGCATTAGCGAAATAAAGTTAATAAATGTATAAAAATTGTTGTTATTTTGGTTTTAATTCATATTTCAGGAGTTCGGGTTATTATGACCTGAAGGAGCACAACTGTATAGTCTTGTCGAGGAGAACAGCAGGGTTAAATCATCGTCATTATGTACCAATACGACAATATTGAAAATTGTTTCAATACAATACAATGGGTGGGATATTTTCAATGGAAAATTTTCCCATAGATTTCTCCCGATCATTGGAAATAATCTTTTCCGTGTGCGAACAAAAAATTTGTCACATTGTAGAACATTTGAATAAAGCCTCAAGCCAACATTTCTCAACTCTATCTATCGATTGAAGTTCAGAACTTATTTGCTTATTGTTATAATTTAGCAAAAATCTCATGCTATTTCAATAGGGTTATATTGACAATGGTAAGGAGGAAATTGTAAAACTTCATACCGACTCTTAATCAGCATACTGTCATTTATATAATTTTTCCCTCTGAACCTAAAAGGTTGAATTTTTTCCACAGCTGCTTTTTTTATAATTTTTCCCCCATTGTCGACCCGGTGCTAATCTTTTTTACTAGAAACTGATGGTGGTTGGTATTAGCTGCAACGAATACTCGTTCCCGAATCGAGTAAATAGTCGCAGTTTTCCAAAAGGCTTAAATTGTACCGCGCGTGTAAAATGTTATACCTTTTACCTTCACTTTTAATTTTGGATAGATTATTTTTGATGTTAGAGTCGTGCACCCAACGATCAATATTAGAACCACTTTAATAAATCCACATTTCCTCTAGATACATAAATTTGGCATCTTGGCACAAATTTTCTCAAAAACCTAATTTTAGTTGCAACGACGTGTTTCATTTCACATATTTTTGTCCATTGACACGTTTGTGTTTGTAACACATTGATTTCAAAATTCTAACTAACATCGTTCGACCCCCATCAAAATCTGTTTTAACACGTGACACAATTAAAAACAAGTAAAATATTCATTATTAGAATTAAATTGCCAATTTTAGTCGTTATAGATCTTTCCGAAAGGTGAAATCCCAAAACTCTTTTAGGTACCAAAAAATGTGAACTTTTGAGTTTTGAAGTATGAAACTTACAATCAACACTCACCTAATGTCTACACGAAAATATGATTTAAGTTCTTACGTACTTGAAATATTTTAGCCGTTGCACTATTTTTAAGGTGCTTATACCACCTTCAAATTTGCAATTTCGTACTCTTTACTATGCCTTCTGGCATTTTCATCCATTTAATTTTGGTAAAACTTTAAGAACAGTATGAACAATATTTCTTTCTATCTAATTGAGTTTTGCTTCATATGTTTTAATTTAACTACCAAAGCGATATTTGTAGTTACGATTATGCCTTAATAATTACATTCGATGTTTGGTAATTTGAAAGAAAATGTAAAGTAAAATAAAATACAGTAAGTTGAAGTGAAGTCAAGGCAAAGCAAGGCAAAGCAAGGCAAAGCAAGGCAAAGCAAGGCAAAGCAAGGCAAAGCAAGGCAAAGCAAGGCAAAGCAAGGCAAAGCAAGGCAAAGTAAGCAAAGCAAAGTAAGGCAAAAGGACAAGCAAGGCAAACAAGGCAAAGCAAGGCAAAGCAAGGCAAAAGGCAAGTAAAAAAGGCAAGGCAAAGCAAGGCAAAGCAAGGCAAAGGCAAAGGCAAAGAAAAGGCAAACAAGGCAAAAAGGCAAAACAAGGCAAAGAAGCAAAAGCAAGGAAAAGGCAAAAGCAAGGCAAAGCAAGGCAAAGACAAAGCAAGGCAAAGAGAGCAAGACAAGAAGCAAGGCAAAGGCAAACAAGAAGCAAAAGTGAAAGGCAAAGCAAGGCAAAGCAAGGCAAAAGAAAGCAAGGCAAAGAGGCAAAGCAAGGCAAAGCAAGGCAAAGTAAGGCAAAGCAAAGAAAAAGCAAGGCAAAGCAAGGCAAACAAGGCAAAGCAAGGCAAAGACAAGGCAAAAAGCAAGGCAAAGAAGGAAACAAGGCAAAGCAAGAAGACAAACAAGGCAAAAAGCAAGGCAAAGCAAAGGCAAAGCAAAGAAGGAACAAACAAGGCAAAACAAAGGTAAAACAAAAGCAGGGCAAAAAAGCAAGGCAAACAAGCAAGAAAAGCAAGGAAACAAAGCAAGCAAAGAGCAAAGAAAGGCAAAAGCAAGGCAAAGAAGCAAAGAAGCAAAGCAAGGCAAAGCAAAGCAAAGCAAGCAAAGCAAAGAAAGCAAGCAAGAAAGCAAAGCAAAGCAAAAAAGCAAAGCAAGAAGGAAGCAAAGAAGCAAAGCAAGAGAAAAAGCAAAAAGAGAAAGAAAAAGCAAAGAAAAAGCAAAGTCAAAGCAAAGAAAAGAAAAAGCAAAGAAAGCAAAGTTAAAGCAAAAAAAGAAGCAAAGAAAGCAAGGAAGCAAAAGAAAAAGCAAAGCAAAGCAAACAAAAGCAAAGAAGCAAAGAAAAGAAGAAAGCAAAAGCAAAGCAAAGCAAAGCAAAGAAAGAAAGCAAAGCAAAGCAAAGCAAAGCAAAGCAAAAAAGAAAGAAAGAAGAAAGAAGAAAGCAAAGCAAAGAAGCAAACAAAGCAAAGCAAAGAAAGCAAAAGAAAGCAAAGCAAAAAAGCAAAGAAAGCAAAGAAAAGAAAGCAAAGCAAAGCAAAGAAAAAGAAAGCAAAGAAAGCAAGAAAGAAGCAAAAGCAAAGAACAAAAGCAAAGCAAAAAAGCAAAGCAAAAAGCAAAGCAAAGCAAAGAGCAAAGAAAAGCAAAGCAAAGCAAAGAAACAAAGCAAAGAAAAAAGAAGAAAGCAAAGCAAAAGCAAAAGCAAAGCAAAGCAAAGCAAAGAAGCAAGAGAAAGAAAAGCAAAGCAAAGAGCAAAGAAAGCAAAGCAAGAAAAAGCAAAAAAAGCAAAGCAAACAAGAAAGTAAAGAAAAAAGCAAAGCAAAAGAAACAAGCAAAAGCAAAAGAACAAAGCAAAAAAGAAAGCAAAGCAAGGCAAAGCAAAAGCAAAGGCAAAGAAGAAACAAGCAAAAAGCAAAAGCAAGAAGAAAAGCAAACAAAAAGGAAAAGCAAAAGAAAGCAAAAAAAGAAAGCAAACAAGAAGCAAGAAAACAGAAAGAAAAGAAGCAAAGAAGAAGCAAGCAAAGACAAAAAGAAAGCAAAGAAGGCAAAAAAAAGCAAAAGAAACAAAAAGATAAAAGAAAAGTAAAGAAGCAAACAAGAGCAAGAAAAGAAAGCAAAACAATAAAGCAAAGACAAGAAGCAAAGTAAAGAAGCAAAGCAAGAAAGCAAAACAAAGCAAACAAGCAAAGCACAAGAAAGCAAAGCAAAAAGCAAAGCAAAACAAAGCAAGAAAGCAAAGCAAAAAACAAAAGCAAAGAACAAAGTAAAAACAAAGACAAAAAGCAAAAGCAAAGCAAAGAAAGCAAGAAGCAAAGCAAAGCAAGAAAGCAAAGCAAAGCAAAAGAAAGCAAAGAAAAGCAAAGCAAAGGCAAAGAAAGAGCAAACAAGAAAGCAAAGCAAAGAAAGAAAGCAAATAAAAAACAAAGAAAGCAAAGCAAAGAATAAAGCAAAGCAAAGAAAGCAAAGCAAAGCACAAGCAAAAGCAAAGAAAAGCAAAAGCAAAGCAAACAAAGCAAAGCAAAGCAAAAGCAAAGCAAAAGCAAAGCAAAGCAAAGCAAAGAGCAAATCAAACAGGCTAAAGCAAAGCAAATAAAGAGCAAGATAGAATTAGAAGCAATAGAAATAATCAAGCAAAGCAAAGTCAATGGAAAGAAAAGCAAAGAAGAAAGAAAAGCAAGAAAGCAAAGCAAAAAATAAAGCAAGGCATGCAAACTAAATATAGAACGAGCAAATTAGCTAAAAATATTTTTTTGGTCAAACTGAGCAACAAACGAAATTGCAACTTAAAGCTGAAAAGCATTGGAATAGCTTATGCTAATGAAAGAAAGCTTTTAACGGCAAGTTATTTCTATCAAGAAGCTCAAAGCACCATGTTAGCTAAGAAACAAATTTCGCCTTAGAGCTACACAATGTACAATTAAAGACATAGTAGTTCAATAAGATGCATGGTACGATTAGCAGTTCAGTAGAAAAAAAAATAACAATAGTCTTACTGAAGGTATAAAATCGTCAAAACAAATCAAAATGACAAACTGCTAAGACATGACAACTGATTTGAAAATTGTAATGAACGTAATTTTAACTTATTTTTAATGGCCGAGTAGTAACAGCTAACTGGCTTAGTTTATTATTATTTAGAAATATAAAGTGCTTTAATTCAAAATTGATTAAGATTGAGCTTATGCTGTGATAATAAGTGGTAATAGGATCTTAAAATAAAATGAGCATTAGTGACATACAGGGTTATCTACAATGTTTAGTCGCAAATGGAAAGTTTTGAACAAAATTGCAATCTATACTGATCAAAGCAATCAATATCCCGATGCAGTAAGTCAATTAACAGAAAATTTCTTGCGTTTAAAATCAAATTCAGAACTTGTTGGAACAATTGTTAAAAAATGTATGCAATGGAGATGAAATTAGAAAATTTGGAAAATTATTCTAGGCGTAATTGTCTCTTGTTTCTGAATGGAAATTAGCGGTGAAAATGAAGACGTTATTTACGACACCTGTATTAAGGTTAAAAAGTGAATTTTCTTTATCACATGTAGACCGATGTCATCGTATTGGCAAACAAATGGGTAAACCTCCCAATAATAGTAAAGTTTACGTCATACAAACAGCGCCAGAACATTTGGTTAAGAAAAAATGTTAAAGGGTACCAAGATTTTATCAACGAGTCATTAACCAATGTTAGGTATGATTTACTCAAGATGGCAAGAGAAAATTTGGTGTCAATAATGTATGGACGTCAAATGGTAAAATTATGGTTCTTTACCTAATAATGAAAAAAGGAAATTAGCTTCAAAGCAGGAAATGGATACTCATTGAACTAATTTCAAAGGAAATCGATAAGCCGATTCAATATAAGAACGAAGGTCCTAACACGTTCGAAAAATAAAATTGAAGATAAGTTATCTATATCGGAGTCTTTGTGAGGTTAAACCTATTTTAATTTTAATTTGAAATTTACATTTTGATGCATTATTTTTCGTTAAGCAGTTAAAAGTGAGTTGATTAATTCTATGTAGAAATAACCGAAACTTACTGCTGTTACTTTTCTTACTGTGGGCAAATGAATTTTGATTATTGATTTGTAATGGTAAATACATATATATGTATATATGTGTGTGTGTGTGTATATATATATATATGTGTATATATATGTGTATATATATATGTGTATATATATGTATATGTGTATGTGTATATATATATGTATGTATGTATGTATGTATATGTATATGTATATATATATATGTATGTATATGTATGTATATATGTATGTATGTGTATATATGTATATATACATATAATTATAATATAAATAATTTGTACTTTATAATCTGTTTAACTGACGTTTTGCGGTTAACTTTTATTTTGTATATTTGTGTTAATAATCTAATACTGTTTATTCACTATTGAATTGTACTCCTATATTATACATAATCTGTACGTAATAATCGGTTTAATTGGCGTTTGCACTTAATTTTATTTAGTGTCACGGATCAGCTGAGTCTTTGTTGTGAATTACATCACTTTTGTTTATATACATACACTTTTATTTTTCTTCTTTTCATCTTATCACATCGTGTATATGAGTAACTTAAATATCGCACACTTAAATACCAGGTCACTTTTAAAAAAATTATATTCCCTTTAGTGATTACTTTCAAAAAGTTGATACTGATCTGCTAGGTATTTCTGAGTCTAGACTTGATGAACGTATCCCTGATAATTTAATTTTATTATCTAAGGAGTATAATATAATACGAAACGATAGGAATGTTAGAGGTGGAGGAGTCGCACTGTTTTATAAAAATAACTTAAAAAATTGAAAAATTACATATCGCTGTAATGATCACTAATTTTGAATATCTAGTCTCTAAAATTTCACTAAAAGATTCTATTTACATAATCGCAATAATTTACCGCTCGCCATCATTCCATAACTTTAATGTGTTTATTGAAGAATTTGAATTGTTTTATTCGCAACTGATGCTGTTGTCTAATAATGTAATATGTATGGGTGATTTTAATCTCGACATAATGAATTTAAATAAGCCTGGTGTCCAACAATATGTTGATATGTTAGCTAATTTCAATATAACTCAAGTTGTCACAGAACCTACACGGATCACTAATACTACCAGTACACTAATAGACCATATTCTTACATCTGACTTAAAATTGATTAAATCTTGTGCTGTTGACACAAACCACACGATCTCAGACCATGGCGTGATTTTCGCAGTCTTGAATGTTACGACATCTTCCCATAATCCTATCTTTATAGAGTATAGATTGTTCAAGTCATTAAACAGGGATCTATTTGCTGTAGATCTTCTGGCTATAGATTGGCATATCTTATACAAACTTTCCGATATAAATGAAAAGTGTATTACTTCACTACTCATATATTAAACCTATTTGATAACCATGCTCCTATTAAGAGATCCCGTATTACCAAAAGCCAGCGCCTTGGTTGACTGACAATATAAAGATTATTATGAAACTGCGTGATAATGCTCATCGCCGTTATTCACGTACAAAAGTTGAATCCCATTGGTGTTACTATAAAAATTTGAGAAATGTAGTCAACAAGGCAACCATAAAGGAAAAGCGGGCTTATATTGCACATAATATCAAAAATGATTCCAAAAGTAGCAATTTGTACAGGTTGTTGTCCAACATGGAACTGGGCCATAACAAGTCAAACACACAGCTCCCTCAGAGTTTGAGTGATGTTGATCAGATCAATGATTTTTTTATGGCTTCGTCTAATGGACATTTCAGCAGTAATAGCTGGTTAGCACAATTCTATAATACACATACATGTGAACAAATTACTGAGCCCTTTTCATTTTCATTTTATATGGTAGATGAAACAGTTATAATTAATATTTTAGAATCCTTCCATTCTAATGCTTGCGGAGTAGACTACATATCCCTACAAATGATTAGGTTATGCTGTCCTAGTATCATCCCTGTCATTACACACATTGTGAATTATTGCATAGAATGTTCTTATTTTCCTGACTTCTGAAAACATCCATTATTCATCCATTGCCCAAAGTTTCCTCCCCAAAGTCATTCTCTGACCTACGACCTATTAGTCTCCTACCGGTCATATCCAAAGTTCTTGAAAAGTTCTCTACCTACAAATAAAAGAGTATTTGGACAGATTTCAATATTACCTGAATTCCAATCGGGCTTTAGAGCTGGGTACAGCTGTGAAACTGCATTACTAAAGGTAACGGATGATATTTTATCTTCTATTGATAATAACCGGTATACTATATTGATACTCTTAGACTTTTCGAAAGCGTTTGACACTATCTGTCATAATACCTTATTATCAATGCTGCACTTTATTGGTTTTGACCCAAATTCTATTTCATTATTGTTCAGTTACCTGTATGGTAGAAGGCAGATGGTGGTAAGCGAAAACCGCTACTCAAAAGTCACTGAATTACGGCGTGGAGTCCCAAGGTTCCATTCTAGGTCCCCTTCTGTTTTCGATTTACACTTCCAACATTGTAAAAAAATTAAAATTTTGCAATTATCACCTTTATGCGGACGATACACAGCTCTTATATACGTTCTCCAAGGAACATACCCTGATAGCTAACAAGGAAATTAATGAAGATTTAAATAACTTTATTAACTACGCTACTCAACACTCTCTGCATATAAATCCGAAAAAGAGTAAGCTAATGTTATTTGGAGCAGCGAATAACTCAGTAGAACAAACGGAAATATATTCATTAATAAATATTAAAATTGGAAGCGTAAATTTAGAATTTGTAAAAGAAGCAAAAAATCTGGGGGTAACTCTGGATTCGAACCTTAGTTTTGCAACACATATCAAAAATTGCACACAAAGAGCATTTGCCAACCTTAGGTACATATACGGAATTAGGTATTTACTATCCCAATCTTCAAAAATTTTATTGTGCAAATCTCTTGTGTTGTCTCATTTTTCCTTTTGTAGTGCTGTGTATGGTAATTGTCTATCTAAACAACTTGTTAGGAGAGTACAGGTTATCCAAAACTCGTGCGTGCGTTTAATTTATGGTCTTAAACGTTACGATCGTATCTCACATAAATTAACAGCTATTGCTTGGCTTAATATGGAACAAGGTCGACTTCTTCACTCAGCTAACTTATATCACAAAATTATAATGAATAAATCACCTCCATATCTGTATAATAAGATTTGCTTTCGTACTGATGTACATCATGTCAACATACGGCGGAAGGATTTAATTACTGTTCCTAAACATAATTTAGAGCTGTTTAAAAAATCATTTTCATATAATGTATGTAATTTATATAATTCACTTCCGCCGAGTATCAAACATCTCTCACCAACTAATTTTAAAAACACTTCGTAAACACCTGCTGTGCACTTAGACGCCGATAAGTTACTACAAATATACACGTCCCATTTCATCTCTATTGTCATTTCATTTCCTTATTTAAAACTTTTTCATTGCATGTATTACTCATACTCAGCTCACCCGTCTATTGGAATTTACTATTTGTCGGGCTAAGTGGAAGAGCACTGACGGATTTTGCATCCCGAAAGTGAACTTCGCCCTTTGGACATCGTAATCTGCATAGTAGCTGGTCAATTAGCTTATATATATTCTTGTGTCCAAATAAAGACATTATTATTATTATTATTATTATTATTAATTAACCTCAATATAAGTGTATCCTAGTGTGAACATGAGAAAATCATTGTCGATTATCGCTTCTATATCATCAATAGTTATTTATGCAACAAGTGCGAACAGTAAGTATTTATGCACGTTACGTTGTTTGTCAACGGAGACCTTTGGGCCGAGTTGGACAGCACGTCGATTGCAATGAACACTTTTGCCATGAGTTCCATACAATATTTTTTCTATGCTCAATAAAAAAACTGTTTCACTAATTGACCATAAGTGTCTGCAAGTAAAAAATATTTTATAATAACCTAATATTTAATATTTAATTATGTATGATTACCATTGTTAACGTGATTTGCTGGATATTAAGTTTAAAGGTGGTTCAGTTACATTGATTTCTGGTGGAGTATCAAAAAAAAAGTCTTCATCGTCACTGTCATTGATATTTTCAATAATATTTCTTGTTTTAAGTTAGAACACTATTTTTACATTTGCAATTTTATTTACTTTCTTATACTGACGAACCAGAATAACTTTTAATGAGTTACTAATTACAGACTTTTGAACTTATTCGCTCATAGCAAAACATGATAATTTAACTAAGGAAGATGTTTATTATCTGTACCAGATAGAGTGCGCATGAAACAACCTTCGCATACTAAATCGTAACATAACGTAATTTTAGTTGTTTATATTTTAAGGGAAATGAATAATCTGATGAATGAATAATCTGATGAATGAATAATGTGATGGTGAAATTTAACTATAATCGTTTAATAATTATACAACGGCGTAATTACGTTTGACCTATTTAAACAATGTTACTTCAAAACATGACATCAAAGGCGTAATACCCTAAAATGTTTAGCGTCTGTACGAACGAAGTTTAGTTTTGTTGTCAGTCCATACTTTACTGGCGTTTCTGCATTTGCAGTTGTACTTTTAAATCAAGTTAGTGCGTACGCGTATTGTGCAATAAAACTTTTATTGCACTAGGACACTAAACCTTTTACACTAAAAATGAACCAAACAATGTTTTTTTACTGAACGTAGAAAAACATACATTACTGTCATTGGATAATGCAGATGGATCATTATTGTTATTAACTGATCATGTAAAAGAAAATTGACTAGTTAACCAGAAGGAAATAAATTTTTATTTTTAATATTCGCCAACAATATAGATTTCATCAGATTGTATAGTCATATACACCGCCTTATAATTCACATTTCACTGTACAAGGCAATAAGAGCGCAAATTTTGTGAATGCGTGTAGTTGGGAAAAAGTAAGAACACAAAGTTTTCTTTGACAACTACCATTTTCTCTGAAAGTTTCGTTGAAAGAAGTAAGAGCATAATGTTTCGTTGGGCAAAATCACAAACATTATGTTTATGCATTGTTGGAGATTACTATTCATTTACTATGTTGTGGCCCTTCAGCTACGTATAAACTAATGGGAAAAGTGTAATCATAATTTTTTTATGTCATATTACAATTCACAACTTTTAAAAATACTTTTATGAAAAACGAAAAAGTTCACTACTGGCCCAAATCCGAATAGACAGAAAATTTAAAAATTTATTAGTTTTGGTATCAATAAGTGAAAGAACTACTACCGAATTTTGTACATTGCTACAGGATAAATATTCACTAGAGCATCCAACCCTTAAAGGAAATTTGTGCCACGGCATAGCTCAGTGGTGTGGGCGGTGTTCTTACTTAAAGATCGTAGAAGGCAAAATTAAGCATGATGGAAAATTTATGAGATTGTAAAATTTACTAAACGTCAATATTGGGATTAAAAAACTCCTAAATTCGGGAAGAATGTACAGCTTCGCCATAATAAATAACAAATTGCTTATAGCAACATCGGCAATCGGTGGGTCCATTTCTACAAAAGTAACTCCAAAATATTCACAATACCCTCGTATGCAAACTCAATTAGTTGTTCGGTCAACGACCGATACACTTCATAATTACGTTACTTCATAATCTAAAATCTCTTTTTAAAATGACTTGTTACTTAACAAAAAACTTACTTACTCCAATATCGTTGATCACAATCTAAATCAACGATACATAGAGGTTGTCACTGCAAAATTATTAACTCGACACTTCGTATAAAATAATCCAATTACCAAAAATTTCCAAAAAAATTTTACCTTTCAATTTATTACTTTACGTCGGAAAATTGTAGGCACAAAGGATGAAGATACAGTAGTTTCCAATCTCTTAATGAAACAGTTATAAACATTAACAACGGTCATATATCTGGGAATTTACATATTAAATTTTAGTACAATTATATAAAAGAAACACATTAAATTCCGCAATTCCAAAACAAATAATCTAAAGAAATAGTGATCAAGTTCTGTCAGCGCTTGCAAGGCCGTTTAAGAACAGTTACCATATGTTATAAACAGATACTTTTCATTAAATATAAGGGACATAATACAAAATATCGGTAATGTATACCTTCAATACACAAAATGTACACAAATTAAAAAATGGGGATATAAACAATAAATTGTGAGGATGGATACGCCTGTTTCTAAAACTACCTGAAGCGCCTTGCTACGATAGTAAGCGAATGCACCGCACACATAAACAGAAAGAAATAAAAAGACACTCTATTACTCTGGACTGTAATGCTCGGTCGGACATCGGGTCCACCAGGTATTAAGTTCTATAGCTGACTATCGACGGTAACGCTCTCCATATAAAATTTTACAAACGACAAAGCCCTACTCATATATACTCGAACTTAATTTTACGACAGTTACTTTAACCAAAAGCACACAAATGACTAATTCTTCATCTGATTTATCGTTAATAGACAAATATTTAATCATACTTGTGGGTATTGCGTTATTTACAAAGCATTCCTTAACGTTATCAACTCTTATTAATTTAAAATACCAAAAAAAGAGAAAAGCTTATTTACAGCGAAATATTTGTTAACAGGCAGCTGTACACATGAAGTCGTCCATAAAACTAACACCTTAACTCATTCACATAAATGCACACACTAGATGCGAAAACAACTCCAAAGGAAATAAAGTCCGGCACCTTTTTGACACCGAAACCATTCCGTGGATGAAAAATGTCGATACTCGACAAGGATAACCCAAATTCTTTCGTGGAGAATGAAGCCAATACATGATCCACCAGTAAGGATTTATTGGGAACCAAACTTTCACGGTAACTTCTCTAAGTCCACTAAATGAGCGTGAACAGATCAGTACTCCAAACCAACAACATCTTCGTGGGTGCGTCAGCACCACGAACAAGAGTTAGTTCTGCTACTACGGCATCTCTGACACAACTAACTACCACCTTATTCAGAATTCGTTATATTCCTTAATAGCGCTCTCGAAATTACATAAAACTAAATTAGCCTATCAAAAAAAAAGAATCGCCTGAATGTTTTAAGCGCGGGGAACTTCCGGAACTGTTCGCGGAAATTCGCCCCTTCTGAAAACAGCATCGACAGCTTTTCCTGCAACTCATCGACCTGATATCACGTAGATTGTTTCTACTTTAGTTCATATTGCAGCCCATATAAATTATTCCCCTTCCCGCTATGACTAATTCAACAAGCTTGAAACGGTAGACTACATATGAGTCTTCTCGGTGCTGAATTCCAATGCTCTTGCATCATCTTTACTCTATCCTTTGTTGTAAATACTTATTATTGTAAAAACTATTGTTAATAACTAATTTATTTGTAAACCTCAAAAAAAGTGATTTTTCGATAAATTGACAGCTGAAATAATTAAATTTATGAGAGATTTTACAAGGCACCTTCGATTCGAGTAAAACTTTTAATAATACTCAAATAAGGTCTAAAACATACATAAACCGTGAACTGTGGTACATTGTTGAATTCAGAATTGAAAGAGCTTCAACAATTTGATATTAGAAAATCAGAGCCGTATTTAAAAAAATTAAGTTGATGATGGTCGGTCAAAGACGAAACGTGGGATTTCAAATTTAATAACGCCACCTTGTAGAGGGGAGAAAATGGCTATGAGAAAGTACCACTTATTTTAAAATTCCTCTTGAAACAAACCCAGTAAAAAATTAAAACGATTTTGCAAAATTTCGGTTTTTTGCGGATATCTCCGGAACCAATTGAAATTTTTTAAGCATTTTGTTAAGCACCAAAATGTGCAACTTTCTTTCCATTCAACCGACTTCGTATTTTTTACGGTTCTCGAGATCCCTGTACTGGCCCTCCTTATCTTGGACACGTTGTATATTCTACCTGTATATTTAACAATCGTTGTTACATAATTTAGAGCTTTTGGTTGCAAATATGTATCTACATGCTTATTCATTACGATCTGCTGTGTAATATTGTAACACTCATTTTAAAATTTATATTTTTTAACCTTACTTCCAGGAATTCTATTTTTAATAGCACTACTGTTTTAAACCCGATAGAATTCTACAATTGCTTGGATATTAATTTATTTCTCTACGCGTTTCCATACAATGCGCATCATTACCAAGAGAAAATGTGTAAGAAAAAATAAAAAATATATAGTTCATGTAACAGATCATTAAGGTAAAACAGCACACTTGATGAAAATACAATTCTAGATTTGAAATATCTGTTCATGGTGAGTCTATAAGATCAACCGGTTCGTTCATTAAAGGTCATTCTGTTTACGTTTATAAATTTCGAATACTTCCAAAACATCTAATTTGTCTTTTTTGTTACAAAAATGTAAAAATTTAATGTTGCTTTATGCAGTCATAAGGTGATTATTTACAATTAAATGTTTGGCATAATTTGAGTGTTTGTAAGTTTATATTTGTAATACCTAATCTGTTATTTGTATCTAATATCAAAGTTCCTAATTGTTTGTCCAATATAAATAGAATTACAGAACGTTCAGTTCAATTTACGAATACTCGACCTCAAATATTCGTTAGTTCAATCTTTCGCATTAAATAAACATTTAAGAATATTGGTAATAGTTTTGAAATCTCGTTTGTACTTCTTATTCTTTTGTAATATGTGAGCTACTTTTTCAGATATTTTTCCAAAGTATGAAATTGATATATCTTCATTTTCTGTCGGTTCTGTGTTAACAGGGTAAATATTTTTGATAATTTATACCCATGGTACACCATAAAACACACAAGTTAGGTGCATATAGATCATTAGCACATACAGCAATGTCTTTACCATCAAACCAAATAAATTTCAATAAGGAAACAAATTGCACAAGCAAACAGTTAGATTTCAAATATAATTGACACTTTAGTTAAACAACTAGAGTACACATTTTCTAACAAAGTATTTACCCAGTTGATACACAAACGACAGAAAATAAACACACACTGCTTTTATATTTTGGAATATAACCAGAAAAAGTAACTCACGTATTACAAAAGAACAAGAAGTACGAAGTAGATTGCAAAACCAACGTTTTTGAATGTTTTATTCAATGCCAAAGATTCAACTAACGACATTTTGAAGTCGGGTATTTTTACGTTGAACTGTACATTATGTAATTCTGTTAATAAGGGACAAACACTTAGAGGCTTTGATATTAGCTACAAAGAATAGATTAGATGTTACAAATATAAACACACGGACAAATCAAATTATGCCAAATATTGAATATTAAATAATCATCGTATGACTTCACATTTTTGTTATAAAAAAGACAAATGATATGTTCTGGAAGCATTCGAAATTTATAAACATAAAGAGAAAGTACCATTAATCAACGAACGGGTTGATATTATAGACACACCTTTAATTGATATCTTAAATATGGAATTATGATTTACATCAAGTTTGTTGTTTTATATAAATGACTGTATTAAAACGCGTAGAGAAATAAATAATCATAAAATAAAAATTGTGGAATTATATTGTGTTATGTTGTATAATTTATAGAGTAATTAAACGTGCTGGTTTGTGATCGACTATGTTGATGTCATATCAAAGTTATGGATGATAATATCAGGCGTTCATGTTTATTCTGAACAATTAATCATCAATAAATGTACAAATTTTTAAGACACACAACTGACAATTTGCCTGATCGTAATGTTAATTGTTAACTTGCTGCCGCTGCTGCCGTAAATTGAGATATTTGCCACACTATTTATTACTTTGTAATACATTTTATCTTAAACATTTATCTGCCTATATCTTATACCTAACAGAATTTGCGTTTGTTGTATGCTTATCATTTATTACATGGTAATGAATTATCCTAACGTAATTAAATGCCTTATCTTGTTTATTTATTATTCACCATTTATTTACCTTCCTGATACCAGATATCTTAGACGTTGATTTTGTTTACAATTATTGTTATTGCGTTGTAAATGCATTATGTGAACATAATATATTCCCATCAGTGCCTGGATGCTACTATGCTTGATTACTTTATTAGTTATTTTATTTTTTATATACCTCGAGCTTATCTGACGCTCAACAAACTAAGCATTATGGTATTCTAGTGTACCTTTTACTGGAGAGCATTTCCTTGTCTCATCTATAAACTTCCCCTACCGTAACTATCATGTTTTATAATCACATGTCCCTTATAAATGCACTACAGCAACAATCTGTAATATTCTGTAATATCCAAACTTCATTCAGCCCAATTATTCATGTCATTACTATTAAAAGTCGAATCTTCACAAAAGCTGCTTCTAAAGTGCACATATCCGTTTCAAATGCATATAACTATTTAAGCTTGCGCATTTTAGTGAGCAGCTTTCTTTAACGCGTTTACATAGTTTCTCATATATAGTAAAACTTTAAATATTATTTGACAATTATTAACAAAAATGGTGACTAATTTGAAATGTCCCAGTTTTTAGTTACAAGTAATGCATGCTGTTAGGAGGGAATAGCAGGACCATATAATTCACGGTAGTAGTACAGAAGCACCATCCGCCATTTTGTTTTTTGTGACGTCACCCCTGGGTAACCTTACCTTTCACTTTTTTATATATACCCACCTGAGATTAAAAAGATTTTATTTAATCTGTGTTTATGATTATTAATAAATTATTAGGGCCCGTTTTGATTTTTATCAAAGAAGAGTGCATAATTATTATTAAAATTATTATTACACTTCTTTTAATTCCCATCTACAGATTGTGACCGTTTACCTATACAAAAAATTTATTTATACCTTGGAGGTTGTATTCTAATAAGGGGCCCTAGTCTTCTAAGACGAGGATCTGTTCGCGGCCTTCGCCCCTGTCATAAAAGTTGTATTCTAATAATGGGGAAGAATTCATAGATAAGACATGAATAGGTGATGATGACAAGTGTTCTCATAATAAAAAGATGTTATTTAATCTGTGTTTATTATTATTAATATTTATTAGGCTTGTTGTGATTTTTATCAAGGATATAAAAACCTAGTCCTTAAACGATTATGTTCTATTCAATATTTAAGGCTACACTTAAGGGCTAGCTCAAATTTTTTCAACATCTGAGGTTAGCATATTGTATTTATGACTATTCATTAATTTCTATCTGAGGTTTAAATATCATTCTAATGTAGATAACTGTTTTACAATGTGTTTTCGTAATAGGGTTTATTATAAATGAGATTGCATAATTGTTATTAAAATTACTATTACATTTCTTTAAGACCTATTTTGTTTTACAATATACTTATTTTACCATGACAAAGTCACCTTCAACATTATACATAATTAAAAATGGGTGATTAAGTTGCCATGCTTTAAACGATTTTCGACCTTGAGAACGTTAAATTATATGTACAAGGTTTAAGCAGAAATAAAATGCATTAATACGATAAATGGTTACACATATACATTATAGGCCGTTTTACGCTTCATTGTGTACTCCTTTTAATAGTGGCACCAATTATCAATTTAAAGTAAAATATTGAAGGTCCACTGCTAAATTATATGCTCAAGACTTAAGTGGTAAATAATATCGCATTAATACGTTAGTTAATACACATAGTCACTTTTGGGGTGGGTGGGTTATGTTCAAAATTAAGGGCATCGTAATTTAACTTATCTGGATCTTCATAGAGAACATAACTACTAGCAATACCCCTGATTATGCTCCATAATAATACTCAACCGAAGGTAATTATGCTTTAAAAAAAATCCATGCAGTGGATAATATACAATCTTTATTTGCCGCTATTATTATTATTATTATTATTATTATTACACAGATATGGGATTATTCTTAAAATTAGTTAATTTACCCATACTACCTTGAAATACTACATAGGCTTTCAATTCTTCTCCATCCCTGAAGCTGTACCGCATACATCATTCTTGAGATTATCCAATTCCCGGTCAGAAGCATGTTTTCTAATACACAAGACAGCATCTTCTTCAATATAGCGATGTAAACGCCGAAAAAATGTCTTGTCTCTTCTTCTTTAAGCTAGATTTTGCCTCTATACGGCATACAAGCTGTATCTTAGCTAAATTACCTCTGTCAAAAAAGGGGTTATAATCAAGTTAAGTATACCGGCCTCTTGTTAGAACACCATCTTTTTAATCCTCGAATTTTTAGCGATAACGGTCTGCCATGCCATGCTATCACATAAGACGGCTTTACATACAGGTTCTGCCTCGGCTGAAATACATCTTGTCGAAAAAAGGATATTAGGTTTATAAAGTGTACGCACAGGAGAGATATTAGAGTGTTGCTACAGAAAACAAAAAAGTGTAAATACACCACGCATAAATCTACAGCGAGAAATTTACTCGAGGCTGGTACATTCTGAGTAACATTTTTTCGAGTTATGGTGGACTCATGTTTGTGATATGTGATCTTTAAGTAATCACAGTAATGGGTACAGCTACATACTAGCGGTTATACACGTGTTTAGCAAGAGGGTATGGATATGAGTTCTTAAAACGAAGACAGTCGCATCTGAAAGCATTCACCGTTGTTTTCAAGAAAAGGGATAAACTTCTCCATATTGCTAAAATTTTACGACGCGAGGCTTTGGCGAAGGCAGTTTCGACGACTCCCACTACAACCCACCCCGAACATAACCGAGATTGTAAGACAGGTGTAGGGCATCGCAGCTTGTTCTCGGGTCTCCGCCCCTTGTCATGATCAGAACTTGTTCGTGGACCTTCGTGTATTCTCGTGGTACCGTTGGGAGAATTTGTATTATAATAAGGGGCCTAATGCTAACTTGTAAGACAGGTGTAGGGCTGCACAACTTGCTCTCGGGGCTCAGCACCCTCGTCGAGGCCCCATTGGGGGAAAATTTGAATTTGTGTTTAAGTCTCTGCCGGTTATAGCTGGAAATATGAATTTGTATTGTAATAAGGGACATAATGCTAACTTGTAAGACAGATGTAGGGCTTAGCAACTTGCTTCCGGGTCTTAGTCCCCTGGAAATTTGAATTTGTATCTAAGTCTACATTCTGATTGTTTATTGTGAGACATTTGAACTTGTATTCTAATAACGGGGCCTAATACTAACTTATAGGACAGGTATAAGGTCTCGCAACTTGCTCTCGAGGCTTAGCTCCTGGCCCCCTTCGCGGGAAATTTGAACTTGTATTCTAATAAGCGGGCTTAATACTAACTTGCAAGACAGGTGTTGGCTTCGCAACTTGCTCTCGGTGCTTCGCACCCTTGGCTGTAAATTTTAATTTGTATTCTAATAAGGGGGCCCTTATTAGAATACAACCCCCAATGTATAAATAAATTTTTCGTATAGGTAAAAGGTCACAATCTGTAGATGGGAATTGAAAGAAATGTAATAATAATTTTAATAAGAATTATGCAATCTCCTTTGATAAAAATCAAAACGGGTCCCAATAAATATTAATAATAATAAACACAGATTAAATAAAGTCTCTTCATTTTCAGGTAAAAAAAATACGATCCCCACCTGGGTAATTATATAAAAAAGTGAAAGGTAAGGTGTCCCAAGGGTGACGTCACAAAAAACAAAATGGCGGTTGGTGCCTCTGTACTACTCATGGTTTTACCATTACGGCTAATTTGCTAGTAGTACCTATTCACTAGCGCCATTAATGTTCATTTTAGTAAAGTGTCATAAGTCGACCGCGAATTGTAAGTTAATAATTTATCTATTGCTTCAGACTAAATATTAAGCGATAGTAACGAATACCTACTACTACAACAAATTAGACCCTGCAACTAAAATACTAATTACTCATAAACCTTATGTTCTATCTGTAATAGCACAGAAACAGATTAAATTGAATCATGAACTTTATGCAATCACACTGTATCTAGAAAACTCTTAAAAGAATAATTACTCTTTTATTAATTAAATTAAGCTAAATCAGCAAAAAGAAGCACTTTAAACACAGAAAAAGTTGAAATTATTTTTGTAAATGATATTTAAAAAACCTCTGCCAAACTATCTGCCATAATGCTTTCTCATACATGTAAATAAATAACTTCAAAGCCCACAATACCTGAATTTGGGTCATATCGCTTTTTAAACACGATGATTCCCCATTTTTGATCAGCCATTTTGAATTTTTGACAAATGATTTATTCTTAGAGATCTTAAAAAACACCAATACTAGGCTTTAAAAAAAATTTTGTACCCTAAAAACGGTGTGCCTCTGGCAGTTTTAAAACTTTTTTTATTTAGATAATGTTTTACAAATTAACAAAGTTGAAAAATTGATTATTAGCCCACAATACCTGAATTTTAGTCATATCGGATTTTAAACACGATAATCCCGCATTTTTGATCCGCCATTTAGAATTTTTTTATTTTGACAAATGATTTATACTTAAAAACCCCCTTTCAAAAACATCGGTTTATAAATTTAAAAATACTCAATTTTGTACCCTAAAAACCACTGGTTATTATATATTTTTTTATTTTGAAATTATATAAAAAAGGATTAGTTTGATTTTTTAATTATGTAACCTTTTAAAATTTGAAGCAATGAATTTTTTAATTTTCTAATCCCCTAAAAATGCCCCGCCACTGGTTGGATTTTGCTCATTAACGAACTTGACCTATATTTTACGGCAAAGAATTTTGTACCGTATTTCATATCGATAGCTTTAATGGTTCAAAAAATATCCCGCGTCCACGCAAACAGACACAGGCAGACCCTAATTCAGCTTTAATGTTTCAAAAGATATCGCGCACACTCACAAACATACACACAATCAGACCCGAGATTGTCTTTTCTAAAAATGTATTTTTCGTATTGTTTAGGCCACAAAACGTTAAGAAATGTAAAAAAAAGTGATTGAAAGTATAAACCGATTACAAGCTTTCTCTTTATACATACGTTTATGTGAAAGCAATACATCTGAGACAGACAATGATTTGAAATGAATATATGCGGAACAAAGGGAAAGAAGATTTAATATTGCCAGAATTCCAAGGCGATAAGTTATCTATATTTTGTGCAGAAGTAACTGTATTGAATAAGCATAGACAAGTTCTTCTAGAAAGTTTTTCTAGAACTAAAAAATTAGTGAAAATATTAAACAAAAACTATGAAACTTGTTCGGAACAATTTAAAAGAAGAAAGTGACGCTCGCTAATGGCGCATGTTTGAATATAAAAATGAATTTAAGACCGTCAAGTTCCAAGTCCCTCGCCGACATTATCTGTTTATTTAACAGTTTAAGTTTAAATTTTTTTGTTTGCCAAGTTCGAAGTTACTAGTAAACCAATTAAGTTTGTAAGAAAGAGCTGTATTTAATAAATACGCGAGCCAATATTGTTTAATTGAAACAAATCTTTATTGACCAGGGGTGTTGAGTACAACTGGTAAAATAACTATCCCGTAGGTCTTTTTTGTTCGGATAGAACCACCTTTGCCTTTCAAGGATTTGTATTAGTAATACAAATAAGAAGCTTTAGTGTAGTGTAGTTTGTATGGACTTTGAAACTAATATTTCAGACAAAAAAAGAAAGGTAGATGCTACCATAAGTGTTACAGCGAGGAAGATCGTTTTAAATCGTTTGTTAAATTAAGGTACTCAATTACAAAGCGCAATATCGTTGACATTCCTTTAATTAAAGAAAAACTGTTCGATTCCTTTTATTTGATATCGCATTTATATCTTTGTGCATGATAGAATCAGTTTTACTATATCAGAATTTGTTGATCTAAAAGAAATTTATTTCTTTTATATAACCAGACCGTCTTATTTGTATCAGTTTCCAAATTGATAATATTCCGTTAAAGCTTTGATGATCAAATATTATACATTCCGATAAGAATTAATATCTCATGATTACTGTACAATAAAGATGGCTTATGCCAATATAATACAACTGTAGATGCTCCATCAGCAGTCAAACTTTTGGAATAACCAATTTAACTATTATAATGAGGAACCAAATTACAAATGTTCCAACAACGTTGTACGTACAAACGGGGTTCTGGTTACGTCTTTAAAATCTGAAAAAATCCATAATTTTACACATTTTTACAGTTACATTGTCCTTTTATCGTGTTGTGTAATAAATAGCTATTATATGTCCATTTGAAGATGCTAATGCTCTACCGAAACAACATAAATACTCATACACCAAATTAATCAAAATCAGTACTTTCTTGCAGATATATTGATATTTATATATTTATACAGATACCGTTTATAGTAGCTATAGAGAAAATACGAAATATATACATCATGAATATTGCCATTCAGTGAATCATAAAGACTAAGTAAATATGAAAGCATAAATCCAGTTTATTCTGAAAATCTCTCTTATAACGGTTCTCCAGTCTTTAATACTCCATTGCTATATCGAAATTTAGTTTATATTCATATCCTGAAAGTGATTTCAATATAATTTCTTTCATAAATATTCTGAATCTTAGATTGAAGCCCTTTTTAATGTGTATTAGTGTATTAATAGAAAAAAGGAACCATAGAAACTATTTTATTTCCAGAAAACAGTGCAACAAATAAACGTAAAAGCTTTTTATTTTATCGAATAAGGTATTATGAAAAAAATGTGTTCAGAATTTTGTATTACTTTAAACGCATGTTTTTAAGAATAAAAAATATGCTATAATTATGAAGTATAGCAGTTGAACTACTTTTTCACAAAATGAGCTTTTAACCTGATTCTCTTTGTGCTTAATAGATTACATCCTAAAAACATATTTATAAAGTGTGGAAGTACCTTTTTACAAGGATTAAGTAAGAAAAATGAGCCTATAGTATGTGTTCACCGATAACTCGTCCGCTGCAAGCTGTTAACATCCTTTAGTTAGACCAAAACAACCTTTTATCCTGTTTTTGTTACAATCAATGCCATCTTTAGCAAATTTAAAGCTAACTTTTTATAATTGCGTAACTTTTATAAAAAAGAAACCTGTCTAACCATGAATTGTCCTAATGTCTCTATACATTTTTCTATAAAGTTAATAGCTTTCCAAATATTTGCAAGGAGTCTTTAGGGATCGTAAAAAGTAGCTCTTCAAAGCAAAAGTAAAGCAAGAACCAAGCAATTTAAGAAATCTATCTGTATTTCTTGTTCTATACCTGTTGGTTTGCGATGTACTCAGGAAAGCTGCTTTAAGAAGTTTTTTTTGCGGATGTATTTATTACTCTACGAAAAAATATGGTATAGTACTGTTGTCTAAAGTTGAATTCTCTTTCAAAAATAATTTTGCTATGAAGTCAATATAAACTGCATAAATAGTTTACCAGATAGCCACAAAGAGTACAGCATGGCTCACATAGAGTAGATTTTTGGAACTTACTTACTGCCTTAGTAAAATCTTAAAAAACTAGAAAAAACGTTGAATTTAGGGAGGTAATTACATAACTGGTGTTTTTTGTATCGGATAAATACATTATTAGCACGAATCATTGCCATGGCAATTCAATCGAGAACCTCATGGCTCACATAAAGTATATTTTTGATACTGATTTACTATCTTATGAAAAATATTTTTTTTTGCTGTAACAGCAAGGTTATTAGCCATTTGCTGCACTACTGGTTTATACGCTATTTTGTGAATTCTTTATTTTGAATATTCCTATTTCTTTCAGATACTCTAATACTTTGCTAATTTTAGCTTTTTGTATTTTGAGGTCGATTTTTATTCCGTTATCGATGCCTAACCTTTCACTGGTAGCCTTTAGTTCTTTATAAGACTCGTGAACGTGTTGTACAGTAAGTTTTTCATTGCAATATGTACTAAATGTTCGTTTACCTTTTGTACATATTAAAACCGTTCACATAGAAAGTCAAATACATCAATCTAGTTGGAAGATTGTTTTATTGATCGATCAAATGAATGAAGGTAACGTATTTACCTACACAACCACTTACATTAGAGACCTCTGGTACTGTTGACCCCGTCGGTGGACCTAGGTAATGTCATTGTTGGAGAGACTCACTTTCGTTGGTCCATCTGAACAAAGCGCGGAATATGCAATCTTCATTTCCCAACAAATCACGATACTTGATAAAATCCGCGGAATTGTGTTTATATGGATCTAAAACAAACGCGTATTCGAGGATGCTTCGTAGTTTTCGCACGCACTTCGGCTATCTGAATGTCGGTGTATACCGCACTTTCAAATAGATTGCCTTTGTGTAATATGATATTGAACTATTTTCGATTGATTTTCTTCTACACTTGTTTTCAAAGCGCACTGTTACAGAAATTACGCGTTGGAGCCGCGTTAGAATTTTGATTATTCACTAAGTACTAATCACCAATGATCGGTTATTGTTTTTTAAATTCTACCCAGTCCAAGGGCACTACTGGTATCATCTGTGATCCGCGCGTACGTGCTTATATCTCCTGCGTATCTCTGCTCGCATTTAGCAGAATCCAAGCCGTTCTTACCGCCGCAGACTTCTACCGTCCAGCATCTGTTCACTGCATTCCCAGACTCCATCGCAGAAGCATGCCACTTTGCGCTTTGTTGCGGTATAAACTGGCAGTAGAACGGGATAACAGGTAAAATTGAAGTTTTGTTCGACTAGCTCGGGGTTGAGGGTGGGTTCGGTGTTACTAAATTTTGCGCGCCCTAGGATAGCATGCCATAAATAAGACACAATAGGGGTTGGGGGTTGACATAAAACCGGAAAGGGCGCCGCAGTATTTAAAATGACACAATCGGGGTTGCAATGCCTAATTACGTCGGTTTACAGCTTGCTAAATACTCAAATAACTTGCTTAACAGGTGGTGCTAGTACCAGCACATATTCGCTATACCTTAAAGGCCACAAATATTATCGCACGCGTATCTAAAGTACTTGCGTGTAAATCATCAATTGTTAATGTACGTACTTAAAATAAACACAAAAAATATTGACGTTATTTCAATGATCTCATTCTCATGAAAAAGTAACCACTCAAAATACGAGAAAATAAGGTGCTGTGTAAAAAATTGGGGTTCAGATTTAAAAAACACTACAATTGCTTTAACCTACAGATATGTATATTATGAATAAACCACCATGGGGATATCAACATAATCGTTACATTAATTTTTCCTATACCAATTAAATCACTTGGGGTTAATTAAAATGCAGTAATACTAGCTAGTTTCAACATCTGCATTTAGTAAAATTACTGTAAATATTACTTGTATGGCAAGATAACAAATGGTTATCACAGATAATCTACATTACCCTTTCAACGCAATCGTCACATACAATTTTGATACAAAACAGTCAATACCACAAATCAAAGGAACTCATAAGTTTGGATTATAATGCTGATGAATACGTTGAATTAAAAATTTAAAAGATAAAATAATCAATAGTTAATCCTAAAGGACAGCATATTCAACCGTTAGAAATACAAAGAACAAAAAAATAATACACACAACACTATTCAAATTGTCAACCACCGCGAAAATACGAACGGAAATGGTTACCTTAAATTTCAACAGGCTTTACATCGTTTGGCTCTTGAAATCTACCCTCTTTTGCTATATAGTCACCCGATGGAAACCCAGAGGACGAACTCTGCATTAGCTTCGTAGCGTGATAGGCGTTGAAACTACGCTCCAATCTCCAAGTATGGCACGACTCTTGAATACTTCACCTGCCAAGTTGCGTTTTGATTAACGTTACACTCGGTTGTACGGTACACTAGTATCCATACTTAAACGTTGCTTTTTAACTTTACTCTATCTATATACAAGTTCTGAGTGACATTGTTTAAAAGAAAAATAACTTATGTCTGGAAATTAAGAACAGACGTTTGGTTCCTTCCGCACAAAAGCGACAACTACTCCATAAAACAGGGGAAACACTGGGAATTAACGCTTAACACCACTTCTAGGATTCACGACTAAGTCCCTTTGGACAAACTGCACTTAACTATAAATCTATCTCGTGTTGGTTGAACGACACAATAAAATCCCATCAAGGGTTGGGGAAAAACTACTCCTACTAACGGAAGTTCTTTCAACACGGGATAGAGGTAGCTCCGTTCCGCGATAATCCACTAGCTGTCGTAACGGTAACTTGCTAACGCCTCCGCGTTTAAACTAAGGGATGGATTCTTGTTCTCCTTCCTACTAATTATCCAATTATCAGAGAAATCGATTTCCTGTAAAATGAAGTTTTCATAACGACGCTAGACTTTAACGCCTCGTATATACAAGCGAAACTCTTTGTTTAAGACCAAAAATTTATCGAAAACTCCCGCCGATTTGTCACCTAAAACATTCTTAAGAATTTCCCTATGTGCTTTCTACACCATATTTAAATAAAAAGTAACAATTTTAATGTAATCGGTAGCTTTCCAATGGCGCAATTTCATGTAAATGACTGTATTCAACAATATCTAGAAAATTACGAACCACTATTATTCACAAAGAAACTACTTAATTATCATCCAAATTAATAAAAGGCATTCCACTAACTATCGGTACCAATACGTAAATCACATCTTAATTTTAAACTTCCATCTAAAGTTGATAAACAAACCAAAAACTTTATTTCGGTTTCAGAAAAAAGGATACTAAATGCGTTCACCATTTGTAAAAATTTCGAATACTTTCCAAATACGTTACAATCGAAAATCCTCCCAAATATTTATGCGTTTCAAATTCAATTGCATGTACTTATACTACATTTCAGGTGTACAATACTACATAGTAATTTATAATTTCGGAATTAACGGCAAACATTTGATAAAATCACAACCGCGTGATAGTTTTCATAAATATACTTCTCCCTCAACTGGGTTTACAGATAATACTTTTTACGTATACCCTAGCAACCATAACCACGCAACTAAATCTACAGATGTGCACATATTATATACAGGATGCGTTTAAATTAAACTAAACTAAAATTGGAAGCCAAAGGTTGAGACGCTGGAGTATTTGAGGCATATTAATGCACAACTCAAAACCCATATTCTTAATTTTATCAAAAGATTCGGTTCTAAGCCTGGCAATTTTGGACGTTACGTATTAATGTACTTAATTAAATTAAACTGTCAAAATTTGACATAATATGTGGTCCTGACTAACAACTTTCACAGTATACTTCGTATTGTGCCAATTTTTGGCTGCTGTCTCTTGTATTACAGTTTTGTATTTTCATTGTGATTTGTAAATTGAGGTACATTTTTAAGGGTAAACTTAAGCATACTTTCGCATTGTCTTTTTTTTTGTTAAAATTTAAATTTAGTAGGAAGTTTTCGTTAGTGTTTATACCTCATTTCACGATGAGAATTCATCGATTCCAGTGAAGGTATGTAATTCTCTTGTTTTCAATTTTGTGCGAATTTATTGTATTAAAAAAAACTCCAACTTCCGCGGGTGTGTAATTTTGAAACCTCTTGTTTTTCTGTCATTAATTCTTGAATCATATGTTATTAAGTTCGCCGTTTCTCTGTTGGAGAATGTTGATGTAACAATATCTTTCTGTTGACATTTTGTCTAACGTTATAGTGAAGAAGCCAACACTTTCTGCGAAATTTTACAGAACTGTGTATGAAAAATCGTTAGTAAATACCCTTTTTGTGCGACTTACGTTCTTAAGTGGACAATTAGAGGAATTTGTTTTACAAAAATGTCGTTAAAGGCATCCAGTAAGCTTGAATACAGTACAGAAATAAAACACACGACTTTAATTTTTTTGTGTTTTTCTCATATATACACAAATATACCTAAAAATATGTCATTCATGTTGATCTTGGTTATAAATTTGAATTATTACTTCTAATTCAGGTTCAATCTGATTGTTTATTCTGTGTAAATGTAGGTTATATTTTGTGTGCAGTTATAAGATTAATAACAATTAGTTTTATTATCTTAAATCTTTACGAACACTTAGGTACAATTTCCTTAAGATCTATGGCGAAGTTAGACAGCAAATGGTATTTCGATTTATTTAGCATAAAATTGTTTCAGTTAGTGAGTTTTCTTGTTTTAGTTATCTAATAAAGACGAGGGTTGCCAGGCAAACCGCAGATCTAGTTTATATCTGTGGATGTACTCCTTGCTATCTTTTAGAATGGAAGCGTTTGAACTAACAATATACACTAAATATTTTAGCTTAAGTCTCCGATGAGTGCAAAACTACCTTTAATATTGTACAGTGTGGAAATTAAGTAGCGGATAAATTCGGTAACTCCGTTAATCTGTACGATAGAGACAATATCTAAAAGAGGTGTAGTGATTTAAATTACAGCGCATATGAAAAAGGTTTTTTCAGATGTTTCCATCAATTGTTTTGAAAGTTGTGACGGAATCAATATTTTTTTAAATGCAACCTACATTTTTTATTTCTTATTTCGGTAGAGTAGTTTTTTCAACGATATAAAATTTTGTACAGGTTACATAAGAAAAAATTCAATTACAGTTAAAAAAATTAATGAATTAAATTAGTAGACTAATCCTAGTTATCGAGATGTTAATAACAAACAAAACTTTTTAGACTTTAACAATAGGTTAAAGGTTCAAACTAATGACCCTGCATCGTCCGACAATACCCAAGACAGTGGCGAAAAGAAAATATAAAGATAGTGACGGTATACAGTATAAAGATGAAAGAGACAAGGGAAAATTCAGAGGTGTTGATAGGAGAGAGATAAGAAGGTATGATAATAATAGAAGGGACTTTAACGCGAGAATAGGTGAATAAGGAGGGAATACAACAGTAGAGGGACGGGAAAAGGATAGATAAAAGACAAAATGTTAAATACGGAAGGAAAAGAGCTGTTAGAAGTGTGTAATGAAAGGGAGTGGGAAGTAATGTATGGGAACAGAGAAGAAAGTGAGAGAGAAGAGTATACATACAAAGGAGCTAGGGGAGAATCAATAATTGACTACATCATAACGAATGCAAATGTGGAGGAAAAGGTAAAACCACTAAGGCAGGGCAGAGGATGGAATCGGATCATCGCAGCCATTGGAAATGATAATGGAAGGGGGAGAAAGAAAAGAAATGAGAAAAGTAGAGGAATTCTCGACGAAGAAGTTATGAACAGAAGAGAGTATAAAGAGATGCAAAGAGAGAATGGGAAAGACAATATGGGAAGGGACAGGAGTGAGAATGGAGGAAGCAGCGGAGAAAGTAAAGTTTAAAAGATGGAAAGAGGAGAAAAGGGGTTGGAAGTAACAGAGAATGTAAGGAGGCCAAGAATAATGTAAGAAGAACACTAAGACAGTGGAAGAAAGGGAACGTAGAAAAAGAGGAATATAAAGAAGCAGTACATAAATACAAGAAAACATGCGAGAGGAAAAAAGAAGAAAACAAAAAGAAAAATGAAGATCAGATAAGGAATATCAAAAGTGAAGAGGAGGTATGGAAATATCTAAAGAAAGTAAAGAGCAGAAGAAGGACGCAAGCGGGAATATAGATAAACGAATGGGAGAGATATTTCAAAGAGGTACCGGAGGGGCAGGATATACAGGAAGGAGGAGGACAAAATAAGAAGACATATGAAATACATGAACCAGGACAAGTAATGAAAGAAGAGGAAGTAATAGAGGCAATGCTGAAGGTAAAAAAAGGTACAGCGGCAGGAGAAGACGGGATACAAGGTGAAGAGTGGAAGTAGGGATGAGAAAAGGTAGCAAAAAGGATGCCTGAAATAGTAAATAAAATATAGAGAGGTCGAGAGGACACATATGTCCGGTGCACAAAAAAGGGGACGAAACACAAGTGACAAATTACAGAGGAATCACTTTATTAAACACAGCATATAAAATGTACGCGACGGTACTGGAAGATCGGTTGAAAGTGGAAACAGAAGAAAAGAAATTGTTACCAGACGGACAGGCAGGATTTAGGAGAGAAAGAAGTACGATAGACAAGATACACATTTTGAAACACATGGCAAATAAGGAACTCGAAAAGAAATTGGTGAAAATGGTAGCGGTATTTATGGACCTTGAGCCGCATTTGACAGGGTGAATAGGGAAAATCTGTGGGAATGCTTGAGGAAAAAGAAGATGACCGAAAGACTAATAGAAAGGATGAAAGATATATATGAAGAAACGAGGAATAAGGTGACGGTGAATGGAGAATTAAGTGAAGAATTCATAACAAGGAAGGGACCGACACAAGGATGCCCACTGACCCCAAGCCTGTTCACGATATACACAGGAGATCTAAAGAAGACAAGTAGGAGGAGTGGTAGTGGGGAATAGGAAAGTGTAGTCTCTGGCATACGCTGACGACAGTGTTTATGGCGATGGAAGAAAAACAAATGAAGGAGATGTTAAAAACTATGGATAGATATTTAAAAATAAAAAGGTTGAAAGTAAATAAGACCAAAACCTAGGTGATGGTATTTAGAAACAGGGGAGGAAAAAGGAAAAAGGAGGAGTGGAAATGGAGTGAAGACGAGATACAGCAGTTAAAGGAATTCACCTACTTGGGATACACGATGAGACAAGACAATAAAGATGGAGAGCATATAAAAGAGCGAGTGAGAAGAGGGAATAAATTAATAGGGCAAGTATGGAGTGTAGGAGAAAGACTGTTCGGAATGGACTTAATGAAAAGGAGATTATTATTTGAAAAACTAATAAAACGTGTGGTGTTGTACGGGGCGGTAGTGTGGGGGGACTGCAAGAAAAATACTGGAAATGGGTAGTGGGAGTGGAAAGAGAAACACACATCATCAGAGAGGAGGTGCAAGAAAAAAAATAAGGATGGAGGCGAGAAAGAGAACAATGAAGTACGAGGAAGAAATGAGTAGAAGATCATAGTGTAAAATATTACAAGAATGCTGGAAGGAAATAAAAGAAAGAAAAATAAAATACGGACAAGGAACCAGGAAATAATATTATAAAAGAAATGGGTAGGTGAAAGAACAAGTGGAGAGATTGAGAAGTGAGCGTAAGATAGGACATAATTAGAAGGGACATGTATGTCCAAAGGCAGGAAAGATGGATGAAGGTGAAGGAAGGTAAATACAGTACAAACTATAGGAAGATCAAGGGCGAAGGGATACGAGAATACTTGAAAGGGGATGGGAGGAACGAAAGAAAGAAGATGATATCGAGATTTAGGTGTGAAAATGAAGAACGAAGGAACAAATATTTGAGAACTGATAAAGTGTCAGAGCATTTTGAACACCCTGTATACGTATTGCGTAATTTTGTTTGTAGTTCTATGCACTTAGTTAGATTCCGTATATACATATATATTTTTTTTTGTTGTCAAATTGTTTTATAGATAAATTTGTTACGTGTGTTGCGACCTTTAGGCATGGTGTGTGTATGGCGAGCTTTAGTTTTTTGTTTGTTTGTGAATTATTCCGTAATTTAGGTTGTTTTTCCTTATTATTCCTCGTTTATAGAAGTTTGAGTAACGTTTATCTGTATATAGTTGTATATAAGTTTAATTAGGGTTTATTTCGTTTGATTCCCGTAAAATATAATAGAAAGTTTTGTAAAATTTAAAGAAAGAATGTAGATGTAAATGTATTTGTTATCGATCTGGCGACATAAAGTCGCTTAGTTATAGTTGTTCAGATTAATAGTGAGTATGTTGGTTTTAAATCATAGAGGTTGAATGTGGGACTGATTGTTTGTACTTAAATAAAGATATCGAGATGTTTTTTCACGATGATTATGCTGACGTTTAAAAATTTTGAAAACTACCGAGCCCTGACGGATGAAAACGAAGTTTGTATTGGGGTACCATCTCTTCTTCCGTTTTTTTAATTGGTGGAACTAAATTAGATAAGATTTTTTTATGAGTAGTGGGATTAAAAATCCAAGATGGATTTTTGGTAATAATTTGCTTGATTCTGAAACTGACTGTGCTCTCGAGTAGTATTACGGTGACGTTTATTGTTACGCTTTAAGGGGTGGTTTAGAACGTTAATATATTGGACCTTATGGTGTTTAACGAACGTACTTTTTTGTGTAGTAAGGGTAGTTAAGCTACTTCTGAAGAGAACCTGTAAAGAGATTTTATTAAAACTGTTCATCACCAAAGGATTATACCTAGTGCCGATTTCGATTTTACGTAAAGTTACCTAGAGGACATCGTCGTGTTTTATTAGTGCTTCAGTGAACTCTTTGGATTATATCGCTTCTGCGGATTTTAAAATTAACGTTCTTGAGTGCCACTTATTTATCGTACGAAGCGTGTTTAAAGAAAAAGAAACTTTCGCAATACAATAAAATTATATTTAATTAAATCAAGTTATTAACATTTTGGATTGTTAGTGGAAATAAAACTATTTAAAAGATTTAAAGTCAATAAGCAAATTGAGTGCACAAATTAGTATTTTAAAAGAAGTTTTTAATTTATGCAGTAACATTTTAACGAGTTTAAATCGAGGAATCGTTTGTGTACAAAAGAACAATAGTCAACATTTTATTCATCATTTTGCCAGAGCAGGGAGATTTCATTTCCGTTATAGCAGTAACCGACCATCATTTTCTATTGTAACACAGGAGAGGTGTAATTCTAGACCTTAAGGTAACATAATATTGTTTTTTTTATTGAATATTTCAAGATTTTTGTGTTTCGAGTTATTTTTTTGTGTTAACGAAGGTTTGAAAGCGGTGTCGTATTTTTTTTGGTAAATTAAGTTGTTGTTCTTTAAATTTATTCAGTGTAATTACTTATAGTTCTGGCGCTCCGCCTTCACACTTTGTTATTTATTTTAGTATTAAAGGGCAATTGACCCTAGTGTAGTAGTGTGGGTATATAATCCACGAAATATATATAGGGCAAACCATTTAGACCGGCGTGAAGCAGCATTCTGATCAGACATCCTGTCGCCTTGTAAGCCTTTGTATTTTTTTTGTTTATACGCATTATCGTATGTTTATATTTATCCTTTTTTTATTATTTTATTATAGCTTTGTTTAGGTTTTATAAATGTGTTTTAATTCTGTGGAAACCCTTTTGTGTTGCATAAAAGTTTTTTTGCAAATTGCAAGTTTACCGGAAAATTAGAAGCGTAAAATTTTAACGTAACGAAGCTAGTTTTTTTTATTATTGAGTAATAGATTTAGTGATATTTAGTATTTTATTTGATTTTTAGTTGAGAATTAATTCATTTAGAGTGCATTTTATAGCTTGTTTTTTTTTGTTTTGTTTTGATTATTATTGAATGCCTAATTATTTACACTGAGGTGTATTAACGTAACTTTATTGAGTGTTTATCACGCTTTTAAGAGTATGTTTTTTGTATGTTTAGACACGCTATGTACTCGTAATTTTGGCACGACGACCCTTATTTTGACTACCAAACATTCTGGCGCCCTTAACCGAACCGATTTTGTCTTCATCCCCTATTTTGACTTACGTACGATTTACTATTCTGGATGTGCAAAAATTTTTCAACATCTGACCTACACCCATACGCGGGCTAGTCGGGGCAAAAAGGCCAATTTTATCTGTAATCCCGTTCTACCACCCGTTTATACCGTTACAAAAGAAAGAGTATGTAGGCGGGGAGGTAAAGGATGAGGACAGGACGGTAGAGGAGATACTGGGGGGAAAAGGAAGAGGGGATTGTATGGAAGAAATATGGAAAAGAAGAAGATAGTTAAGGGGCGAGGAAGACAGTGTAGGTGGAGTGAGGTAAAGAGAGACATTAGAAATAAGCAAATACAGATATTAAGTAAGTAACACCTGTTTTCATTTTGATGTGTTTAGTGCGTTTTTCATTCCTGATAAGCAAATAAGCCAATCCAGAGTCAGCATAATAGAAAATAAATTTCAAGAGCACGGTACTGTGAGGGATCTTCCAAAAATCATTTGCTCACACAATTATTGCCTAACGTCAGAATCTGATTCTGATAACTCATGAATCAATTTTACCTTATAAAGATGAAATTTTTTTAGTTTTAAATGTTTCAGTACCGAAGTTTGGCTCACATTGTATTCCAAAGCGGCGTTTCGACTAGTTGAATGGAGATTATCTTGAAATTGCCGTAAAATATTAAGCTGCACAACTTCGGTTCATTTTTTCACAGGACGGCCAGTTTTTGGAAGATCCCTCCCAGTACCGTGTTCTTGAAATTTCTTTTTTATTCTGCTGACTGTGGATCGGCTTATTTGTTTATCAGGATAAATGTCTCAGAAAAGTCGACATACCTCTTGATGAGTTCTAACTCGATCGCCATATCCAATCATAATTAAAACTTCAATTCTTTGTCGCTCTGTGAGCGATACCATTTTCGTCAAACAGGGTTATTAATAAGGTAAATACTAGTAGTATACACAGGAATTTAAATCGCACTAAACACACCGCTTATCAAAGTGAAAACAGGGTTTTGTTCGTTATTAAAACAAGGATTAGTCTGTTAATTTAAATCATTAATGTTTTTAACTGTAAGACCGTTATTCTTGAATCTTTTCTTATGTAACCTATTCAAAATTTTATATCGTTGAAAAGAGGTTAAAAACTCTACCGAAGTAAAAAACAAAAAAAAATAGGTTGTCATTTAAAAAAAATATTGATGACGTCACAACTTTCAAAACAATTGATGGAAACATCTGAAAACACCTTTTTCATATGCCCTGTAATTTAAAACACAACACACCTTTTAGATTTTGTCTCTATCATACAGATTAACGGAGTTACCGAATTTATCCGCTACTTAATTTCCACACAGTATGTGGATGTTACTGTACCTTAATACTATTTTAAATTCTTGTTTGGATGTGATATATTTAAAGTCACAGCCGACTTATTCTTTTATTATAAGTCATTCAATTCAATTTATTTGTTACAATTTTCCTGTCATTTGACAGCCATGGTTTTTTCACCTATTGGAAAGAGTAGTTAACTTTTTCATAACTTATTCAAGTTGTTTAACCGATAACTCATTGGCCCATATGAAAATTGTGAACTCTTGGTTAGTTTTCATAGACGGTATGTATTATTCTCTTTATTCTAAAGTCGATAGGTTCCAAAACATATACAAAGGTTACTTTGGTGCTCTTTAAAAAGTACCTTTTTGGGTAGACCGATATCCCCAGATGAAACAGCTGTCGCAAAAAATAAACCAGTTAAATAACTCCAAAAATGTTTGCCGTATAAAACCCGATTACATGTTTTTATGTTAACTTTACATCTTTGATAATATTTGTTTTTCAACTTTTTTTATATCCATTTTTTAATTTTTTGCAATATATATTTCAGTTGTCTTTTGTGTAAAATAATTAAATGACACATATATTTAACACGTATACAAATTGCTTCAAACTAATTGTGAAACTTGTACCCAAAAAGAAACCTTCCCACCTACGTATTATACCTACGTACGTAGATACAGAAGGTTATTCAATCGACTTTTTTTCACTATCGTTAAATCGACTTATTGACTCATTTTACTACTTTTGGCCAAGTTTCGCCAAGATCGGCCATCATGTGTGGATGTCTTATGTGTGTCTGTGTGTATGCCTGTCTGGATGTATGTTAGTATCTACGATAACTCCAGAAAGAAAATACCTACGTACTTGAAATGTTGTATTTAAGCTTGTTTTCATTTGACTTAGAGCAGATTAGACTTTGGGAGAAATCCAGCGGTGGTGTTGGGGGGGGGGGGGTTATTAGGGGAAGTTTTTGGTTTTTATCAAATATTTCTAAAACAGCTGCATATTTCAAAGATATAGAAATACCTTGATACAGATCTTAAACATATCGATTAATTATGTTCTATGCAATTATTTGATATGACGCGTAATTTAGCGGCAAAAAAATTCCTAAGGTAGAATTTAAGTGTAAGTTAAAATTTTTTCATTGTCTGAATAACGATTAATTTTATAAGAACAAGTGTAGACGTATCTTTAAAGAAAATTTTCTTTTTTTCTTTATAAAGTTATTAAATGTAAAGTGAAATAAATGTAAAAATTATATACATATGGTTGAAAATTCTGAAGCTGTATTATCGATATTCTTATAGAAGCGGGAATTTGTTTTTACGGAAACATGTATTTATGTCTATTAACCTCTATCTGACATGAAATTTTAAACGTCATTCTGACGTTGTTGTTTTTGTTTTTACAATGTTGCCTGTTTTCGTTATGAACGTGTAAAAAAGAGGTTGCATAGTTAGGTATCCTAAAATATCTGGTGTGGGACACCACACGACCTTCCAACCTACAAATGGAAATTAAAAGAAATAAAATAACTTTAATAACATTTTTTAGAATAATATCTTTATATACCTTTATAATAAGCTCATCACGTAAATATGTACCATTTTAAAAGCAAAAACAATAATCTATGTCACACAGACGTTTAAAACTTCTGGACAGACAGAGATAAGTGGACATCTAGAATTAAACGAATGAAATAATTTTAATTATAATAATTTTAGGGTAACTATGTAACCTCTTTCATACGTTCATAATGAAAACAGGCAACATTGTAAAAACAAAAACAGTAATCTTTGCCAGAAGGACGTTTAAAACTTCATTCCAGATAGACATAAATAATACGTGTTAACATAAAAAAAAATTCCAAAGCCACCCGCTTCTATAAAATATCAATGATACATTTTAACCATTTTCATTCATACTTAATTATTTTTTAAACTTATCTCGCATTATATTAAGAAACTTTATAAAGAATAGTTATGAAAAATTAAATTTCCTTTAAAAAATATGTATGCACTTCTTTCTAATAAAATGAATCCTTATTCAGATATTGAAAAAATCTGAACTAGAACTTAAATTTTACTTTAGGAATCTTTTACCGCTAAACTATGCGTCGTATTAAAAAATTCCATAGAATGTAATTAATAGATACGTTTAAGGTCTTTGTCTGGGTATTTTAATATCTTTGAAATATGCAGTTGTCTTAGAAATATTTGATAAAAACCAAAAACTGACATTAATAAACCACCCCTATCCTCCGCTGGATTCCTTCCAAAATCTAATCAGCTCTAAGCCAAATGAAAACTAGATTAAAAACAAAATTTTAAGTACGTAGGTATTTATAGGAGTTATCGTGGATACTAACATACACACACTCACACACACACACGCACACACACCACACCCACACACCACACACCCACCCACCACACACACACTCACACACAACACACACACACACACACACACACACACACGCAACACACACACGCACACGACCACCCAAGCATCCCACACACACCACCACACGCACACGACACGCACGCACACGCACGCACACGCAACCACACGCAACCACACGCAACCACACGCACACACGCAACCACACGCACCACGCACCCACACACACGCACCACAGCACCACACGCACGCACACACGCACGCACGCACGCACGCAGCACGCACACCACGCACGACACGCACGACACACACACACAAGACACACACACAACACACACGACGCACACGACACACGCACACGCACACGCAGACGACACAGACGCAGACGCAGACGCAGACGTAGACGCAGACGCAAACGCAAACGCACAGCATGCACGCACGCACGCACGACGACACAGCACGCACGCAAGACACAGAACAGACAACAGACAGACAGACAGACAGACACAGACAGACGACGACGACAGACACAGACAGACACAGACAGACAGACAGCACAGACAGACACAGACAGACACAGACAGACACAGACAGACAGACAGACACACAGACAGACACAGACAGACACAGACAGACACGACAGACACGACACAGACAGACACAGACAGACACAGACAGACACAGACAGACACAGACAGACACAGACAGACACAGACAGACAGACAGACGAACAGACAGACACAGACAGACACAGACAGACACAGACAGACACAGAACAGACACAGACAGACACAGACAGACACAGACAGAACACAGACACAGACACACAGACACAGACACAGACAGACACAGACAGACACAGACAGAACAGACAGACACAGACAGACACAGACAGACACAGACAGACACAGAACACAGACAGACACAGACAGACACAGACAGACACAGACACAGCACAGACAGACAGACAGACAGACACAGACAGACACAGACAGACACAGACAGACACAGACAGAACAGACAGACACAGACAGACACAGACAGACACAGACAGACACAGACAGACACAGACAGACACAGACAGACACAGACAGACACAGACAGACACAGAACGACACAGACAGACACAGACAGACACAGACAGACACAGACAGACACAGACAGACACAGACAGACAACAGACAGACACAGACAGACACAGACAGACACAGACAGACACAGACAGACACAGACAGACACAGACAGACACAGACAGACACAGACAGACATAGACAGACAAAGACACAGACAGACACAGACAGACACAGACAGACACAGACAGACACAGACAGACACAGACAGACACAGACAGACACAGACAGACACAGACAGACACAGACAGACACAGACAGACAACAGACAGACACAGACAGACACAGACAGACACAGACAGACACAGACAGACACAGACAGACACAGACAGAACAGACAGACACAGAAGACACAGACAGACACAGACAGACACAGACAGACACAGACAGACACAGACAGACACAGACAGACACAGACAGACACACAGACACAGACAGACACAGCACAGAACAGAACAGACAGACACAGACAGCACAGACAGACACAGACAGACACAGACAGACACAAGACACAGCAACAGACAGACGAACACAGACAGACACAGACAGACACATGAACAGACAGACAGACAGCACAGACAGACACAGACAGACACAGAGCAGACAGAACAGACAGACACAGACAGACACAGACAGACACAGACAGACACAGACAGACACAGACAGACAGACAGACACAGACAGACACAGACAGACACAGACAGACACAGACAGACACAGACAGACACAGACAGACACAGACAGACACAGACAGACACAGACAGACACAAAGACAAGACGACACAGACAGACACAGACAGACACAGACAGACACAGACAGACACAGCACAGAACAGTTACAGACACAGACAGAACACAGACAGAAGTAACAGACACAGACAGACACAGACAGACACAGATTCAACAGTACAAGACAGACACAGACAGACACAGACAGACACAAAGAATGTTACACAACAGCAGACACACGACAGACACAGACAGACACAGACAGACACAGACAGACACAGACAGATTTTCACAGACAGAACAGACAGACAAAGACAGACGAACAGACACAGACAGACACAGACAGACACAGACAGACACAGACAGACACAGACAGACACAGACAGACACAGACAGACACAGACAGACACAGACAGACAGACAGACACAGACAGACACAGACAGACACAGACAGACACAGACAGACACAGACAGACACAGACAGACACAGACAGACACAGACAGACACAGACAGACACAGACAGACACAGACAGACACAGACACAGACAGACACAGACAGACACAGACAGACACAGACAGACACAGACAGACACACTTGTTTTTGCGTTTACAGTGTTGCCTATTTTCGTAATGAACTTCTTATAAAATAGGTTACACAATAACAATCCTAAAAAAATGTTATTAAAACTATTTCATTTCTTTTAGTTTCCATATGGTTGTGTGGTGGTCCGCGCCAGATGTTTAATACAGATACAGCTATCGTGTAGAGAATGATGAAAACGTGTGCAACGGTCAAAAATGGAATCGATTTTTTTCACAACAATACTTGAGTAATGCATGTATAGCGCATAAGAAAGTAAGAAAGAAACCAATCCCCTACTAAATATCCGACGAATACATAGATTGTCAAATATAGTGTATACGCCTGATTCGTAAAAGCATGGTGTGTACTTTATTTTTGACCTTTTATGATTTTTGAGTTCAAAGTGATTGGTTTTTAACCAAAAGTTGTATAGGTACACTGTGTCCGTAAAGTATGGAACAAATTAATTTTTAGATAAACAGACCATTTTAAGAAATAATCCTGAAACACGTCGATTTTTGATTCTAATTTACCGTATTTTAAAATAATAATCTAATATACAGGGTGAATTACTTTCGAGTAATGATGTCACCGCCATTTTTTTTTAATGGAACACCCCCATTTTGTTACAATTTTCGGATTGCTCTAGCTGAGCTGATTCCAAAAATGTATCACATGTTGATTCCAATTGGTACAGGGTGGACAAAAATACAATAGTTTTGTGTGTGCTAATAAAGTAACGCATAACATTCTTTATTAGTTAAATTAACAATATTATCAAAAATACTTGTTGTCTAGCGGAAATTGGTTTAAATGTAGTTTGTAATGTTTTGTTACATTATTAGGTTAATAAAAATTAGCTGTTTTCAAGTTTGGTACACGTGGTCTAGCAGACAGAATATGAAAGAGATTAATTCTTATCAATTAAAAAAAAACATAGTCGTCTAGTTTTTTGTGAAATGTCATTATTTGTTTAGTAATTTATTGATGTTCAGTGACAGTTTACTACTACAATATTTATGGTATTCGTGAATGTTTTAATTATTGCTTGGATTTAATTTAAAGTAGAAATGAACTTAAGTGTAAAACAAAAAATTGAAATACTTATGATGATTGGGTATGGAGACAGATCGCGAACTCAGATGGAAGTGTGCAATTTGTTTAATAATAAATATCCAGAAAGACCTATAATGCGTTCAACAGTCAGTAAGATTGAAAAGAAATTTCGAGAAACTGGTACGGTTGCAAATGCATGCAAATCAGGTCGTCCCTCTGCAAATGCAGATACAGCATTTGAAGAAGATGCACACACTTCTGTGCGTAAAGTTAGTCGCGATATCGGTGTTAGCAAAACAACGGTACACAAACTATTAAAACTTGAAAAATGGCATCCTTATAAAATCAAACTTGTGCAGGAATTAAACGAAGATGATCCCGATAGAAGAATACAATTTTCCGAAGAAATGATGGATAAATGTCACCGAGACCCTCTCTTGATACAAAACATTATTTTTTCTGATGAGGCCACTTTCACGTTAATTGGCGAGGTCAACCGTCAGAATTGTAGATACTGGGCAAAAGAAAACCCCCACTGGATGCGTGAGCATCATACACAATACCCGCAAAAGGTAAATATATGGGTTGGAATTGTAAGAAATCTAATCATCGGACCCTACTTTATCGAAGGTAATTTAAACGGGGCAACGTACCTTGATTTTTTAAGGGGGTATCTCGTACCTAATTTACGTAATTTGTTTCCCAGCAGACGTAATCCTGGAGGTTTTGATGAAAGTTTATGGTTTCAACAGGATGGTGCACCTCCACATTATGCTGTAGATGTTAGAAGGTACCTAGACGAAATTTTTCCGAACAGGCGGATTGGTAGACGTGGATATATTGAATGGCCAGCGAGGTCACCAGATTTCAATCCTTTGGATTATTTTATGTGGGGGCATCTAAAGAATGTTGTGTATCAAACGAAACCAGCAAATATTCAAGAATTAAAAGAGAGAATTCGGACAGCAATAAACAATATTTCTCCAGACACAATAAACAAGGTTCAACAAGAATTTGTACACCGTTTGGGTTACTGTCAAATACAGCAAGGGCTGCAGTTCGAACATTTATAAAGTCATGTCTTTCATCATTCTGTCCGGTAGACAACAAGTATTTTTGATAATATTGTTAATTTAACTAATAAAGAATGTTATGCGTTACTTTATGAGCACACACAAAACTATTGTATTTTTGTCCACCCTGTACCAATTGGAATTAACATGTGATACATTTTTGGAATCAGCTCAGCTAGAGCAATCCGAAAATTGAAACAAGATGGGGGTGTTCCATTTAAAAAAAATGGCGGTGACGTCATTACTCAAAAGTAATTCACCCTGTATATTAGATTATTATTTTAAAATACGGTAAATTAAAATAAAAAATCGTCGTGTTTCAGGATTATTTCTTAAAATGGTCTGTTTAGCTAAAAATTAATTTGCTCCATACTTTACGGATACAGTGTATAAAATAAATTTAGCCTTAAAATTTCGATTTAAACACAAGTTATAAAGGCTTGTCATACGGTTATGAGTAAAGTTTATACTATCTTATAATACATATGTATAAATATACACGAAGTATTCAGAAATCAATGAAGGATTTTCAAATCGGGAACTGTTAAAGGTGGGTTTCTTCCTTGACTAAACGGGATTTGCGCTCCTACAAAGCTATATATTCAGTGAATCGTGATGTTCAAGCACTCCCATTCCATATATATGTATCACTTGCGTAATTACAAATTTATGCAAATGATATCTAAATATAGAAGTAACCTAAATAATTTTCATTATTATTTATAAAGCACAGAAAAGCAATTATAATGTTGACTGTTACACAATCTTTCAGTAAGTAGAACGTAAATATTTACGAGAATAGTACGTAATATCGTGACATAGTTTGAGATACGTACTAAATAACCATATCACCACACTGTCACTTTTACACTCGAACCTTTCTAGAGATGGTAGGGTCTCAAGAGAAAATTGTATCGTATATGCTTTTAGATGTTAAAATAAGTTATGTAGATATGTAATAAAAGTGTATATACAAGGCAGCAAGGTAACATATGAAAATGTTTATTTATACTTTTGAAGATGTATGGCCCTTTTAGTAATAATTTTATAGACAAATGTTTAATTTTGTTGAATTTTTTGGAGCTACGATTACAAATTTTCATTTTTAACCTTCGTAATAATAATAATAATGTCTTTGTTCAACACAGGCAGCAGTTACAACTTTTACATTTGCATTCTTTCCACGATATCGACATATATCGTTGCACCTTGTTGAATCCCAAGACGAAGTTCAGGTGAAATGGTTCTAGTTCACCTGCTCTTCCACTTAACCCTGATCCAAATTAAACTGACTATTCTAGCCATCACCACTATTTATCCATCATATAAGTTCTAATATACAAATACAATTATTAAATAATATGGGCTACCGGATATGCATTTTTCATATAATAGTTCGTACTAATTAATTAAATATTTAATGCACTATTTTTTAAAGTAGTATTGGTTAACACAGCTAGACCTTAATGCAAAAGGAACGGAGTTGTACAGCTTTGCAATACTGTACTGAAACGATCTTCTAAAAAATGAGGATGTATGACGTGGTATCGCAATTAAACCCCAATGTCTTAAATTTAAATGGTGTACATCTGTTCTAAATTGTATCAGGTTATAAAGATATGGCAGAAATCTCAACGTAATTACATTGTGGTAAAAACAAGCTGCATGTAGTTGACGTCTACCGTTCATGCTTAACCAACCTACTTCTCTTAGCTTATGAGAAATGTGCTGTCTTCTTCTTATACCATAAATTACAGGCAAATAGGAATTTTGTACTTTCTGAATACGTTTAGAATCGACACTATCTATGCAAGGTCCATACGCAGTATCACAATATGTAAAATGGGATAAGACTAAACAGTTAGTAAGCAACATTTTAGTAGTTCGCGTTAATATTTCACGATTACTGTAAATTATTTTTAAATTAATGTAAGCTTTTCTTATACACTCGTTAATATGTTGGTTAAATCTCAGTTTATAATCAATTTTAAGGCCTAAATTTCTTGCAGCATCGGGACATTGAAGTTCCACGTTATTTACCTTTATATTTAAAAGCTTTAACGCAGCTTCTCGTCTTTTGTTACCACCAAAAAGCATAAGGCCTGATTTCTTAGCATTCACTAGTAATGAATATTTTGTGCTGGTTTCGATTAATGATTTTAAGTTTTCATTTACTAAAGAATATACTGAATTGCTGTCATCAGTGTCAAACGTGTACGACAACTGTGCGTCATCTGCAAACATATGGCACTGCCAATATTTTAAGAAGCTGTTAAGGTGAAAAGTATAAATGATAAATAAAAGCGTGCCTAGCACAGAGCCTTGCGGTACTCCAGAGTTAACCGGTAAAGGATCCGATCGTTTCTCATTGAGATGCACAGATTGAGACCTACTTGAAATAAACGACGTTACAAGTTCTAATGCGGAGTCACTGAATCTGATGTATTTTAGGATTGACAATAATACGTTGTTGTTAAGGGTGTCAAACACTTTACTATAGTCAAGCATTACCAATAAGTAAAGTTGATTTTGTTCAATCGCAGAGCAGATTTGACTCGTAATTAATTGCAATAACGTGGCGCAACTATACCCAGAATGGAACCCTGATTGTGTGTCTGCTAATATGTAGTTTATTAATAGAAATTGCCTGATTGGTGACTGCATTATTTTTTCTAAAATGTTTGAAAGGGTCGGTAAAATGCTTATTGGTCTTAAATCAGTAAAATGATCGGGATTCCGCATTTTGGGCACCGGCAACACTAAAGCTGTTTTCCATACTGTAGGGTAAACACTGTGACCTAGGCAACAGTTGTAAATGTGTGTTATATATGGGATAATAACTGGACAAAACAGCAGCAAAATTGATATACTAATATTGTCAACACCAATGGCATTTGATTCGATTGTTTGCATAGTGGACTCCACCAATTCCTCCGTAACTAGCTGAAACTGCAATTGCTGAAAATTAGTAGGAACTGATTTACTTGAATAATATTCTATCATGTCATGCGTTTGATTTTGGTGGATTTTACAACTGTTTATAAAATATTGATTAAGTTTATTAGCATTTTGCAAATGCGGAGGCAGATCAATTGATTTCCGATTATTACAAATATTTAATTGATTTAATTATTATAAGTTTTTGTTATGAACGAATAAGTTCAAAGGTAAATATGTAATTAAAAATTATTATTAATTTTATTAAATACATAAATAAAAAGTTTACCTCGAGTAGGATTTGAACCTACGACCTGTACTTTGCTAGAGTACCGCGCTACCAACTGCGCCACCAAGGTTCAAGCCCCAATCGATGTAAATTCTACTTACATAAAGACAAAATTTACATCGATTGGGGCTTGAACCTTGGTGGCGCAGTTGGTAGCGCGGTACTCTAGCAAAGTACAGGTCGTAGGTTCAAATCCTACTCGAGGTAAACTTTTTATTTATGTATTTAATAAAATTAATAATAATTTTTAATTGATTTAATGTTTGCCACATTGCCTTTTTACTTTTACTTTTTAATGAATGTTCAAAATACGCCTTTTTTCTCTTTTTATAGCTGTGTTAATTAGATTGCGTGGAGTTTTGTAATTACTGAAATCACTATTCGCTTTAGTTGTTTTATACCTATTTAACGTTTCATCACGCAAAGCTATCATTAACTTTAAAGTTTCAGTTAGCCAAGGCGCTAGTGGTTTCCCAATTCGTACTGTTTTTAAAGGCAGGTGAATACCACAGATGATGAGAATCATGTTACTAATAAAATCAATTATAGAATCAACTTTATCTATAGTATACCGGATGCCCACGAGATCACTTTCCGGCTGCCATTTTTTTATTTATCTATCGATTTAAATGAAACTTGGCAGGGTTGTTACTCTAACCAAACATCATTTTTAGGAATTTTTGACAAGCATTTCCGACTTCCGCTTTCACCGGAAATGACCTTAACTTTTGATTTTTAAATGAGACTCTGTATATTTTTTGTTTTTCGGATTCTGGAGGTCATTTTACGGCCGATTGCGTAATATTTAAATCGATTTTTTTCCAAATGTAATTTTAAAATTGAATTTTATTCTCTCATCCAGAGTGCCATGACCATCTTAAAATCATTCTACATACTGAACTCACTTCCAGAAAAATGCAAACTCACTTTTATCTTTGTTAACTTTTTTACTAGAACGTTCTAAACTTTATTTTTGCCGCATTATGGGCGTGTTTGTTTTTAAAGCAGCACAATTTTAATGCATTGCTTTGCGTATTTTCCCAATTTTTTCAGACAACTATTGAACAAAATTTATTTTAAAACAAACAGAGTGTAATAATTTTAAACAGTTTTAAAAATAATTTAAAAAAATTAATAACATTAACAATAATATAACATTAACAATAGGTATTAGATTATAACTTTTGGACCTTTTAACGACCAATTAAATTTTCAAAGTGCTGCCCTTCCACCTCTACATTTCCTAACACGAAAAACGTTGTTTTCTATGACATTCCTAAGCATGTCGGGGGTAATGCTAGCAAATTCCGATCGTATACGGTTTTCTAAGATGTTAAGTGTTGTTGGCGGTGTTCGGTAAACAATTTCCTTAATATGGCCCCACAAAAAAAAGTCAAGAGGTGTAAGGTCAGGCGAACGAGGAGGCCACCGGATCGGTCTACGGGTAGAGATAAGATGTTCTCCAAATCGTTCTTCTAAGTAATTTCTCACAACAATAGCGTTGTGAGCCGGCGCACCATCTTGTTGATAATAAAGGTGTTGATTATTTATTTCCAACGGTAATTCCTCCAAAAAATTTTCAATTTCATGTTGTAAAAAAACCAAATATCGTTCAGCATTTAAATGCCCTTGGAAAAGAATCGGTCCCACAATACGAGTACCAATTATTCCAGCCCATACATTTACTCCAAATATCTCTTGAAAATTACCTTCCATCATTCGATGTTCATTTATCGTTGACCAATATCTGGTATTTTGCCATTATTGGTAAATCTCGACTCGTCAGAATACAAAATAGAATTGGCTAGGCTATTATCGGCATCGTTATGTTCCAAGGACCAGTTGCAATATTCCAGTCTTCTAACAAAATCTCCCTCGTACAAATGTTGGTGAAGCTGGTACTTAAATGATTTGTATCCATGTTGCTTCAAGATCTTTCTTGCTGATGCTGCGCCAATGTCTAATTCAAAGGCAATTTCCCTTGTGGATGCTGTGGGGTTTTGAGTGACATATGCTATTACATTTTCTTCCGTTTGTTCATTAATAATAAAATGTTGTTGCAAATTATCTGGTTCTTGGCGCATTTTTCTTATAAGGTAGATAATGTATTGTCTTGTAGGATGATGAAGACGCTCAGGATATTCTTGCCGATAAACTCGTTCGGTTTCCGCTGCATTTTTGGCACATTGTCCATACAGAATAAGTATATCAACCTGCTCACTCTTGGTAAACATTTTTGTTAATTTTATAATTAAACTAAGTACAAACTTTAATTTAATTTTTAAGTAAAATATTAGATTTATGTTAATAAACAACAACCTTTATTATTACCTGTCAAACTTTTAAATTTACCATAGTGTTTCCATGGCAACCTAGCCACCCATTGTTTTCATGACAACTCTGATATGCTGTGACATAGGAAGTGTATTTTATTAATGAGTAAGACGTAAATATAAAAATAAAAATGTTTTAAATCGAAAATGGGTAAAAATGACAAAACGTGTTATACGTCATTAAATTCGTTTTAAAATACTGCATTTAGTAGTTTTATGAAAGTGGTATGCTTCCATTTAATTTTTTTGAGCTACGGCAAAATAAAAAGTAAAAAAGTTAACAAAGATAAAAGTGAGTTTGCATTTTTCTGGAAGTGAGTTAAGTATGTAGAATGATTTTAAGATGGTCATGGCACTCTGGATAAGAAAATAAAATTCAATTTTAAAATTACATTTGGAAAAAAATCTATTTAAATATTACGCAATCGGCCGTAAAATGACCTCCAGAATCCGAAAAACAAAAAATATACAGGGGGTGTCATTTAAAAATCAAAAGTTAAGGTCATTTCCGGTGAAACCGGAGGTCGGAAATGCTTGTCAAAAATTCCTAAAAATGACGTTTGGTTAGAGTAACAACCCTGGCAAGTTTCATTTAAATCGATAGATAAATAAAAAAATGGCAGCCGGAAAGTGATCTCGTGGGCACCCCGTATACTAGCTCCCAAGGAGCATCATGCACAGGTGCGAATGACTGGTGAAATTACTTTCATGACATTTAGTGTACAAGAAACTAAACATGATGATGATGATGATCTGATATATGTGGCAAATTAATAACTGTAATATTAGCAATGGTGTCAGGGTCATGTGTAATTATTAGGTCGAGTAGTGTCGCTGAGTTTTCTGTTAATCTAGTTGGTTCAGAAAGTAATTGAGCCCTATTAATGGATTCAAGTAATGCGTTGAATTTAATTACGTGTGGTAGACAGGTTGAGCATATCGATATTGAAGTCACCCGTACATAGAACGTTTTTACAGCTATTGATAGCAGACAATAACACATCTTCAATGTTGCCGATAAAGTCACCAACATTTGATTTGGGAGGCTTATACACAAGTCCAATTGCAGTGCTCTCATGATTAGTAACTATAATCCATAGTTGCTCAAATATATTTATATCTACGCTAGACGTAACTAATGGCTCAAATTTTAAAGAACTGTTAACACAAAATCCAACTCCTCCGCCCCTCGACTCCCTATTAGCTTGTAAAAATTTATAGCCATTAATTTTTAAGTTATCTGCAGCAATGTTGTTAGATAGCCACGTTTCTGAAAGACAAATTACATCGTATGAAGAAGATAGAACGAATTCTTTCAAATCAGAGAAATGCGGTATCAGTGAGCGCACATTTATGTGGGATATGTATAGTGACATATTTATATAATGTACGTTTGCAATGTATAACCATCGACATATCTATTATTCCCAACAAACAAACTTTATATAATATTACAAACTTAATATTATGTGTTTCATTAAACTTAAATCTATTAAATTAAATTTGATATACTTAAGGTACAACTGCGAAACTTAACTTAACTATAAACGTTCAGACAAAATTAAAATTACGAAATTCTTGAATTTACAAAACAGAAAAGTCAAATTTCATTTCCCATCGTAGCGCACCCTCGCATCTAAAAGTAATGTATGACTTACGACTATTGAGAATATTTCTGAGTAGCATTACCGCCTACGAAAACTATTGATTAGTCTATCTGGACTACCCTTTTAATTGGGTCAAATCATTGTATGTTTTAATTAAGATTTTACGATTATTAAAATTAGCAAAAGCATTTAGTACGACACACTATCTTTTGTACTTCTTTAAATAGCTGTAACCGTAAAGCAGTAAGATCCTCTTGTATAACACAACGTGTTCCTTTGAATTTACGTTTATTGTTTAGTACCATCAGTTTGGTTTGACAACTATTAAATTTTATGACAGGTCTAGCCTTACCACTATTCGACAATTTACCAACCCGGTGTAGTCTACCAATACTATGGTTTGGCAACTCAATACCCACTTCACTAAAGGTGTTGATAATGACTCCTTGCACATTTTCACTTTTTTCTTCGGGTATTCCAAAAACTCGAACATTATTCTGCCGAGAATATTGTTCCAAAGCATCGATTCTTTCTTGCAGCACCACATTTTCACGTTCTACAGAATCAACAGCATCACTAAATTGTTCGTTTGTTTATTTTATCAGCCAACCGCGTTACTACCATATCAATAATAGAAGTATCAGTTTTAAAAAAATTCCGTAATTGCAGACGAGACACAGAAATTGATTTCATTAATATGTTCCCTGGTTAGCGGCATGATTAATAGTATAACAGTTACTCGAATTAAAGTAAAATTAGCGAGAGCGCGTACGAAGCACTCGTGGCAAAACATAAGCAGAAGATTCAATACCGAATGCATTTTACGACACCAAATACCGGTGGGGTCCGCATGGACCAATGGATTCAAAGCTCTTAATTGTTTGGTAAATATTCGTTTGTAAGTGTTTTTTTTTTTACACAAGGCCAATTATGACAATGGTTTACTATACGGGAAAGCAATAATAGTATGTATATTAAACAAAAAATTTCATATGGCACATTTTTACGGCTTGATTCCAAGTTTAGAAAACAAACCGCATAGCGGTGTGCTTTCCAAAGAACGGGTATAACAAAGGTACTAAATGAGTTACTTATAATATTCTTTCTATTTAGTATATTTTAATTCAAAATACAGAATTGTAATAAGATTTAAGAATCTTTTGTTTTGTGGTTTGCCATGTTAACAACATTGCCATTGATATGCTCTTTTGGATTGGACTTTGAAATAGTTTATGTTGAAATTTCTTTATAAAGCAATTATATTTACTAAACATAAAAGAAGGCCAACTGAATTTGTTCTTAATGCTGAATTAGCATTAAGCTAATTGTGTCACCTAGTTGCTATACCGAGCAAAATATAGAGTTCATATGTGGCACTGGTACCCTCAAGTAGCTTGGGCTGAAGATTATAAAAGAATTGCATTAGTGCGAGTAGTTAGTTAATTGTTAATCAGATTTACTTGTGTAAGGTTGAATTAATAAAGTTAGTTGTGTAAAAAATACATTTTTTAAATGAGATGCCCTTATACAACTGTATGTAGTGAAAAAAAAAGTTAAAATATAGCAAACAAAATTTAATTTAAAAATTAAATAACAGAAATCAGAAATTTTTTCTGTCGGCGTATTTAGTTTAATTATAGCGTAATAAATTGTTAAATACTCATTACTCATTACTCAAGCTTGAAATAGTGGTGGTTTAACAAATGGTGTTAGTCAAAACCAAAATGACAGAAATGGAAAAGTTTTTACGTGCAGTGAAGTTGGTATAATTATTGCTGCAATTGTATTTATGTTCATCATAATGTTATACTCATTGAAACGTTACAATAAATACGTCAGCAAAAGAATTTGTAACTCAGTTGCTAAAAGCTAAAAGGGGTTAGGCATTGACTTTCTTTTTTGACACACTTATTTTGCAATTTGGGCCTCAACTGAAATTTTTATAGGAGTAAATAGATGTCTTTAGTTATTGCTAGTTTAAATAAAATTAAAGAGGAATTAATCCAGTTATAGAAAAATTAATCCCAAATAATAGATGTGTAAGAAGTAAAAGGAAAACGAGAGGAGATTAGGAACAAATTAGTAGATCTATTTAATCAATTTCAAAGTTTAGCTCTGAAATATTATAAGGAAGGTCAGTTAGGAGATAAAACCATTAGCAGAGCTGTTAAGACTGTATTTCAAGAAATCTGCGAAGAACTTTGTCATATTTTTGCAAATATCAAATGTTCAGATAGTATACCTGAACGAAATGGTATTATTAAAGAAGGTTTATTAGAAACAATAGTAAATGACATTATGGAAGAAGAAGCCGAAGAGTTGACGAGGAACTTCAGAATAGTTTCGCGACGGTTCTTGAAAATACTACGGTGACTGCGGATACGCTGATTGCGAGTAGGGAATCGCACACGAACGTTCCAAGCGCGTCTTCCACTCCTTTAGCAGCACGAAGGCAGCAGAAAAATCGTACTTTAAATATTCAAACACAAACGGCAGCCACAATGCCTCGTCAAAGAAAAGAATTTTTTGATATTGCAAACAATATTTTGCCTAAAAAATTTAGCGGTGATGCTTCTCAACTAGATTCGATTCTAAATAGTCTGGAATTTCTAAAATTAAACATTGAAGGTGATGAAGATATAGTCAACGCTTTGGTAAAAACTAGACTTTCAGGTCGTGCTAATTTAATAGCTAGTACAGATGATATTAATGCGGTTATAAGTATATTGAAGAAAGGAATACACCATTGTATCGATAACAAATGCTTTTCAGAAATGTAAGCAGAATTATAAAGATAGTACTAAACACGCCACAGAAATAGAAGACATTGCAGTGAAACTGAAGGGACGCTATGTAAATGAAAGAGCATGTGATAAATTGGTCGAAAAACTTACTCTAAACACTACTGTTAAGGCTGTTAAAGAAAATGTGTCAGACGAACGAGCAAAAATGGATGGTGGTTTGATAACTTATGAAGGTATCTATTAGTGTGTGTCATCTTTTTAAATATAATTTGAATTGAATTATTAGTTTTAGATATTGGTATGTCAAGAAATGGTAAACTTCTATTAGTTTCCTTTTCCCTGGTGCAACGGGCGTAATACCCTTAGAAACTACTTTTATTTATTTAACTCACTCCAAAGAATACGGTTTGAGTTCTTTCAAACTCTTTTATAATTCCAACATTTTTGAATCAAATTTAATACCTGAGATGATTATTTTTTATTACGTTTTATTAAAACTGAATGTGTCCAATTTATAAAGATATCATTTACTAGTTAATTTTTACTTTGCTTACTAATCAATTTCCGTTTGCGTAAGTGAATTTTAAGTTTTATGTTTACTAACTCCTTTCTTAACTGGTTATAACGGCTAGCTCAAAGTTAATATAAAGAAACGTTTTCTGTTATCATTGCCCAAAATTATGCTCATTTTGATTGATTTATTTATCTGGATTCCTATTGAGTTGACTTCTTTCTGCATTTATATATTCAATAAATGTAAGCTTGTAATACTAATAATCTTTAGCAATAAAGGTAAATCAAACGTTATACTCATTTAATTAAATTCCAAATCTGAACAAAAATGCATCAATATGTATATATATATATATATATATATATATATATATATATATATATAATATATATATATATATATATATATATAAAACAATAACCTTCTTAAAACTAACATATAACAAATAAAATCTTTATCAGATTCAAACGTATTGTTTATCGTTAAATCGTGATAGCCAATGTAAAGTTTCTGGAAATCAAACACAAAAAGTTTTACTTATTAACACAAACAAAAAAGATTCCTACTTATTTTCGTTGCAAAACTGATGATGTAATGCTGGCGTTTCTTTGACCGATAAGGGGGTCTCAGGTTAGAGCCTGTTCTTCCGATTATGTCACCTGCCGGCACTCTGGTACCGTTTCTCTATTGTTGTCCTTATCTTTTCTTATACTTTTGTGTAGTTGAATACCCTTCTAATTTTCCTCCATCAGTTAAAGATTTTAGTAAATAATTGTTCGATATATTTACACTATACAGTTTTTACTTAATCGATCAGTTTTAACTACAAATACCCTGCTCAAAAAAATTTAAACTATTTACAAACTGTGAGTGCTCGTTTTTTACACATCAATAAATTCGAGTTATTGTCCTTTATACTTCGATTTACCAATTTGGTTCGATAACTGTCTATTATATTTATTGTTCACTATTTAAACACAATTGATTACGGTTCTGAGACATATAAAACGCGTTATCTTCACTTATTACGTCAATTTTTATTATTTTAATAAGGAAGGTAATTTTCCACATCTTCTGTATCACCGTTAATTAATTCTTATTTATAATTTTCACACTTTATAGAGCGGCGTGACTAGACAATGTCACTTATCGCTTATTTTTATGCGACGCTTTCTGTTCGCTTTCTTAACGCAACTGTTTGTGATCGCTCACTGTATGCGACTGTTTCAAAAACTGCACATCGTTATTATAAAGGCGTCATTTCCTTCCACCACATTAATGCACAATAATATATAAATATCTAATCTCGTATAATTTAGAGCAAAATCTTGATTTTTCTAGAGCTCCCGTTCAATGGTAACTTTTTTGGGTGCATTTTCTAACGCTTATCTTTCAAATTTTTCCATCTAAAAATTAGCTATAGCAGGAATATGATTTGCTGCACCATCAAGCTGTTCATAGAATTTACTATTCCACTTAAAATCAGTCGTATTAAGACAATGCTGAAAAAAATGGTTATATCCTTTGGAAAAATATGATTAGTATATTCAATAGTTTGTTTTTGTAAAAAGCGATACAACATCCATACTGACCGTTATATCACCCTCCTTAACCCAATACAGCCTAACGTATGATTTATCGTACAGAGCTTATGTCTGTTTACTTCTGAACGTAGTAAAGATACCTGCACAAAGGTGACTTGTTTGCAATGAAAAAAGTGTTTTTTGACTCTAAACTTTGTTCTTATTGTAGTAAGTACTAAAGTTTTTGATAATTGTGAGGTTTACATACGAAATTATTTAGTCGTACCGTTCTGTTGGATACCAAATGAGTCATAGGTAAGGTTATGTTTAATATTTTTTTAATTAGTGTACAAAATGGCTCTATCTGTCAGAATTAGTTAACGTATATACGTTAACTAATTCTGACAGATAGAGCCATTTATATATTACCAGTGGTGACTACATAATTGTCTAATAGTTTACGAACGATTTTTTAAACACTAGTGCCCCAAAAACTTTGTGTTTGATATCTCATACCATAGATATATAAGAGTAACTATATAAGATTGTTTACCGTTTCAAAAAGAAATACGATCCACTGATTGCTAGAGATTTTGAAGAGCTTCTACATTATTTAGAAGAACTAGAGTCGGATGATGATGAGTTTTCACAAGTAAAGGAGTATGATAGGTTAGATTTGGTATTATTATCACCTTAAGACGGGCAAGGTAGTGACATGGACGATGCTCCTAGTGATGATGATGAGATCGGTAACGCATATGATATTGGCAAAAACGTTCTAAAGCAGCCATTAGATATTGTTACTGTAAATTAGAATAATGAGAAATGTGGACTACGGCTGATAAAGCTGTGAGTTAATGTTCCACTGATGATTACGTACCATTGGCGCAATGAATAAAAATAATCAGAAAAGAAATAATGGTGAAAAAGAATAGGAAAAAACAAAAAAGGTCAACAGAAATTGGACAGATTGTAATCTAGCTTGTGGAACAGAAAAAGAGAAATTAAAAATTGCTAAAATTCCAGACCCAGATATAGTAAATAGAATAAAAGATTAAAATTTAAAACCAATTGATATGTTCAAATTGTTTTTTTCGGAGGATTTCATTTGCGATGAAACCGGAAAATATGCAATTTTTCAAGGCAAACATGATTTTTCTGTCTCTACTCAAGATATGTATATTTATTTCGCAATTTTACTATTGTCAGGTTATTTCAAAATTCCATATAGGCGAATGTATTGGCAAACAAAAGCCGATGTTCATAATTCTTTAGTAAGGAACAGTATCTCAAGAGACCGATCTGATGATTCATCGTTACCTTCATCTGAATGATAATACCGCTATTAACCTTAACAATAGACTTTACAAAGTGCAGCCGTTAATAGACCAGATAAATAATGTTTCTCAAGATTTAGCCAAACCACTTGGAACATCGTTTTCTTTAGATGAAGAAATGGAGCCCTACTGCGGAAGACATAATATCAAGCAATTTATAATGGGTAAAGCCGCTCGTTGCGGCTATAACTGTTGGTGCATTACATTTCCTGAAGGTTAACTATTGAAGTTTCAACTTTAAACGGTGACAAAGTCGAAGGGCGAACTCTAGGATCTAGCGTTACTGAAACACTATGTATTGGATGTATCTCTGACAGTTCCACTATACAGAGTCACTGATATGTATGCCTATTAGCCAGTAATAATTTCAAGTTTAGAGGGCCGGTCATAAAGTCGTGGCACATCAAAGTTGAATTTTTTTAATGGAACCGCCTATATATTATTGGATATTTCAATTTTCCTTGAATTCTAATCAAACATTGCAATACACATAATGTACCAAATTCAACTTTTTCAGAATTGAGTTTTGATTTTGAAATGTTACAACGAAAATCATTAAATTTCAGCATCGATTTAATTTAACCTGTAAATGTTAACTTGACAACGAATGCCAAATTATTATTAAGTGTCACATTTTTCGCCAAAGATGGCATCTTTAAATGAAACCGAACGCATAGAAATTTTAATTATAATTGGTTATGGTGATAGAATACGAAGCTTTACAGAAGTAGTGAATTCACAATTGCATCCCAACCGGGGTTCAATTTCCAAGTCTACAGTTACAAGAACTTTGAGTCGTTTTCGGGAGATTGACAGTGTCAAAGATAGACCTAAAGTCGGAAGGCTAGTAACATTGACAACGAAGAGAATTCTTTGGATGTAATATTGGATGTGGGGGAGAATCCGAAAACTTCAACATAACAATTGGTATTAAATCACAACATGAGTCGATATTCAATTCAAAAGATTGCCAGGCGAGAAAAATTTCGTCCCTTTAAAATCCATCTACTACAAGAATTAGGTGAAGACGATTTTGATCGCAGAATCCAGTCCTGCGAAGTTATTATGGATAAACTGAGACAAAATTTCAATTTTGTAAATAATATTTTGTTTTCTGGCGAATCTACTTTTTGTTTGAATAGACAAGTGAACCGGTACATCTGTATGTACTGATTAGATGAAAATCCACATTGGATGGTACAAGTTCACACCCAACGACCGCAAAAAGTCAACGTTTGGTGTGATGTTATTGGTGGACATATCGTTGGACCGTATTTTATCAATGAAAATTGAAACTATGATTGATATTTGGCACTTTTGCAAAAATCAATAGTTCCAGACCTTATTCAATTATTTTCGAACAATAATGATCCAAATTTAATACCAGAACACATATGGTTTCAGAAAGATGAGGCACCTCCGCATTTTGTACCTCAAGTACGGAAATTTCTAAACTAACATTTCCTGGCAGATGGATTGGGCGGAGGGGAACCATTTAATGACCAGCTAGGTCTCCCCATATGACCCCTCTTCACTTTTTCGTGTGGGGTCATATTAAAATTCAATTTACAAAAATAGACCCCAAAATCTTAAAGAGTTGAAAGCGAGGATCAGGCATGAAACTCTGAAAATGCTCTTGCAAATATACTACAAAATGATTCAGTGGATTCATTATTGTCAAGAGGTTAACGGAGAAAACTTTGAGCACCTTATAAAACAGGACTGTAGAACCAAATTTTGCAATTTCATTAATAACTATTCTTTTTTGAAATGCATAGATTTTAAAAACTATACCTATGTCTGTACTTTATTTCTGTGTAGTGTACAAAATCGACGATACATACCACTCGTACCCTTAAATTTTATGACAGGCAATGATTGGAAGGGTAATCTGTGTTTGACATTCGTTGTCAAGTTAACATTTACAGGTGAGATTGGGTGAAATTTAATGATTTTGGTTGTAACATTTCAAGATCAAAACTCAATAACTCTGGAACGATTGCATTTAGGTACATTATGTGCGTTACAATTTTTGATTAGAATTGAAGGAAAAATAGAAATATCCAATAATACACACAGGGTTCCGTATAAAAAAAATTCAACTTTAATGTGCCACGACTTTATTACCGACCCTGTAAACTTAAAATTAATACTGGCTAATAGGCATTTAAAAACCCTAAAATTTTTGTGTTTAATTTTTTCCGGTACCTCGTATATGTTACCCAATAATCGACCGTTCCCTTACATAACATATATGTAACACACACACACACATCACACATATATATATATATATATATATATATATATATATATATATATATATATATATATATAAACAGACTTTCAAAGAGTATTTTGTCCAATTTTTAAAAATCGCGCTTTCAGTTGGGGAATTATTCTATGTGTAGATAGCCAACTTCTCATGGGGTCCTGGACAATCAGAACGTATTGTGTCTTATGGATTTAATCCTTTGAAAACTGATTGGACTGTAAAACAGCGTTTTGTCCACAAGACGCTGATAAACAAATTGCTGTTTGTCCTAGTCGTAATATACAATTAAAACTTGTTGGTTGTGTAGCTCGTTTCTGCGTATTATCATTGTATTTTTAATTAACTATTAATAAATATGGATGTTGAACACCTGGTTGCCGATAACGATAGCGGTAGCAGAAAAAGCAAACGAAACCTACGTCTCGGGAACAAAAAAGCAATAAGGTAAATTACTTAATTATTATTAATTAAAGCGATGGTTGCAATTACCATGATTTTGTAGATATTCTGATTCTGATCCGAAGCTAGAGTTGTTTGAAGTGCCATGTAACCATAAAACTGGCAAATTTCAATGCCGAGAAATATCTAAACAGAATATCAAAATGATTCGTGGCTATTTTTATACTGATATTGTTAAAATTTATCAAGATATAACACTTTAACACCCACTTGAAGTAGAAATTCCGAAACGGAAAAGGAGTCGAAAAGTGCAAGATCAGAAACACCGCAAATTCAACATAAAGTATCATATCGGGAAGAAAAACGAAAAACGAGCTGGTATTACAGAAAAACGCGGCGGAGACCGAAAATCACACCAAACTAATAATAAAAGATACAACGTCATGGACTTTATCAGAAACTTGAAAGGCAGAGAAAGTCATTACGGTAGAAACAGGTCCAGAAGAGTCTATTTGAATTCTCAATATAATATTGCGGTTTTGCATAACCCACATAACAAAAAATTAAGTGCGGAGTATAGAGTAAATTATAAATTTTTTTCCAGAATATTTAACAATCATTTCAATATTGGACTTGGAAGTCCCGCTTCTGATATTTGTGGATTTTGCGTTAGGCATCAAGGTCATATATCGCTTTGTAAAGAAAGCTGAAACACAAAAATTAAAACTCACCCTGAAAATTCATAAAGTGAGAGCCGAGCCGTTTTATAAGCTTATGAAGGAGGATTTAGAAAACAGCATGTCTCTGTGTTTCGGTTTATAACAGGTTCAAGTGTTACCTAAAACACCATTTTATTCACAACAGCTCTTGTTTTATGCTTTTTTTGTGACAGATATCTCGTGCAAAACACCAGTTTTCTACAGCTGACTTGAACACCAAGCAGGCAGAGGCTGCACCATAGTGGGCTCTGCGTTGTATGATTTCCTCAATAAAACGGATGTGACTGATTTGAGATTTTTTCCTATGGATGTGCGGACCAAAATAAGAACAACCGTATAGTTCACATCCTGATGCTCTGGTTGCATAGAAAAGCTCCGCCCAGAATTAAATCTATTACACTGTTGTTTCCAGTGAGAGGGCATTCGTACAGGCTGCCCAAATTCGAGGGCAAGCATGGAGATCTCGCTTATTATAAGAGATAGGATATAGGTTTAAATTCGGCACTTTTGCTAAATTCGATGCCGAGTAATAATCTGAAAATAAATTTGAGCTAAATCGAATGGATTTGGTTTTATGCTCAAAAAACTAAAAATTTCGATTTTTGTTTTTCGCGTTTGGCCACCTTATTATTAGGAATTTTCAAAATTCGATTAAACATTATTAAGGTAACTTTTTGCGCACAATACTAATACGGTATTAAAAATATTATGCTACGTTTTGCTTATTCTGAACCATCATCAGGTTTATTTTTTCTTATCGGGGTTAAGACATATTTTTATGGCGTTGGATGGAGAATGTTATGTTGATTTTAGCAGTATATAACACTTCATGGTTTGATCGACTGCGAACTAAAATACTCTTAAATTAAAAACTAAATATTACATTATCACGATACCCATGAATCAAACAAAACTCAGGAGTTGGCTTTTGTCATGTCATTCTATAATTGTAAAAAGGGTAATAACTGCAAGATCCTTCGTGTTAGTGCTTTAAAATTCGCAAGTTTCTTTAGAATGTTTTCAAATTCAGAAAAATAAGACATGATAAGGATATTTTATAGCTGCAATAGAAATAGTGTCAGAGCAAAACAAAGATATTTAGAGGAATATCCGGAGAGGCAGCAACCAAACCAGAGATATTTTTTAAAATTAGAACAAAATTTGCGAGAATTTGGATGTTTTCAGAAACCTCGAAATGCATATGGTAGCAGACTAGACAGAGATGCCGAAGGAGAAATATTACGTCAGGTACTATTTGTTAGTATTATACTAATTATAAGAATATCCGCTCACTTCACTGCTAATTTCAGCAGAATTTTTTTTTGGAGAGTTATGACTTTATGTTATCCATCTTAGGTTCAAGAAAATCCTTCAACATCTACCAGAGAAATAGAGCAAACTATTGAAGTGCCAAAAACGACAGTTTGGCGAGTGTTAAAGCAACACCGTTATAAACCATTTAATATACATGTTAGTCAAACTCTTCGGCCTGGGGACGATATGAGACGGTTGGATTTTTGTAACCAACTTAATACCAAAAAGCTGGAAAATCGCAACTTTCTCAATCAAATAATTTGGACGGATGAGTGCAATTTTTCCACTAATGGAATGATTAATCGTAATAAGGAGCACTACTGGCCCGTTGAAAATCCACGAATTAACAGGCAAATGCGAGGACAAGGCCACCGGTCCTTTAATGTGTGGGTTGGAATCTGGAAGGATAGGCTCCTTGGGCCAATTATTTACGAAGGTATCCTAACGTCACAACGCTACCTCGTATTTCTAACACACGAAATATCAGATCTTTTGGATGATGTTCCGTTAAACGAAAGATGGACTCTCTGGTGGCAAATGGACAGAGCTCCTCCTAATAATGCTGCGATAATAAGTGAATATCTTAACGGCGAATTTCCTGATAAATGGATGGGAAATAGGGGACCACTTAGGTGGCCAGCAAGAAGTCCAGATTTAACCCATTTAGATTACTTCCTCTGGGGCTATTTAAAAAATATGATTTATAAGACGCCACCGCAAAATATAGAAGAACTCCAGAATAGGGTTGTTAATGAACTTCGTCAAATTCCCAGGCGAACCATTCAAAGAAGCGTAGACAATTGTAGAAGAAGAATTCGTTACTGTATTCAAGAAGGAGGAAACTTGTTCGAACATTTATTATAATAATTTTTGTTTGTTTGTCTGTGTAATTATTTTGTTGTTACCTATCGATAAATTTGCGTTGTCGCTATTATGGCCGTGTTACGTAGACCTACTTATTTGAGTTGTTTGTTAATGTTTTGTTTAAATGTTTTTATATTTTTTTGGATGTTCTAACGAGTGTAACAAATTAAATAAGTAGAACTACTGTAATTATTCCTTGCTGGATCCAAGAAGGCGGAATCTTGTTCTTCGTATTTTGCTCATTATTTTAGTTCGCAGTCGATCAAACCATAAAGTGTTATATATTGCTAAAATCAGCATAACATTCTCCATCCAACTACATAAAAATATATCTTAACCCCCATAAGAAAAAATAAACCTGATGATGGTTCAGAATAAACGAAACGTCTCATAATATTTTTAATACCGTATTACTATTGTGCGTAGAAAGGTGCCTCAATAATGTTTAATCGAATTTTGAAAATTCCTGATAATAAGGTGGCCAAACGCGAAAGACGAAAATCGAAATTTTTAGTTTTTTGGGCATAAAACCAAATCCATTCGAGTTAGCTCAAAACTTTTTTTTCTGATTATTACTCGGCATCGAATTTAGCAAAAGTGCCGAATTTAAACCTATATCCTATCTCTTATAATAAGCGAGATCCCCATGCTTGCCCTCGAATTTGGGACAGCCTGTACATGTCCGCTCACAGAGTGTTCGGTAGGATTGAAAAGGTTCTAAGATCGCATCCTGAAATTGAGTCTCCTCTAATATATCACAAGATCTATACAAAAGTCGGAAAAGTTAAATCTTTAGGAAAAGATTGGATACTTCTTGATATAGTTAAGAGACAAGTCAACAAAAACCTGTTATAAAGCCTGAACTATTTTACCGAAATGATGATCCACAGAAAAGGTTTCTGAGTCTGTTGCAAAGGGGTAAAGCTTTGAGTAATGTTGAATTATTAAATTTACCTCTTGGTCACAAATTAAAAGAAAAAATGTTCAAAGTCTCAAAAAATTAGTAGCAGAAATGACTACAACAGAAAGGTCTAAAGACCCAGAGCTAGAATGATTGATTTCAGTTTTCGAACAGAATGATTGTTTAGGTGACCAAGGTCTTGAAAGCCAAAACAGTGTACGCGATTCAAGTGATGGATGTTTATGCAATGAAGAATATGAAGGTATTAAAGCGTGAACAAAGCAAAATTCAGTTATATTTTTTATGTTAAAAATGTATTTTTGGTTGCTATGTTAAAATAGAGCATAACATTTTAATAAACAATGGAAAACCAAATCGTTTCTTCTTCAAAGACAAACAAGCAGACCTAAATCCATTCCAGACAAACAAAAAGCATGTGGCCCAACAGTTTTTTCAAAATATTCCAACTATGGCTTTAAATTGATTTTTTTATATTCAGTGTACACGTTTACGGCTCTTATAGAGATCGTTTGATATCTGATCGATACTTCTACTACAAGTAGTTAATAAATAGTAGTCTTTTGGGTTTTATCCAATTTTCCTTATCTGGACAAAATGTATATATATATATATATATATATATATATATATATAACTTTTTTAATTCTCTACAGTTATTGGATATTCTAACTGAAAGTAATATTCACTGCATTGGCACTATTCGCCGTGATCGTACAATCCAATTTCCCTTATCTGGACAAAATGTATATATATATATATATATATATATATATATATATATATATATATATATATATATATATATATATATATATATATATATATATATATATATATATATATATATATATATATATATATAATTTTAATTCTCTACAGTTATTGGATATTCTAACTGAAAGTAACATTCACTGCATTGGCACTATTCGCCGTGATCGTACAAAAATGGCTCAACTAAAAGAGTTGAAAAAGGAACTTCGCGGGGCCTACCAAAGCTTAAAAAATGCAACACATTGTATCACTATTATAACATGGCGCGACAACAGTCAGGTAAATATTGCTCCTAGTACTAAATCTGAAAAGATTATTTCAACTGAAGGAACATATCGAAGTTGGTCCAAAGAACAAAAGAAACCTATTGATATTAGTCAACCGACTCTTATAAACATGTTCAACCATAGACTGCGAGGATTCGAATTAGATCCAGGAAGTGGTACTGGCCAATAATTCGATTCTGTCTAAATGGACCCGTTATGCTGATCCAAAAATACCTCTTCTTCAATTTGTCCGGCAAATTATATTATCAACACTAACTACAACTGAACCATTGACTGGGCCAATACCCAGGCGGTCTAAAAACGTGTTGCAGGGCGTAAGACTTGGTTGGCAAAATAAGTACTCAGCGACGTTGTGTATATTAACCACAATAATTAATACTTTTTTAAAAAAAAGATCGCTAAAAATTTACCCAAGCTGTATTGCATTAATTTTCAAATTATGTATTTTTCACTAAAGTCAGTAGAATCTTTAATATAATGGGGTGTTTTGCCTATATGAGGTTACAATTAAAATGTAAGATGTTTTGCAAGATTATATGTAGCAATAGGCCTTAAAGCAACATTAAGTTCATGGATATTTGGTAAACCATATAGTTTTGGTGAAAGAGCTTCAGAGTTAGTTAGTTTCTTTTTTATTTCTTCAGCAACAGATGATAATTTAATAAGTTCCCTAGTTTTTAAAAGAAACTTTTGTAGGATCTACTGGTAGTTCACGATAAGTCTGTGCTTCCAACAGTTGTTCTACTTTAAAGTTATAGTCGTTCATATTTAATATAACCTGTTCATTACCTTTATCTGATATTACTATATTTTCATTGAGTTTAAGATCAAGTAAAGCACGGCGTTAACAAAGGATGTTGCTCTTTGGAGGTTTAGTTTACGTAATATGTTAACAGCTATTTAATCTAACTTCATTTGCAGCATCAAAATGTAACGGATTAATAGAATTCTCAATATTGGAAATTGTGTCTTCAAAAGGTATTACTCATTGTGTTATTGCAAAATTTCCGCGTTTAGAAAGCGCTTGGCATGGCATCATCTGAAAAAATATGATCAAAAAGGTTTATAACTGTTTTTCTTTATTATCAAAAGATCTTATATTGTTACTTGAATAATGTATCAAATTTTCCCTTTTGACGTAGGTGCATGAGATGTCAATTTGTGAATGCTTTTGTTAATTACAAATTAAAGTGTTCACAACTGAACCTACACTTACATCATAACTTGAGTAATTTTTGTAAAATGTGTTATTTGGTTATGACATTATCCACCGTTAGCCTTCGACCGTTAGCGGGTATTCTGATTTGTCATCTTCAACGCAGTTTAACAATATTTAATTTATTAAGGATCTAGTTATTATTTACTAAAATTGTATTCCATAGTTGGTTTTATTCGTTTATCAAACTGTTATATTAATAGTAAGCTTATGTTCGCGTTTTCACTTTTTCAAATTATGAGAAGTTGTTTTAAAATCTGAAACAATTCTCAAAGATTGTGTTACTACTGACGAAGATAACTATATCAAAACGTTTAGAGTTGTATAACATAATATAGAAATGCACCATAAAAAACCAAGAAGATAAGTATTTTAAATAAAAGTTTACATTTTCATAATGTAACAACCCTTTTGAGAGGTATTAAAATATACCTTGATTTAAGGTCTTTCATTCATTTAGTTGTAAATATAAGAAAAAAGTTTTTAATTATTGAAATATAGGTATGAGGTAGGCAACTTAATTTGCATATCTTCTTAAGTGCATATTTCTTAATGGTTTATATTATCTCTCTAAATTATTTTTCTGATCATTTTATTCGCGCATTACGTCATCGTGACTTAATTCTTTGCGTAAATCCTCTGGCGCACGAGTACATCATCTACTTCCAAAGCATCCATTTTGGTTACTTCCTGATGAACGTTAAGCAGAAAGTTTTTTTGGGTTTTCCCTAAATTTTGTGTGAAAGTGCCATTAATTGCATGGTAAGATATCTTTTAACGCGTAATATTAAAAATTAAAACATTTGCTCTTTTCAGGCATTTTTTTGTACTGCACTTTTTATTTTTTTACTGTTACTTTTAATTTTACTTCGATTTACAATTTAATTACATTTTAAGTACGCATTTAATTTTACTGTTGCGTACGTTTTCATTTTATGATTGCAATTTTTGCATTCAAAACTTCAAAATAATGCAATAAATATTGGATTCAAAATTTCAAAAAGAAATTTATGAGATAAAATTTCCTTTCATGGGTTGGTTTACTACGTAAAACATTATTTCAAGACATTGCGCAATAATGGTGCAAGGATGACATCACTTGGTTGACCGTTTCGTAAACATTTAGATACCAGAGGTTATTAGAAAATTTGTGTACAAAAATTTTACAAAGGTATTTATGTAATGATTTTTTTTAGTAATTTAAGGATAGTTTTAAGATATATTTTATTTAATCACATCACATTAACTGTTAATAAACATATTTGTATATTTTTTATTGTTTTACATTTTGATATTGTTAACAAACTCGGTTTAGTTGTTCCGATATTATTAAAAATAGCTTGGCGTCCGAGATTATTTTATTAGTATTACATTAATTTTCTTATTATTGATGTTCGGTGGAAGTAAGCGAGCAGATTTAGTGGTAATCAAGCAAATCGAAAGACTGGCCCTAAATTTAATCTACCGATTTGAGACGAAGGCATTATTAGTGGTGAATGGTTAGTATCTCCAGTTAGTTTGACGATTTGTGTGTTTGGAGAACTTATTACACTTATTTTATTAGTTACATTCATTTTTTTATTAAATTTATTGTACTATTTACACCACCTATATTTCATAATAACTCTGTCATTTCCATTATTCAAAGCCATATATTGATATGCGATAATTATGTACCTGTTTATTTTTATATTCAATATTTTACTGTTTCTATGCTAAGTTATAGAATAGATTAAAACATATGTGTAGTATTTGTACACAAAAGTTCTGAAGCAATTGCTAAGAAAGCATTATGTAATTTTGATGTGCCACAAAAGGTTATAAATGATCGTTTTAATATACAGATCATTTTTAAATTAAGATCTTTGATTAAAGCAATAGAAAATATTTATCAGCACGTGTATTTTTTACAATTTTATCCCTATTCCTTATACGGGTATCTTGGATCATTTATTATATAATTCATTTCATTTCAAACGTGCAGCAAGTGGATAGCCGTTTATTCTAGCAAGTGGTTAACTACTGTAAGTGAAATATCGTGCAAACTAAATGGAATAATTACACAGTATGTATATAGCATAATAAAACTGTTGCGATGATAAACATGAATTTATATGTTAATTTAAGGTAAGTGAATGTATTATTTGCATTTCAAAATAATACTTGTTTGTGTTTAAGCCAATAGAGAATTTAAATTAGGATCTACGAAACAGGGATATACATATTTTACTCGTGGTATGCTATAAGTGTATCTTTTGTATAACTTAACAAAACAAAATGAGATATTTATGAGGGTAGATTTTATATTTTATCTACCTACGTGCAAAAAAAACACGTACTGAAACGTGGTAGTTTTTTATATTCTGTAGAAACACTCTTGTATTTTACAGTCTGCAACATAATGCAAAGTTATTAAGTTAAATACGGTTGTTACTGTTTGTATTTTGATTTTTTATAGGTTTGCTGTACAATTGATTTGATATGCTGCATATTATGTTAACGACTGATTGAAAAATTAATTGAAGTTTGTAATATGTACCTGAAAATATTTTAACGTTAAAATAAAGATTGATCTACAACAACGTAATTCAACTAGATAAGGTTGACAAAGTAGGCACAAAATGGACATACAAATACATGGATAAAAAGTAGCCGTATGGCAAACAAACTAATAACACAATACGGACGTCTGATGTTTTGATGTGGTAAACATACAAAAAGGTAAGGGTTTAGTGAGGAAAGTTATTCTATTAAAGGGTTACTTTAAACTAAAGTATTATAAAGGTAATGTAAACATTGCCTTTGACATTTATCTGTGATAAAACTTATAGAAAATTAATGAAAGTTTTTGTTGAAATTTAAATATTATTATGAATTTTGAGGTTTTTGTAATACTTTTAACTTTCCTACCTCAAAGGAAGGCTATTAATATCTCAAAATTTTGAAAACTTGATATATCATACATAGTTATGGCGTAAACGTCTAGACCCCAGTTTGTGGATAAATCTGCGGGGTATGTTGTAAGAAGCTGTGATTTTCCTTCGGCTTTCACGCGACAACTCGGCTATGCCAAGTCGGCGATGCCAACTTGACGCGAATTATAATCTTTATAAGGCAAAAAGTAAAAAATCTGATATCGTAGAAATTCATTAATCTTATTACTTTATCTTATATTATTATTATATTCAAATCATAATGATAAATACAATAATATGATAAAATTTCATTCCATACTATAATTGAGGGATATCCCTATAAGGTATTCCATGACATTTGGTCCATTGTAATTAGGAACCTTATTTAAAATTATTTCGTCGGCTTCAGCATAGTATAAATAGCCAACCGCCTTTACCAGATTTTTTTGAAATAATTATTTGCTAATTATTCTGCTTAATTAAAAGTTACAGAAATCATAAAATAATGAATTTATATCCCTTCCGCCGTGAATTTCAGAGCCGCCCTCCCCCTAGTCTATCCGCCAATCACGGTGTCAGAATCTCGAGCAGAAACCGTTTCCGCCCTCCGCGGATTCTAAATAAAACCGCGATACGCGCTATAGACGCTCTCCATTCAATGACAAGCAATGCAATCTGGCTGTGTTTATGGACATTAAGCAAGCGTTCGACAGGGTCTGGCACACCGGTTTCCTGCATAAGATCCGTAACCTCAACATTCCCGACCCCTTATCCAAACTACTACTCTCGTACCTGACCAATCGGTCAGTTCGGGTCAAAGTAGGGAAAACCATCTCGGATCCTTCCCAACCTACAGCAGGCGTACCGCAAGGTTCTGCCTGAGCCCCGATCCTCTATATTATCTTACTACACAACCCGGAGTAGCCGTTGCGCAGTTTGCGGATGATACCGCCTTCTGGAAGGTTAATCGCAACAGCGAAACGGCCTCCCGCCTCATATCCAAAACCCTTCGGAATTTCTCCAACTGGGCGAACCGGTGGAGAGTCTCCGTCAATCCCACCAAAATCCAAACAATCCTCTTCCGACATCCTAGTTACACCGAATCCTCTTTACTAGAACCCTCAATTAGCTCCTCTATGTACATAGACTACTTAACAGGATAAGAAACCGCAAAAACCTACTGAGCGCCCTCCGGAGTAGAATCACAGGTTTCCACCCCAAAACACTACAACACACTTATAACGTATATTCGCCCTGTTATGGATTTCCGAGGAGCCATATACACTAACATAAACCCCAATCACCTTTCCTATATTGCTTCCTGTGAACGCCGAATACACAGGTTACCTCTCAGGTACCCTAGCGGCCTCACAACACAACACGCAAACATACCAAACATCACACACAGAATCCAAACACTAGAGAAAAAACTTTGTACATAAAAGAATCTTCGGTGACACTATCCCTACCAAAGAGATCCTTACCACTCCCTGCAACTACCGTTTTCCCCAATTCGCACGAAGAAAACCTAAAGTAAAATTTAAGCATCCACCCGCGATCTTTACACAACTCCTTGACGACCTCCCCGAGGAGGTAGAAGAATCCCTAGATAATATCCCATATGCCCTCCGCATCCCCCCCTATTCGATGACGGCCTAGCAAGAAACTGGACAACGAATCGGATTAACCACACTAAGCACGCTACACCTTACTATACAACACACTCACTTAAACTAATTAACACATTAAATACTCAAATAAATTAAATCTTTTTTTTTTTTTACACCATTTACAATAACACAAAACATGGATTGGCCAGGGCTGAATACACACACACACACACACACACACACACACACACACACATAATATATATATATATATATATATATATATATATATATATATATATATATATATATATATGTAAAAGCTCTCATTCCATTGGGTTAACTACTCGGCTCATTCTCTTTGAAGACTCAGGTCTGTTCCTGTTCCTGTTCCTCTTTCCGCTGGGTCTCTTTCAAGAGCCCAGGCCGGCCTGCTCTTACCTGCTTCACCAGGATTTACTACTGCTTCAATCTGCGGTCACCTGCAAGTGAGTTAAACATACAACACCTCACTTACACCAGTGAACGACTTCACGTCGGCCAAAACACCCGATGTAGTCTTACTTACTCCATTGGTCAGAAAGGTTCTCGCCTAAATTTTCCGGGATATCAATTAAACAGCGCAGATTCTTGTAATTGACACTCCACTTACCGTGCACTGATTGACAAACATGTCTACACCAGGCAAAGTAATTAGAAACCGAAGTGTAGGAAAGCCGACATATTGAAAGCAGTAATCTGACCTCAGTTAGACCATATTTGGGTTACCCAGTTTCGTAAATTACGAACTCCGTTCATCACAGTGAGTATTACATTTCAATCTCGCTATACGTGATAAACCGCTTTTATACCGGCTCACTTATCGTGAGATATCCAGAGGGTAAGCTACATCCTGATTTAACAGCTTCGTTAAATCCCGATGCCCGTAAAATGGTCCGTCATCCTGTAAGCATGTTTATTTAGCAGTGCTGAATACCGAAAGGTCCCAAAAATTTGAAGGTCTTACGCCGTTCCCAGGCTAAGAGAAAACTTTACTTTTTAATGCTTTGAAACTGTATCCGATCCTGAGGGCTTATCGCGATAAGCCAGACTTGAAGGAGAAACCCTTCCGCAAGTTTACCGTACCTGTAAAACGTTTAATCTTGTACCTGAAAATCTTTAAACGAAATCGTTCCGGAGGTTTAAATACCTTTTCATTGTTATTAAAACCGGCCCCGAGTTAGAGCCACCCCAGGTAGCTACTATTGGCGCTGTCGAATCCAGTAGCGCAAGGAACTAGTAAGTGGCACCGCCTTAAGCTCTTCCGCATCCAGAATACAATAAGGAAGTATTCATTTTCAATTTCAAAGAGTTTAATGACTCCACTAATTCTGTTTTACTAAAATTTCCGGCAATTACTAAAAGTAATAAAAATATATTATTCCACAGTAATTAATAACCTATTGTAAATAGATAGGTAGTTAATAAAAACCCTGTAAATATTATTTAGTTTATATAAAATTCAATAATCAGGTATAAAATTTGCATTTTATAAACGCAATATAAACTCGTATTCTGTATAAAAAATCCCTTCAAAAGTATTGAGCTTTCTAGTTGACCTCCAAGCAGGTATAAAGAACACTACCCTTGTTATCATATCGATGAACACATGACATCACAGTTATAATAACAGTATAAAATTGTTCTGCCGACAGATTTATTTTAAGTAAATTATTTTTACTAAAATGCAACAATATAGTTAACGATTTGTTCTTCGGAATGTGTAAACACCTCGCTAACCATATTTCCACAAAAAAACGTGAAGAGCAAAGCTGCCGGAGGATCACCACCGAAGCAACGTTACCCATCTAAAGACGAATCAATCAGGTTCTGATCCAGTAGACGCTGCATTATCTATTTTTGTTTATTTAAAATACCTTTCCTTTTTTTTTGTTTTTATTTTAGTTGTACGTTAGTTTTAACTGTAAATAATTAGAATTATAAACAATAAGCATAGTATACGTCTAAAACCCTCACAAGTATATTGCTCAGTGTGGACGAACCGGGTAAAAGTGATCAAGCCCAGTAACGACAAACAAACTCCACTTTTTATATAATTAAAAACTGGTTGATCTAGACTGAGGCAAATTAAAGTTACCTTTAATTAAAGCAAGCGAAATCAGCTTACAATAGCGTCTTCTTTTTTTGTGAAATTGCGTCCGGTTACTGCTCTTTCGTAGTCAACATCACACGCTGAGTGAGTCTGCTTTAAATTTACTATGCTGGTCCATAGTGTAAGACGTGCATTCGCAGAACAGAGAGCTAATTGTAGCTTGGGATAATATGCTTCGGCGAAATTATTGCTTCTGTCTCTTCCATTCAAAGTCCAAAAGTAAACGAACCAAATCGCCGACGGAAGCGTTGTCGGCACTCTGGTTCCATTATCTCTCATGCGGCCGATGTAATTATTGCTGAACCGTTCCAAAATGGGTTCTATGTCATCTGGAAAATGATGTTCTAGTTCGGCAATTGCAATAATCACATCCTCTTGTGGAACAAATACAAGTAAAGTGATCATTTTCGCTACTAGTGCAAATTCAAAACCAGAATCGTACTCCTCAAGGTGATTGCAGGAAGATAAATGCCTTCGACAATTCTTTACCAGGTAGAATAAACAGATCCAAATTTCTGCTTCTGGGAAATCTTGTCGTACTGCCTGGTGAGTGCCCAATTCATCGCTTACGCTGATGACTTCCGTATTCTGTGGCCAAAGTTCCCTTATCATGTTAAACAATTTAAGGTATGTTTCTGCGCTTTTATCGGGTAGCAAACTGGGTTCTTATCTTCGTGCACATGTTTCCTTGCCATAATAACAAATATTTGAAGGAAACGTGGAGGGCACAATGAAAAAGTGCGTTTACAAATAATTATTTCATACTTGCACACCACGTTGTATGTTATTCCCTACTAAATATCAATATTCGGTTTGGATCCACCCGAATTCTTTCAAAATCCGCCTGCAAAAAATTCTCGAAATTGTTGGGGTTGTACTCGTAAAGCGAGTTTTCATGTGGAATGTTAATTGCCTCGCGAGCTTCTGGATTTGCATAACATAAGTCAAAGTTGATAACTAAATATTCAATTTTTGAAAAGCACAAATATGAATAAACCAGCATCAATTTTAATTTTGCAAATTTACTACAGACAACACAGTAGCTTATATGCTAATCAAATTTTATTATCAGATTCCTTTTCGTTACTAAACAATCATTCGTTTAACGTGCATAAAATATTTAATCACTATGTCAAGGCAGAGTAATAATCTGTAGTTCAATTAAAACACTAATTACAATTATCGAGCTTTTAAGTTCCCCTAATTGATTTGACAAAAATATTTAGTCATGTGTGAACCCCTTTGAATTGTGATTGTTTCAGAAAATATTCAAGTTCAATTAAAATTCCGTAAATTAAAAAATACGCTTGTAAAAGTGTAATGAAATAAGTCTGGTTACAACGAAATGTGTGCAAGTACTAGTGTAACTATTGTTTTCCTTATATTTAAGATACTTAGTTTGTAATAATTTTAGATACATTACAATTGTTGAAAACTTTCCACTACCTAAAGGAAAATATGAAAAACCATTGTGTCGACGACCGCCATTAATTAATTTAAATAAAAAAATTCAACTATCTTTCTCAAAGTGCAACGTGTGCGGGTGCGAGTCGTGTGCTTGCGCGTGTGCGTGTGCGTGTGCATGTGAGTGTGCGTGTGCGTGTGCATGTACGTACACCTGTGCGATAGAGCGAAAACAATCTGCTCAAAACAAGAGCACCTGAACAAAGAAAAGGGAAATATCGCTAAAACACTAAAACAAAATGGCTACCCCGATCTCACACCTAACCTAACCAGGGGAAGGGTAACCGGTAAAGAAGAACCTAAATATTCAGCTATAATACCATATATACAAGGTACCTCAGACAAAATACGAAGGATAGGCAGCAAACATAAGATACGCACTGCGTTCAAATTGACCAGAACACTCAGTGGAATACTAACCAAAACCAAACCACACAATGAGGATCAGAATTGCGTATACAACCTACCATGCGAATGCGGCAGAGCATATTTAGGCCACTCAAAGTGAGAACACAGAACAACGCTTGCAAGTACGGAACAGAAAAATTAGAATCGTTGAACATGTCTGGAACCAAAACCACCGCATCCAATAGCATAACATACAGACAGTGGCAAAGGACGAGAACACAACTCGCAGGAAACTCAAAGTACTACATATATCGCACTAGCACAAAATCCAATAAGCCAAGCTAGAGTGTAAATGGAACCCATATGGATTCCAATAATGTGCGAAGAGCTTAAGCGCAATACACCTGCGCAACCACGAAAAAGTTTTATGTATATATATATATATATATATATATATATATAGTTCTAAAAAATATATATTGGATAACTCAGTGGCTCAGCGGTAAAGGTGTCACTTAGAATCTGAGAGCAGTCAAGTGCTTGGGAAAAAAATCATAACATGAATTCGACTCAAGTGTGAAAACAGTCCTTCTCAGGACTAAGCCTGATTGCGGAAGCAGAGACCGCTTCCGAAAAGTCGCGCTTAAAAAGCAAAAACTGGATATAAGCCGATTAATAGAACTAAAAATTTTTTTAAAAATAAGTTTTTCATGCAAAGATAAATCCTTGAAAAGTAATATTATTAATTAAACCATCTACTGCGTGTATAAGAATCATTAAAGTTAAAAGAAATGAGCTACAGTCTGAGCCTTGTTCGTCCGTGTGTCCGTTAGTTCGCCTGTTTTCCCCATACGATATGTTCTTAATACGTTAATGAGCCGATTTTGGTGTCAAATGAATGTCAAATGTCGAAAACGTTAGTTTGTCACCGCCCCTTTTAGTCCTGCTTTAAACGATGAGAAAACCATAATGTAAAAATTAATCAATGCAGATTTTGTTATCAAAAGAAAACTTCAAATGTTAGGAAGTGTACCTCCCCTTACTATTTCGAGCGCCCTACAGTCCTCCCTCTCAAAGAGGGGCAGATTATAAGGTAAAAATAATAATTATGCTTCGAGGAGATTGTTGTGTCAAGTGAAATGGCACTAGGAGAAATAGTATTGTTTCACCATTAAAACGTGGTTAACGTCGAATGAAAGCATGATTAAGGAGTCAAAGTGATATCAGGGGGTGTCATGTTAATCTGTTCTTGTTGTCGCAACCGCACTTATCACCCCCGCCCCTTCCAATAGAAAAGCAGTTAAATAACCCATTTTAACATAATATAAAATCTTCGTCGATTGTAATGCGTAGTTTAGAAGAAAGAAATTATTATACAATATTTGAAACATATCTGCGAAGAAAAATAATCCTTTAAGACGCCATAAACCAACTCTATTTTGTATTTTCTTTGAAACTGCTGAGCAGACCTTAAATGTCGCATATGAAAATTAATGCGAGATGTTCTCTTCAAAATTTCGTGGGGATGAGGTCGGCGCAGAGGATTATGCTAATGATGGTTAATAGATGATTACTAGATGACTAAAATGTGTGTTGGAAACACAATAATATTCCCATGAGAGACTTATTCTGCACTCCATAAAAAAAACAATACTGCGGAGTTAATCATACTTGCAATAATTGAACTATTCACTTCCATTAAAACTAATTGTGTTTAATGTAGGATGTATATTTAATACTTTTCTTGCTTAGAACATAATTGGAATAATATAAATTGCAATAATTATTTAAACGTACCATTGCTATTTCTTTTTTCCTTCCCATAACGATCGTAAACCAGAAACTTATTCTAACAATTTTTCTTTATGTCGAAAGTGACTAAATAATCTTACACAGTAGATACTGTATGTACACAATCACAAAATTTATCAAAATATTGCAATCAAAACTGTATAAAATAAAATAGGCTAAACGTCGCTATGACGTAGATTGACCTATTCATTAATAATTTTTTGCACGATTGAGCTTATTCGTGTATTTACCATACCTGTTTCCAAAACAGTAGGATACGTTTACTGGTTACGAGGGCCAACTCGTCGGTAAGTATTTTACTTACCGACGTCTTTTACTTACCAACGTAAAATTATGTATAAAGTTCATTCGTTTAACTTATCCCAATGACGTGATGTACGCATTAAATCACGAAATGACCGACGTCTGTAATTTAAAGCAAAAATATGAGCACTGATACCAACCTTTCTGCATTTGCTTATTTGTTGATTGAGGTTACGTACGCTCGTCGGTTTGTTTATTTCTTATTCGTTTTTCATTGCTTCTTGAGTTAATATTTTAAGAGATCGGTTCTTTTCGGAACCACATTACTTTCTAGTGTTCATTTAAGGTAAAGATTAATTCGTTTTTACAGAAGGAGATAACATTTATGTTTTAATTTGTAGCACATCAACATACCTCGTAGGTCAATTACCACAGACGAATTGATCCATAACTTAGTGGAATACTTTAATAAAGAAAAATAGAACAATGGGCCCTTAACACCATTAACAGCAGTGTATGCAAGGGTTAGCGATGCTTTGAAAATTGACGCCAAAACTATTTCTAATGCTTTACGACGACATCAAAATCAAGAAGAAAACAAGGAAAATGAACCTCAACGAAAAAGTTTAAAAAAAAAGACATGGATCAACGACAAAAAAGTGAAATCTGTACTACAATTTACAACATGTACATTAATCATGAACATGTTACATTAGATACGCTCTTAACAAAAATTATGGGGATGATAATGTCAAACAGATGTGGAAAGGAGCGTTAAAAACAGTTTCACCTTCAGTTTGGTTAAAAACGATTAAACATGCAGAAGCTGAAATTCTAAAGTGTTGGGAGCAAGAAAAAGTTTATGATGTCCAAGTCAATCCAATTATTATAAATCCAAACGATGACACAGATGCAGAAGATGAAGTGTAGTGAACATTTATAATTTCTTCTTCTTCACGCAAACAAAAATTTTTCTCCAAAAACTAAATAATAATCTAATTAATAACATATGTGTTATTGTACATTAACATTATGTTTTATAACAATAAATTATTTTCAACGCAGTCATGCTTAAACGTGAATGGACAAATTGTCATACGTTTTATTACATTATGATGTAATTATATACTGAATAAGTAAGAAACACTGGGTTATAATGTGTTTAGTGTATTTAAAACGATAATTTGAATAAGTTTGTAAAAAGTACTATAATTCAATTACATTAAATACACCAATAAGTTTGAATTGCAGTATAATAATCTTCGACACCCATGATTGAAATTATGCTTCAGTATTTTGGAATTCGAATGTTTTCTCAAAGCATACTGATTAGTAGAATTCCTAAAAATTCAATCTTTATGAATAAACCAAATAAACAACCCTTAACTCACAAATTTGCGTTATATTGAAAATAATATGCTTTTACATGCGTACATCTACGATACGTAAATTAAACTTTTGTCTTTTATTTGCAAACATCATTAAATGACATTTACGTTAAGTTGGTATCAAAACTATTCGTACAAGAAAACGGAATTTGTTGTTGATGTTATCCTTGTTAGTTACTTGAGTTAATAAGAGACATACAAAACGACACTCTTAGAATAATACGTTAGCTAATAATGTATACATTGTATTCAATATGTAAAAAAAGATAGTCATACACAAGTGCGCGTTTGATTCATCGATCAATCGGGATAAGTTAAACGAATGAACTATACAGCCTATATTTCACAACAATAAGAAAAAAAAATTTGGACATTTCTATTTAAAACGTAATTTTTGACTTTTCGTTTATTTAGTAGAAATTAAATAAATTCAATTGTGGTAAACTTGATACAATCGTGCAAAAAACAGTATGTGCATCACGAACATTAAGGGTTGCACCGGTCTCCGGCCAAACATGACCGTCGTAAACGTCCCTTACTGTTCTTGATACTCAATATACTATATTACTAACTTTAATGCGTCAGTAATGATATACCAGCATATAATGCAGGTAATCAAAAACAATAATTATATACCAAGGTAGAGAAAACATTTTTCTAAGTCGATCTGTTTTATTTCCAGAAACGTGAAATTCATTGCGTTTTCTACAAAGCTCGTTTTTGACCCTGCGAGTAGAATAATTATCTATAAAATTTATAAAACATACAAATTGAAAAAAATTATATAAATTATAAATTGAAAAATACACCATTTAAAAAAGTCAAATACTAAGTATTTTAATTATGAATAATATATCTGCTTCTTTCCAAATTTTTGCTTTGTGACAGATTTGTCACTGTGGTTCGAAATGACCCTTTGCTATGGCAATCATGTATATTACCGGTGGGACTGTGATTAAATACACTGTATCTTCACGATTGATCCAAAAACATTGTTTTGTGCCAATTTAGCTTAATGCTTCTTAACGTCCTTGACAAAAACTAGAACTAAGTTTTACTGGAATAAATAAAGTTAATTATTATGGAAGTGAGACGAGGAATATAGAAGATATAACCCATAGAACAGCAAAACCGTATCATCGTTTTGAATGAAAAATACTAACACAAGTTATCTATATTTTAACGTTGTTTAAAAAATAAATCTCTGTACTGTACTGAGTACAAGTTGCAAACAATAGAACAGGATTTAGATATGAGAACTAGTATTCCTAATAAAATAAGGTACAATATATACATCGGGTTAAGAAAGACACTTTCCTACTGCTTATAATGCTGAGTCTACTGTGCATCGGATTACTCATCTAGCTAGAAGTATCAAACGTGGAACAACACACAACCTTCCCACCTACAAAGTGGAAAATAAAAGGAATGAATAATTTTTTAGGATGCATCCCCTTTTTTAATATGTTCATAACGAAAATAGGAAATATTGTGAAAACAAAAACAATTTATGCCAAACGTTGTAAAATGAAAAATAAAATCGATTGCATAACTTTCTATACCTGTATAATTATGTATAATGTAGGTTGGAAGGTAAAAATCTAACTGTAGATAATTTGATTTTTGGTTTTGTTTATTATACATTCGAAGGTAGCTGTGAGTAATAGAATGGTATTTAATTTATTTAAACGATTGAATATAAAGCTTTAATGCGGCACGTATTGTGTTCGTACCTCAAACGTAACTGGCATACGGTAAAATGTGTATTATTTGACTCTATTGTGAATACCTAATTGAATTATTTATTTCATTATTAATAGATATATTAGTCAGTAAAACAATAATAATTGTATAGTTTCTAAATGGAATTGATATTATGTATAAATAAGAGACTTTTGTCTAAAATTTAGTTTATTCCGTTAATAAATGCTCCCATTTTGTAGACACTTATTTGATTCAATCAACGTATCGCAAACATGATAAAACTGTTATAATGGATTCAAATAGCTTAAACAATATTTCTAACAAATATTGATTTAACAGAAACGCTAGCATAACTAATACAATGTTATTTTCATCCTACATTAGACAATTTAGTGAAGTTAAATTTGCACTAACTTGAAACAAATCTGTTCTAATTGGAGAGTAATGGAGATTACATCGTTTTGTAGCGGGTGAGCCCTTAATAGAGGACGTTGGCGGTAACACAGTAACAGTTAATGCTACAACTTGAAGGAAAAGATCTTTTTAATTAAGTATTGAAATTTTCTCCCCCAGCCACTTATTAGAGAAACTTGCAGAAACTTGAAATTAATTTCTAGCAATTTCTCTCGACCACTTTTACTAAAAAGATTTTTTCCCAAAGTTTCTGAGACACGACCGACGTCCTTTGTTACTATGATTGGGAGGAAGTGCGTCTTTAGTATTTTTCTAATGGAAATAGTCTTATTACCGATTCTATTAAGGTGAAGGCAAGACATTATAAATTACAAAAATACACATAAATTAAAGTTGCAAAGGTTTTGCAGTGTTGTTATTCAGACTGTTGTATTTTTTTTTAACACTTCATAAATTTGATTGGCAACTTAAGTTTTACTTTCTTGCTAAACAAAAAAGTATTGCGGTCGAGAAAAAATCGAAAAAATAAGTTGCGTTATTATGATGTTTTACGACTACCGACGAAAATATAAAAAAAACAAGAGAGAATTTTGAATAAATAAATCAATTTCGAATAATTGCTAAAGTTTGGCCCCTTAAACTACAAATTTATACCAAAACTTATTACGCAAAGAAATCTCTTTAAAGAACATTTATTTAACTACGCATATCTATTTCCAATTCTTTTATATCTTGAACGGCATCGGAAATATATATTTCCATAAAAAAAAATGTATATGTGATTGTAACTGCGGCTATATTCAATTTTGAAAGTCTTAAAAAATTGCAAAAAATTGCATTTTATGGTAGTTATTGATGATCTGAATTGCAATGTTCTATGTTAAAATTTGAAAATTTGCCCCCAAAAAAACACTCTTACTTTCACCCCCTGTATACCTATTGCGTTTAAAACCTGGTTTTGTCGACATAATTATCTCGTAGGCCTTCATTCCAAATTTTATCAAAATTGTCTGTATAATTTCGGCTGGCGAGTGACTACAGACAGACATTTTGAAAAATTTTCTAAAATTTTGTTTTTCGGGTTCAGGAAGTCGTAAAAGTAACGCAACTTATTTTTTTCGATTTTTTTCGACCGCAATACTTTCTTGTTTAGCAAGAAAGTAAAAATTACTCGTTATACAGGGTGTCCCAGGAGTTCGTACCATTAAGCTTGGGAGATGATAGAAGGACTAAAAATAATTATAGTACTTCATATAAATTTTTTGGCTTAAACCCTTCGTTAACGACCTATATGGAAGTAAAATTGTTTTTTATTTATAACTAATGATGACTTATTGGAAATTAATAAAATTTTAACCTTTTGTAAACACCATAAATGCGACATACAAGTCTGCACTAGACTTGTGAACTCAGGTGCGGACTAACTTCAATGGTGGATGCGGAAATTTTTTTTATCTACAAATTTTTTTCTGTTATAGTTAAGTGCTACAATTAAATTACTTAAGTATTTCTATAGATAAAAACATCCTCTTGTGAGATGTCCATAAAATTAACGATTTAAGAGGTAGGGGCAAGTTTATATCGCACTGCACACCCATCGGCGCATTGACCATTTTTTAAAATGTACCGGGTTTCCCAAATTCGAGGCGTATCATTGGGATCTCGAAAACGGTAAGAGATAAAGAAACGGTTAAATTGCCGCAAAGTTGCGCATTTAAGGGAAACATAATTAGACGCTATCAGATTTCGAATATTTTCTTTTGTTTTTGAGATAATTGAAAACAAGTGATTTCTCGGATTTTCGTTTTTATTTTTTTATAGAGCCATTTAAAAAAAAATCAAAAACAGTTCACACTTCTTCATTGTTATTTTTTATATCCATCTGACGTTTCGGATTCCCACATTCATCATCAACTTAATTTTTTTTTAAATACGGACCTGGATTTTTTTTAACTTTACAAATCACTTATTTCATTTTGGTTACCATAAGGTATACTAAGTTTTAATTTTTGAAACGTCAGATGGATATGTAGATAGCATGATATTACAGATAATAAAAAAAGACAATTCACCTCGAATTTGGAACACGGTACATGTATAAAAATAAGCTTTCTAATTTTTTTTACTAGTTTTATTTTTTACAACGGTGATCTTAAGAACACTGTAATGAAATCGAATACATCTTAATTTAACAAAAATAAAAATACGAGAATAACAACAAAAACTTTAAAAATAATAACTACATTCCATTATAACAGATTAAAGCAACGAGTAACCAAAAAATTAACGAAAATTAAAAAAATTAGATCTTTGTACTTGGAATAACATTCCAGGATTATTGCGGATGTTTTCGCAGTGAAACGTATCCTATCAATTAGTTCATTTCCTGTATTTACATGTGTAGTTTAAACTAAACTTTTAAGTCCCAAAAATAAAAATCTAATGGGTTGTTGTCTGGTGAACGGGATGACCATTGAAATGGTCCACCCCTTCCTATCCACCTATCTGAAGAAATATTGTTTAGATGGGGACATGCCTCACGATAGAAGTGAGGGGGTGCCCCATCGTGCATAAACCACATACAGTGGCGCTATCGTAAATGTACATCCTCTAATAAAATTGCCAGAATATCCTGCAAAAATTGTAAATAAGACTGCCCGTTTAAACTATCATTAAGGATATACGGACCAATTAAGTAGTTGCGTATAATACCTGCCCAGACTTGACTCTAAACCTTTGTTGGCGTTTAGTCTCAATTATCCCGTGGAGAATTTTCATCATCCCACAGATGTAGGTTATGGGAATTAATTATACCATCCCTGGTAAAACCTGATTCATCTGTAAATAGTACATTTTCAATGAAATGTTGGTCTTCCCGTTGTTTACCCAAAAACCAGCTCGCATAATTAAGCCTAGCAGGATAGTCACCTGGTGACATAGCATGAACTTTTTGAAAATGAAACGGATGAGATAGTTGCTCGCGAAGAATTCTATGTACTCTTGATTTTGAAATATTAAATTGTGCCGAAAGTTTGCTCACAGTGGTAGTAGGTTCATTACCAACAACATCTAGTATGTTTTCGTCAATTATTGGAGTACGCACGATTCTCATACTTCCTTCGCCACCTTTCTTCTGTAAAAATGAACCTAAAACCTAATTATCCATTGTAAAGCCAGTATATAAAACTACTACATTAAGCTACACGTACCTGGTTCTCTTAAACTCAAATGTATGGTTCAAACGTTTTCCTATTTGGTAACCTTCGATTTGGTTAAGGTTTCGAATAAAGTCTTCTACCTAGGCTAGAATTACCGTCTGCCATTCCAAACATAATGTGCATATCTGCACACTGATTAAAGGTAAATTCTTTCATTTTTGAATTTAAAATAAATAATGTGACAATTTCTCACACTTGCAAGTGTAGACAGATGACAAATATTTAGAAATGACTTAAACGTGAGATGGAAGCCGCCTTCTTAATGGATTTTTTAATTAAAATAGCACAAAACGGTTCACATTAAAAACGGATTATTTTTATGCTGATTTGATTACATTGAATATCTTTTATTTTGCTTTTTATTATTATATTCGTATTTTCACTTTTGTTAAATTAAGGTGTTCGTTTGCAATAAAGTTTTCTTATATCACTATTGTAAGTAATAAAAGAAGTCTAAAGAATGTAAGTTTACTTTATAAATGTGGACTGTACCGATTTATTAATAATTTACTAATAATACAGTATGATTACTGTAACGGTATTTCAAAAAAAAATGGTGAATGCGCCAATGGGTGTGCAATGCGACTTAAAATTGCCCGTATCTCTTAAACCATTAATTTTATCAAGATGTCACAAGAAAATGTTTTTTCTTTAGAAATGTTTCAGAAATTTAATTGTGGCATTTCTAAGTGAAAAAAATTATATTATCAAAAATTGCCGCATCAACCATTGAACTTAGTCCGTACCTGAGTTCATAAGTGTAATGCAGATTTGTTTATGACGCCACAATTTATGGTGTTTATAAACGGTTAAAGTTTTGTTAATTTCCAATAATTCATTTAACAATTATAAATAAAAAACAATTTTTAATTCCCAACTATAGTTCGTTAACGAAGGGCTTAAACATTTTTATATGAAGTACTATAATTAGTTTTAGTCCCTCTATCATCTCTCAGCAGAAATGGCTGTAATTTTGTTTTGTCATTTTGCTGCTCCAACTAAGATGTTTATTAGTGTTTCAATAAATTTAGCATGTAAAACCAAACGATTCGGTAACATCAGCAGAGATTGAAATTAATTTCCAATATCATTGACGATTTGTTACTGGGAAGACAACCAAATTTTTAACAAATTGTACTTGTTTAGCTTAAGTTATAAACGTTTAGCATAGGACGTTAACCAGACATTATTGTAACTTTTTACAGGGATTTTTTGTAACGTTATTATTTAATGACTACAGAAGTTCTATAGAAGTTACTCAATATTGAGGTAATTATGAGCACAGTACGAGGTTTACAAAACGTTACTGTAACGTGTTACAAACGTTTGTAACGTTAACATTTCAAAGGCTCGCCTTAAATACATTTACCTTCAGCATATTAGTATTATAATCTTTACACGTTTAGATTGAATTTATAACTTCCAATGATTTTATTGAGTTGAAACTAATTATAGCCTTTAAGACATATGAATGTGTTTTTCACATTTGGTGTTTTGCAATATACACGTTGCGATTAATACAATTAAATCAGTGTTTATTTAGTGTTACGACAATGTGATAAACTTACAACAAAGGTTTCACGATGTACACATAGTGCGTCGAATTTATTGTTTGCTGCTTAACAAAGACACCAGTTTAACTTCCATAATAAACGTAACTTCTCAACACAAATGTAACTTTGCATAGACGTTGAACAAATCAAAGAAAAGTCTACTTCTGGTTGAAGTAAATAATACGTCATAAGGTGAAGTTATATTATTGAAAAATCAAAACCATTTCTTAGGATTATGTTACTTTCATTTCTTTATAGGTATGAAGCATACATGAAGCAAAGTTAAACTAAATAAGTTACTTTGCCACTTTTGTAATCCTTTGCTGATGACTATTGTGATTAATTAGTCGAGACAAAATTTGAATAAACCACACTCCTTGTTTTTCTGGGTGAATAACGACATGAGGTTATGATTTAACTGTTCTGTTCGTAACGTACGTTGTTAGCCTAAGTGGCCTAACGAGGCTACTGTATAGCCGAGGTTAGGGAACAGGTTTATTTTTCGAAAATGTCTTTAGCATATCCCGACTATTTTGAATACTATGCCTACCAAAACGTCATTTCTCTTAATTTCTCGACTTTTTTGCCTCTCTTTGGGTAGTTAAACTTTCTTGAAAGTATATTTTCAAATGTGGATAATTATACCGAGACATTTTTTTTTTTGTGACGTCACCCTTGGGACACCTTTGGTCGCCATTTTTTTATATGCCCACGTGGGGATCGTATTTTTTTCCACCTGAGAATAAATAGATTTAATCTGTTATTTATTAGGGCCCGCTTTTATCTAAGGAGATTGCCTAATTGTTATTAAAACTATTATTACATTTCTTTTAATTCCAATCTAGAGATTGAGACATAATTTATTTATAGATTGGGGGTTGTATTCTAATAATGGGGAAGAATTAATGTATAGATAAAACATGTAAAGATGCCAAGTGTTTTCAAAATAAATAGATTTAATCTGTTATTAATATTTATTAGGGCCCGTTTTGATTTTTATCAAGGGTATAAAAACCTGGTCCTTAAACAATCATGTTCTATGCAATCTTTAAGACTGAATTTAAGCGCTAGCTAAAATTTTTCCAATATCTGAATAACGACATCGAAATTGCAACCTTCAACACTATACATATAAATGAGTAATTAAGTTACCGTGCATTAAACGATTTTCACCTTGAGAACGTTAAATTATGTGTACAAGGTCTAAGCAGAAATAAAATGCATTAATACGATATGCATTATAGTCTGTTTTACGCTTCATTGTGTACTCCCTTTAATAGTGGTATCAATTAAAAGTAAAATATTAAAGGTCGACTGCTAAATTATATGCTCAAGGTTTAAGCGGAAAATAACATTGCATTAACGAGTAAAAACAACCCGTGGCTGACATTAAACACGGAGAAACTAATAGAGGAAATAAATAAGCTAAAACAAAAAAATATTAAATGCAAGAACAGACGAACAGAAAAAAACACTCGAACAAGAGTATTGGGAAAAAGATAAGCAAATCAAAAAAAGTGCAAGGGATGACCGGCGACACAAAATAGAGGAATTGCTAGGGGAAGCGGAAAATGCAGCAGGCAGAAACGACCTAAACATGCTGTACAAGATAACACGGAAAATGTCTGGGAAAAGAGATAAAACAACCAATAACATTAAGAACAAGGAACGCAAAATACTCACACCACAAAAGGAAATATTAGACAGATGGGTAGAGTATATAACATAAATAAGGATAGTAACAACACAGAAGATACTGAGGAAGGGAATAAAGAAGAACTCCAGCTAAATATAAGGACGGATGAAATTACGGAAGAAGAAATTGTACAATCCATCAGCCAATCAAAAAATGATAAAGCAGCGGGATTAAACGACATCCCAGGAGAATTAATTAAGGCAGGATCTGAACCAACTGGGAAACTCTTATATTACTTATTAAATAACATCTGGACAGAACAAAAAATCCCAAAGGAATGGACTGAGGGCTTAATCGTAAAAATACCTAAAAAAAGCAATACCACAGAATGCGGTTACTGGAGAGCTATCACAATACTAAACACTACAAGCAAAATATTAACAAGAGTAATACTTGTACGATTAAAGGAAGCAACCTTAAGTAAACTCATAAATAACCAAGCCGGTTTCCGACCACAAAGATCTTGCATGGATCACATTATTACTTTAAGGATAAATCCTTTATAATGTACAATAGAAAAAAATCGGAAAAGTTTGCAATTGAAAGTGGCGTGAGAGAAGGATGCATATTGTCGCCATTACTGTTTCTAATAGTTGCCGACTGGATAATGGAAAAAATAATAGATAACCAAAAAGGACTACAGTGGAGATTTAACACGAAACCAGAAGACCTAGAATATGCAGATGACATCTGTTTAATTACCGAGAAAAAAGAACACCTACAAGATAAATTAAACCAGCTAAAAATAATAGTAAGTACAGTAGGATTGGAAATCAATACAAATAAGACGAAGACAACAAGAGCAAGCCCAGAAGATACAACCGAAATACGAATAGAAGGAAAAATATACAAAATGTTGCAAATTTCACTTACCTCGGCATTGCACTGGATGAAAAAGGAGGATGCAAGTACGGACATAAAAGCAAGGATACCTAAAGCACAAAACTCCTTCAGAATACTCTATAAAATATGGAGGTCAAACGAAATATCAAAGAATGCAAAACTGAGAATACTAGAAATGTGATCACGGTACTTTTATACGGGTGTGAAACCTGGGCACTAAATAAAGAACAGCTGCAGAAAATACAAATATTCATTAATAAATGTCTTATAACTATAATGAAAATCCACTGGCCAAATACTATCACAAATAGAGAACTATGGAATACTACGAAGCAAGAACCGGTTAGCGTGGCTATAATAAAACGCCGCTGGAGATGGATTGGACACACACTACGGAAACCATGCTCAGATTTAACCCGTCAAACACTAGAATATAATATTACAGGAAAACGGAAGAGAGGAAGACCAGCTCCAACCTGGAGAAGAACCGTACCTAAGGAATGTAAAAAAATGAACACAACATGGAACCAAGTAAAAGAAATATCGAAAAACAAAAATAGATGGGAAGAGTTCGTTCAAAATATATGTAAACAACAAGAACAAAACGTAGTCAACTCCTCAAATTAAATAAAAGTGATAGAGTTTAAATAAAGTGTAAAATTTTAATTTGTATTTAAGTCTCTGCAGATTATGGCTGGAAATATGAATTTGTATGGTAATAAGGGGCATAATGCTACTTGTAAGACAAATTTAGGGCTTAGCAACTTACTCTCAGGACTTCGACCCTTGATCAACAAATTTGAATTTGTTTGTGGGCCATCTATGAGGGGAAATTTGAATTTGTATTCTAATATGGGGGCCTAACGCTCATTTATAAGACAGATATAGAGCTTCGTAACTTGCTTTCGGGGCTTCGAATTTGTATTTAAGTGTCTACATTCGTATTGCTTATTGCTAGAAATTTGAACTTGTATTCCAATAAGGGGGCCTAATGCTAACTTATAAGACAGACATAGGGCTTCGCAACTTGCTTCCAGATCTTAACCCCCTGGCCCCTTGGTGGGAAATTTGAATTTATATTTAAGTCTACATTCTGATTGTTTATTACGAAAAATCTGAACCTGTATTCTAATAAGGGGGCCTAGTACTAACTTATAAGACAGGTGTAAGGCCTCGCAACTTGCTTTCGGGGCTTCACACCCTTGGCTGTAAATTTGAATGCGTATTCTAATGAGAGACCGTAATGCTAACTTGTAAGACACGTATAGGGTTTTGCAACCTGCTTTCGGACCTTCGCCTCTTGTCGTGCCCCACGAACTCAAATGTTGAATTTGTTAATAGCGCCATCTACTCGTATATAGACTAATGCATGTTTTCTGTAATATAGCTGGCGACGCCTAGCGGTATATTTTAAAAGTACATACAGGTCCCTGTAATGGTTATAGTGGGAAATTTGAAATAAGGGGTCTAACACTAGCTTTTAAGGTAAGACGTATGTATCTGGGCCTCAACCTCGATCAAATCAAACAACGGGGGTTTCGCCCCTCGTTATAGCCCATTGGCGGTAAATTTGAATTTGTATTCTAATAAGGGGTTCTAATGCTAACTTGTAACACAATATAAATAAAGTTTGCCGCGAGTAGGATTGGAACCTACGACTATTCTAATAAAAGGGCCTAAAGCTAACTTATACGACAGTTACAGGGCTTCACAACTTGCTCTCACGAGAGAACTCATATCCAAATCCTCTTGCCAAACATCCCGATAACCGCTATCATGTAGCTGTATCTATTACTGTGATTACTAAAAATAGCATGTCACAAAGATCAGTTCACCGTAACTTGAAAAAAAATGTTACTCGCAATGTACATGCATCGAGTAAATTTCTCGCTGTAGATTTATGCGTGGTGTACACTCTTTTCTTTTCCGTAGCAATACTAATCTCGCCTGGGCGTACAGTTTATAAATCTAAAATCCTTTTTGGATAGTTCAGCCGAGACAGAACCTGTATGTAGAGCCGTCTTATGTGATAGCATGGCATGGTAGACCCTTATCGGTAAAACTTTGAGGATTAAAAAGATAGTGTTCTAATAAGGGGCTAGTACACTTAATTTGATTGTAACCCCTTTTTTGGCAGAGGTAATTCAGCTAAGTGTATTAGAAAACATGCTACTGATCAGGAATTGGATAATCTCAAGAAAGATGTATGCGGTACAGCTTCAGGCGTGAAGAAGAATTGAAGACCTATGTAGTATTTCAAGGTGGTGTGGGGAAATTAGCTAATTTTAAGAATGATCCCATATCTGTGCAATAATAATAGCGGCAAGTAAAGATTGCATATTATCCGCTGCATGTATTTTTTAAAGTATAATTACAATCGAGTGAGTATTATTATGAAGCAGTATCAGAGTATTAGCTATTTTTACTCGTTAATAAGCAATTATAATATCATCGCTCAAGATGAAAACGGTGAAGTTGATACTGGTAATGATGTTCTCTATGAGGATCCAGATAAGTTAAATTACGCTGCCCTTAATTTTGAATATAAGGGGAAGTGAACCCATCCCAAAAGTTTTTACTGCGGAAAATATCTTCACACCAATATTTAACCCAGGGGTCACCTAGATTTGAGAATGTTTTAGAGATGTAACGCTAACAATAATTAAAAACAGGCAAATAAGTATAAAACTTTGTTTTAATTTTTCAACTTTGACAAAACTGTTTACAACAACTTTAACAATTTTAACAGATATTACTTCTGACGAAGATAACTGTAAGAGGTATCGAAACGTTTACATTGTATATACATCATTAAAAACCCAAAAAAATAAGTATTTTATTACATTTTCAAACTATAAAACTTAGTGCATAATTAATTTTATGAAAAACGGTCAGAGATTTACAAATAAACATCGAAACTAAGTTATATTTAAAAGTTATTAATAAAATATACTTAGAAATTTTATGAAAGCTAACAAAAATTAATAACAGGCAAGTTCATAATTAATTTTATGAAAAGGATTAACTTGAACCTCCTTCCTCTTCATCTTCGTCATCACGACTTGTTTCTTCGACATCGGAAGAACCTGTGTTTACGTTGAAAGACAAACTTTCCACTGCTTCATCCAGCAACGTCACATTTCTTGTGTTACATTGTCAGCGTGTGCACAATTTTTTTGCCAGTCCGATATGTTGATATTGGGAAAAGCGTTTCGAACTAAATTTTCAGTTTCCCTTCCACGTTGACCAACATTGTTCATCGCCACCTTGTGTTTTGCTAAGCTCCAGATTAGTTCTATCGGATTAAGCTCGCAATGGTACGGTGGCAAGCGAAGTACAGTGTGGCCGTGCTGCTTTACTAACTCGTCATCATAGAAAGTTTTGTTGTAATTAAATTTCTTTACTAATTCTACCAATTCTGCTTTTCGCATTTCGCATGATGTGGAAACCTCATTATTTTGCAGCCACTCACGAACAGTTGCCTTCCGTGCAGATTGCATTGGTGGTTTATTAATTTGAACGCTGTGGTAAGCAGCGTTGTCCATGACGACAATACCATTCGGTAGTAGATTTGGAATTAGTTGTTTTTGTAACCAAGTCATGTAGTTCGTATGGTAGTGATGGTAGTCTGCTGACTTGCTATTTGACTTATAGATCAACAATCCATTATTTACAAATCCATACGATCCACCAGCATGAACTATAATGCGCATTAGACCTACTCATTTAGTTTGATAAACTCCTGCTTCTTCTTCTGATTGCCAGCATTTGCTGACTCCATAGGATGGATGAATGAAAGTTTCATTTAAATAAGTAACTGGTTTCTTGTTATCCCCTAAAGAATTATTCCCCCGTAATTTCTGCAGGTAACGAGAGCACCATGCAACAATGTTATTTCTTTCCATTAAGATTTTTTTCTTATTATGACATTTAAAGCCGATCTGATGGAAATAGTTGCGAAGCGTTTTGCGACTATCTATAACAGATAAAAAAATTGTTAAAAACATGATTTTCTTTAAAAATGATTGATTAATGTTTACTGCGAGGGTTTAAAGTAATTGTTCAAAGGCAGAGTCAAACAGAGCACTATGTTCGCTATATTGACCAAAAATTTATCACTGTTGTGCTATGACATTTAATAATGAATAATAGTTAGTCTAAAATTGATTGCACTCAATAGAAAATATTCTTTAAATTGTTATTTATTTTTTCTTAATTGTTGTGTTAAATGTTGAAATTCGTCTACAAATGTTTGCATAATATGGCTATCGGTGTGGCCACGTGGTGTATCACATATAGTGAGCATAACATAAGCAGCGAACGTAGCGTACATAGCTAGCGCTCGGTTTGGCCGAGCCTAAAACTAAGGGGCTAAGTGAAATAAATCTACCCCGGAAATTAAACGCGAGATGTGCAGTTGATTTGTAAAAGTACAAGAAAGACGTAGGCAACATTCTTCTCATTTGTCCATATCCACACCCTTTGTATTCATTTTAGTTCGTCAAACTATGACATACGACTGAACTTACTCCTGCAAAACAGATAAACCGAGCGAAGATAAATATTGTTTTTAAGCTTCTCCCGAGAATTCAGTTTCTGTCATATTTGAATATAAAAAACACATACTCGAATACGAGTAGGTACTCGAAAGTGTAAATGACGCTTTAGCGTTATTTGCCGTGATCGCATACGTTTATAATAAAGCTAATTTTTACAAAACTTAGCACCCAGTGGCTGACCACTCACTTTTAATCTTCAATTGTAATTTTATTTCTCCGCTTTGATTAATTTGAACATTAAAATAAGTTATTTTGTCTAAAACATACCAAAATAGCCAATTTTCTCTTCCATCTTATTGACCAAAATGTTTAACGTGGGAACTTTGTGATCGACAGTGTAGGTTTCATGTACTGTTCTCTTCAATATTCCCAAGTCGCAATCATCTAACACGATTTCTTTAGAACGACCACGTCTTCTTCTTTTCGATGGAGAATTCAGAATGCCCTCGTCGCTTGACTTAACTTCATTTCTAATAATTATCGTTATTTACAGATTTAGTTGGGCAATTCAAAAAATTACTGGATTTTTTTAATAAAAGTATCCGATTTCCCTGTTGCGGCAGCTGCCAATTCCGTTGCCTTTTTCAAAGGAAATGACCACACACCCGCGGCTTTCTGCCGATCGAAGAACTCGATAACGTTTTTAATATCTCTGGCCTCGGGATGAACCGATTTTCTCGAAATCGTAGCCAGGTGTTTAGTAGGATATTGACAATGACAATGACAATTTAGTGATTTTGTACAAGATTGTGCATCTAATTAAATTCGCGCCACTTTGGTGATATTTAGTTCGCATATTTTTCGGGGACTTTGTTTTTCTGGCAGAGCTACAGAGTGATCAATCTCAAGTGTATACTACGTGATCAAAATATTTAAGTTGGTACCACTGATAGGTTGGTAAGAAGCTGTATTGCTCCAGCTACTCTAGAGCATGGTTCGAGTAAAAACTACGATCAGTTTCAAATCTGTATGAAGGTCATTAACTTATACATATTATAAAATATTATCTTAATTTAAATAATGACTATTTTGTATTTGATTAGACTGCATCCCTATAAAATACAACAAAATAAATAAAATATTATTTAATGATTGGATTGCATCATTACAAAATAATGAATCTTAAGTATTTAAATGTTATAATTTCATTATAATTAAATAAAATTTACAGTACATGTTTATGGAATGACAATGTCTTTTACAATTTTTTTTTAACTTCTTAGGTACACATTAGTTATCACACTTTGCTTTACAGCATATGTTCAAAATGACCGCCATTAAATACTAAACATAATTTCACCCTACGTTGCATATTCGCAAATATATTTTGTAACATTTCGGCACCAAGAAAATACAAAAGTGAAAAACGAAGGTATAATATGACATAAACTAAAACGACTAAAACCACACCAAAAATCCAAAGTAGCCAACTGCAAAACACAGCAATATTAACAACTAGGGATTTTTGTCATACCACTACAGTACACTTGAGATTGATCACGTTGTATATTTCGCTTTGAACTGTTGCCTGTTTTCGTTATGAACGTATAAAAAAGAGGTTGCATAGCCATCCTGAAAAAATTGAAATTAAAGTAGTTTCATTACTTTTAATTTGTTTGCATCTAGATGTTTGTTAACCTCTGTCTGTCATGAATTTTTAAACGCGTGTTTGGCATAGATTATTGTTTTTGTTTTTACAATGTTGCTTATTTTCGTAATGAACTTATTATAAAAGAGGTTGCATAATTATCCTAAAAAAAAATTTAAAATTATTTCGTTTATTTTAATTTCCAATCTGTAGGTTGGAAGGTCGTGTGGTCGCCAGATCTTTTCGATATAAATTCCAGGATTTTCTTCAGTAAGTAGTAATTGATTGACTGGACTTATAGATTAGATTAAACAATTACAACATTGTAAATTCGCTACATTTCTATTGTAATTGTCGAGTTTTACTCCGAACGCATTACGATAAAAAGGTATATAAAGTACTTTCAGCAATTATTACAAATTTAAACTGGATATATCTTTTTCATGAATTTCCTCACCTTTTCACGTACACGAGGCTGTAATGATTTCTGGTTTAGATGAGAGAGGAATAACAAATTAGCTAAGTTATAAAAATTTTCTCTATAAAATCGATAGATACCCTGCAGTGCAGAATCATTATTTATATTACTGGAGACAGTATAAGAACCATAATAACCATCCACAATCCAAAGTTAGGGCCGTAAGGAGCTCTTGCCTCTTTAAATATTGAAAGTTTCGTATAAGAAAACTTAGTAGTTTTACGAGCGATTTCATACAAAGCATACTCTTTGGTTTTTGAAACGACGCTCGTGGGTATTTATAAGTCACTGCATTGTAGATGTTACTATATAAACATCTTTAGAAGCGACTGTCGAGATAATGCAAGTAGTTGTATCCTTTGTGTTTCCCAGTCTTGATAATTTATGATGTTCTTAGATAAATTATGTTACTCTGCATAAAGTCCTTTATCAATTCTGCAATAAACTTATAACGTAAATACACTAAAAGCTTCTCCCGGAATGGAAATGCTATGATATAAACCACTTTTCTAAAGTTCCAAAGGCCATTATATTCGTTCGTTTAAATGTTCGTATTTTATTTACAGCTATTTTCATTTTGTTGATATCTCCATTTAGTGACGTATATATTATAAATGTTCTAATATTGCTTGCTACCTAAATCGCCACCCATCTTCTCATGGGTACGGTCGGGAAGGTTCATGTTTTGAAAATAAAGGAAAAGCTTAACTTTTTTGTTTACATTTTCTAACATAATTTTCGGTGTTGAACCACTTTTTATCTAAAAAGAGCTATTGCCCTGACTGAATCTTTTTTTTTATTGCTTATGTCCTAAAAGATTTATGTGGGCGGTTAGGAAGTCTTCTTTCACCAGGATCAAGAATTAAAAAAAATATTAGCGTTTGTTCATGAGAAATTTGGTTATTGCTTACAAGAATTCTTTATGAAGGTGTAGAGCTTTTAAAAATAAAATTCAAGTATCACCATGCCTCATCGTGTTATCATGGTTACGGTATAATTAAAAAAAAATAATATTGTCATACTTCTACAAAAAGTATCCGAATATTCGACTTTCTGTGCTCTCCGCTCAGTGTTTAATCTTGAAGGCAATATTATTGATATTAATCATGAACTAGATAAACCATAATTTTCAGTAAATTTAATTAACTCATATACTGCCATAAAAGACAAAATAATGAAACCGAGTGTTTTTACTTCTATTGGGAGTACCTAAGCAATGCATGCAGTGGCAGTTAATGATTAATAGTGATTAAGACTTAGATTCCTTTTTATGAGTTAATATCAAAGATACTGAAACCCAAATTGGCATAAGTACCATTTGTTGTTAAAGGTGTAGAAATTAATGAAATTGATGCCGAGTTAATGAGAAAGTAAGTTACAAGCACTCGGGAAAACAACTACTCACCCTTGTCTGTCCTTTGTGCAGAGAGAATTGAAACTTAGACGTTGCAAAAAATTATATAAATAATGACATTTAACGTTGCGCTTATTTTTAATTTTGTATATAAGGTGGCGTTGCGATTTTATGAAAGAAAATAATAATAGTGGTTGTCAAAACGACATTACACATGATATTTTCGAAATAGCAACAATTAAGAAAAATATTTAGAAACGTGAAAAAAGCTATTGCATTTTTTTGAGCTCAAATATGTATAAATTACAAAGCTTTCATTTTTCCTTTTACAACTTGTAACACTAGAAACAAAAATTTTTCATTTTGAAACCTATAATAATATCCAATAAATTAGTCATAATATTAGCAATTTAAGATTTAAACATTTTAAGATCGTACTCCAATTTATTACTGAGAATATGACTAACATATTGTGTATTATTACAGGTTATAAAAAGTCATTTTTGTATGTTATAATCTGAAGAAGTTAATTATGATAATTAGAGCTCGGATTTATATGCACGAAAATTAGTTAAAATATGCGCATATGTATGCATCTAAAGTCTTTAAAATATGCACTTGATTCTATAAAATATGCAGCATATGCACTAAACTTTACTCACAATAATAAACAAAATATTTTGATACATTTATTTTTAAAATAATACATATACAATACTACCAACTTTTACACATACGCTTTCCAAGGACAAGTCAAAGATTTCCGCCAACTCAGAGATTAAGAATGGAACACCTTAGAAAGAAATGTCGGCAAACAACCACAATAATAGTTAATAGCATTTAAGCACGTAAACCTGCATTTCCGAAAATCCCTTAATCCGCTAAAAATACTTCTGAGCAAGTTAGTCAAGATAGCAATGGGAAGGAATTAGTGATGAGAATAATCGAGACATTTCCATAATCGATTACTTTATTACTATGTATTAGTAATCGAGATATTTTAATTATCGACTACTATTAATAGTTTGAAAATGTCTAAACTAAAGGATCATAAAAAAAGCTACTAAAGAAATGCAAATTATTGAAACGAGCTTTTCCCCCGCAAAATTTTGCGGTGGACATATGATTTGAAATTGATTCTTTGAAAACAAACTTAAAATATTAGCGTCGGGTGCTAGACTTTTGCAAAATTTGTAAAAAAATTAAAACCTTAAAATCAAATTCTGGTTCCGTTATTTCTTTCTACAAAAATTTACCTTTTTATAAAAAAAAAATCGTCGAAATCCGTCAAGCGGTAGTCTCACAATCTGCGTGAATTAAATGACCCGATTATTTTAATATATACGATTATATAATTACATTTTCATTTCATTCGTTTCAGTAGGTTAAAAAAACATCTTTAAACATTTGATATAAGCATTAGGCATATTGCAATTGCTTATTAACATTAAAGTATCCGGTCTATTCACCCATTCATAAAAATAATCTCATTAAATTGCTACTTGGAATTTGGGTAACAAATGTAATTACTCAAACGAACAATAATAGTGACTTATTGCCAATGCTATTGAAAATTTTAAACTGAAAGATTTGTTGCACTCTACCTTAATGAGTTTCCTGTAGATAAATAAATATGCAAGAATACACATAATTTAATATAATTGCATTGAATCTCCAAAATGGGAAGAAGAAACAAAAACGGCGAAAAACTTCACGAATATATACAATAAATGTAATTTTGCATTTTCATTATTAAAAAATTTTAAATGAAAAAATATGCAATAAAATGCACGCATTGAGTGAAATATGCACATCACGTAAATATGCAAAATAAAGTTGGTGTCAATCGAATTAAAATCATGCAATTCGTGTATAAACAAAATATTTTTGATGACTTATTTATATTATAGAATACGCATATAATCCGAGCTCTAATGACAATGAAACGTAGAGACTTCGTTTTATGAAAGGAGAGCTTTGGAATATGTTTGAGCTTATTACACTATAATCTAGTTTATTTAATGTCATGTTAAATTAGTAGTGTGTGACAGATATTTCAACTTCAACTTTTTCTACTCTGTGTTGCCAACTTATTTTATCGAAACATGGCTATTACGGTCTCCTTAACATACTACTCAACTAATCTGTTACATACGTCTTAATAACAAAGTGTTCAACCAACAGTAACATAGTTGCTGACTTATTTTGCGGTAACCCAGGATACAACTTTCCAAATACTATCAATCATGCCTTGTTTCGATAAAGCCTTGTATTTAATGCGGATCTAAAGATAGACACAATAGACTCGCATGTTGCTAAGCAACATCCTCGTTAACTATGACTATATTAATATCCTTCAACTTCGTCAACTTTTTTAGAATAATTTCTCATTAAGTGAATTAAGATTCCTTATCTCTTGAGCTACTTATGTGACGTTAGATAAGCTGCGTAAAAAGTACACTTTTTGCTTCCCCTTTAGTGCGTTTTTTTTAACTCAATTTGTGAATTTGTTACCTCACGGCCAAGAGGTGATTTAATTTGCAAAGTAAATAGGCTAAACTCACTCAGTGTAGAGTATTGCGTTTTATGAAAAGCCGATAGGTGTAACCAAAATATGTCACACGATGTAAAACAGTCCAAAGTTATAATTACAACACTTGGTATCAAATAGTTTGCTAGACCAAATGATTACTTAAGGAGTAAGCCATATTAATGAATCATTGAACCCAGTTTGCCTTTGTGTAATATGGCAATAAATACTAAACAGAAGCTTTTGATCGTGCAGTACACACACACACACACACACACACACACACACACACACACACACACACAATCACACATACGCACACACACGCACACACGCACAAACGCACACACGCACACACGCACACACGCACACACGCACACACGCACACGCATACACACACTCACACACTCACACACTCACACACTCACACCTCACACACTCACACACTCACACTCACAACATCACACCTCACACACACTCACACACTCACACACTCACACACCATCACACTCACACACTCACACACTCACACACCTCACACACCTCACACTCACACACTACACTACACCTCACACACTCACACACTCACACCACACTCACACACTCACACACTCACACACTCACACACTCACACACACTCACACACTCACACACTCACACCTCACACACCACACTCACACCACACACTCACACACACTCACACTCACATCACACACTCACACACACACTCACACACTCACACACTCACACACTCACACCACACTACACTCACACACTCACACACTCACCTCACACATCACACTCACACACTCACACACTCCACACTCACACACACACTCACACACTCACACACTCACACACTCACACACTCACACCTCACACACTCACACACTCACACACCACACACTACACACACACTCACACACTCACACACTCACACACCACACACACCACACACCACACACTCACACACCACACCCACATCACACACACACAACACACACACCACACACACACACACACACACACACACACAGCACCACACACACACACACACACACACACACACACACACACACACACACACACACACACACACACACACACACACACACACACACACACACACACACACACACACACACACACACTCATATAAACTGGGTTCCCCATATTAGACTATACAACTTAAAAGTCGAATAAAAACTTTCTAATCAAAGTAAATTAACTTTTTAATGGACTAATATGTAGCTCATTCTGTGGGATTTATGACTAAAGTAAATAACAATTCAAGTTTTAAAGATCAAGGAGGTGCTTGTCTATAAACAACGACTTAAGTGTTTCTGTCAAATATGCGTTATACGCAAACGATATAATTGCTCCAGTTTAACAATTTTCATTGCATTATGAATTATTCGATTCAAGAGCGTGTGTTTTCTGTGGAAGTCTGCATTAGAACTGGTTCATTTGAAGAAGTTCGGCGTGCATTTTGACGGCAGTTTGGAAACAATAATAGGGGCGATGCACCAACACGCTTTACAATTGCGGCGTGGGTTCGTCATTGGCGTGAAAATGGCTCTGTGCAAAACACTAAAAAACCTGGACGTCGAAGAACGGTGCGTACACCTGAAAATATTGAACGAGTGAGAGCTGCCTTTACAAGAAGTCCTAAGAGATCGGCTAATCGGCAATCACTTGCCCTAGGAATATCTAAGGGAAGTCTCCACAGAATTCTGCATAAAGATATAAAATTTCACCCCTATAAATATCAAATGGCGCATAACTTCAGTGATCTAGACAAAGGAGCGAGGGTGACATTTTGTGAAGAATTTTTACATCAGCATCGTGGAGAAATTCATAATTTGCTAATGAGCGACGAAGCAAATTTTCATTTGGACGGAGTTGTTAACAAGCAAAACTTTAGATACTGGGGAGTAGAAAATCCTCACGAACTGTTTACCAAAAACCTCCACAGTCCAAAAGTCGTTGTTTGGTGCGGTGTAACATCATTTGGAATTATCGGTCCTTATTTTTTTGAGGATGAAAATAACCGTTCAGTTACAGTTAATTCCGAACGCTACATAAACATGTTGCAAACGTTTCTTATCCCAGAACTAATTAGACGAGGACTAAATGGCGCCATATTATTCCAGCAAGATGGAGCAACGGCTCACACAGCCAGAAACACTATGAGAATTTTCCGAGATTTTTTTGACGGCCGTATAATTTCCCGATTTGGAAATTTGAATTGGCCCCCGAGATCTCCCGATTTAATGGCCCCCGATTTTTTTCTCTGGGGATACCTAAAGCAAAAAGTTTTTGCAAGTCGTCCCGCAACAATTCCGTAGCTGAAGGAGCAGATTCGAAATGAAATTGAAGGAATAAATGGAGATTTGCTTCGCCGAGTGATGATAAATTTTGAACTTAGAATTCAAAAATGCATTGAAGTCGAAGGAGGGCATTTGGAAGACATGATCTTTAAAACTTGAATTGTTATTTACTTTAGTCATAAATCCCAAAGAATAAGCTACATATTAGTCCATTAAAAAGTTAATTTACTTTGATTAGAAAGTTTTATTCGACTTTTAAATTGTATAGTCTAAAATGGGAACCCTGTATATATATATATATATATATATATATATATATATATATATATATATATATATATATATATATATATATATATATATATATATATATATATATATATATATATATATATATATATATATATATATAAAACGAACTTTTAAGGTTCCAAGAGGCCCTAGAAAGCTATGTTATGATTTATTTGAATACTAAAAAAGTCTTTTATGCCCGCCCAAAATATTCCTTAGAAGTTGCACGATTTCGAACTTACATAACTTGCTTCTTTCAAATGGAATGCCCTGACATTCTTAACGATATCGTGTTCAGAATTCAAAAATCTACAAGTCTACAATGACCATATCCCTAAACTCAAGCCGTTTATAAATTTAAATAAATAAATGCGGCTTTTGGGACCTTGGGATTGGACAGCTCGATCTCTATATCCCACATCTTTAGATTTCTTTGTTTGGGGTACAATAAAAGAAAAAGTGTTTTAAATTTAGCTTAATAAGTGTTTTTTTTTTACTTAAGGTACATTAAAAGAAAAGAGTGTGGTCGAGAAGCGATTAATGCCATTGAAGAGCATGAAAAGAAGATTAACCAGGCGTTTGCAGAGATTGCGCCACATCAAATTAAAAATGCTGTATTATCAGTCAAAAATAGACTTATTAAATGTTTGAAGCTTAATGGCGCGCACTTTGAGCACTTGTTTATTATAAATTGTTTATATTTCACTTGTTCATCATTTGCTTAATTTTGTTGAACATAAATTTTATTTTGTTATTTCAATTCATTATTCTAAAACTACTGACACATCAAACGCCCAAATGAGATCCAAAAAAGTAAAGCCTTGCACTTGTCAAAGATTTTGAAACGAAAACGTCAGTGCGTAGATAACCGTCACGTCACCGGCGCGACTCATTATTGTCATGTTAACAAAAGTTATAAATTCTATGAATTCTGAACACAATGTAGTTGAGAGGATTGGGTATTCCATTTGAAATAAGCAAGTTATGGACGTTTGAAATCATGCAACTTCAGATGCATATCTTGGGGGTTGTGAAAGACTTTTTTAGAATTCAAATAAATCACAACGCAGCTTATTAGGGCTTATTACGGAATCCTAAGAGTTCGATTCCGAACTTCGTAACGGTGAGGGCGCAGCATAGTAACACGAAAATTAGCCAACTATAATTAAAGCAACAATAATGCTCCAGGCAGGCGAAACTATTAACATAATCAAAATTACCACTCATTAAAAGTCAAACAAATTCAAGATGGTAAAACGTTTGGTCGCATCTCAAATACGAGCATAAATTCTAGAGCACAAACTCTAATAGATACGGTCATCTGTAATATTTTTGATAATTGCGGTTATGAATTTCGAGAATGGAGACACATCTTGACAATTCTTGTAAACAACGATTTGGAGATCAATATCGGAGTTAGGCCATTTTGTTTTTAAAACCAGTTTCTAAAAATAACAGCTAGCTTATTAACTTCTATATCCGATCTTTGCGATTCGTGTACTAACACAAGAACATATTCAAAATCTGAAATACAACAATGATAAGCGGTGTGTTAGAAATTAAGTGATGTATAATTTGTACATAATATTTAAAGTAAGGCATTATACTATTAAAATAATTTCCAAAATTACAGGTGCCTTAAATGTAGATTGATAATATTTATACGTCAAAAAATATTACTGAAATAAAATAAAACCCTCAAAACGGAAATGCAAGTAGCTACACCTTTCCTGATTAGCAAAGGCATATTTATTGTTAATCTCATGACCTCAAAATAATCGTTGAATTCAGTGAAGGGTTTTACAATTGAGAATTAATTTAACATAAGTATATTAACTCGTGCTGATACGTGTTAGTCATTTTCTCTAAAAGTGTGGAAACATGATTCTCATGTAGAGAATAAACTTACGAAAACATGCCAAATAACTGCGATACCTATAGTCAGTCAGGTATATCCACTCTTGTTACAATTCCGTAAATTGGAAAATAAACAAAAAGTTCATACAGTTACAATTTCAATTGCAATGCTTGGATATTTTAATACAGGTTAAAAGAAACTGCCTTATGTTTATGTAAAACTATAAGATTATAACTTGAAAATTGTTACTACAAAGCAAAATTTTGTCAAGTTCAAATTAATGTAACTAGAAGAACATGTTTCTTAATCTTGCATAACTAAATAATGTTGATAGGAGAAAATAATATTTAAATTTTTTTATTTTAATGCTAATATTAATTTAAAATTATACGTTTTCGTTGTTGACGTTTGTACCGAACACATCGGCTACGTCACACAGTAAAAGAATGAGCGTTTTAAATATAGTAAAACATGGTAAAACATCGTGAAAAGGGGAAAGTACAGTGATTACATCGTCGCGATAAATGAACAATAAACAAAGAACGAGTCGGATAACAGGTGGGAAAGTGAATGTAAGTGCAATTAAATAAGCGAAGTATAAAGATAAAGGAAGTACAGTCCGCAACGTGCAAACAGAATGGCATTTATCGCATATCGGCCTACGAGAGGTCGGCTCGGGCTAATAGACGAAGGCGGGCAGACGGTCACCGACGGTTGCAAGATAAAGAGCTTCAGATAACATTGGTAAATATAAACATAACTTTTTGTTTAAATTTAACACAGAAATAAATTCAACCGTGATTTAAAAACACAATTTATATAATTAAATAAACAACAATAAAATGAGTAACACGGGCAACGAATTAACAGACTGGGAAAAAGGGAGAGAACAAATACAGAGGAAGACAGTGAAGAAGAAATCGCTTTTAATTAGTCCAAGAAGATAACCAGAACACCAGTAAAACAGAAACAAAAGAGCGAGGACAAAACAGACCGAGCCTAGAAATTCTGCAGCAATTCACACTAGACGCGAACCATATAAAACTCGAGTAGACCAGAACCAATAAGGAAATAGGCGAGATGAAGGTAGATAATGAAAAGCTGAGGAAGGAAAACAACTACATAAAAAAGGAAAATAGTAGGATAATAAAGGAGGTACAGGAAATAAATACAAGGGTATTACAGTTTAAAAAAGAAAAACGCCGGAATACATAGTTATACAAGGGCTAACGATGTACGAAAATAGTGAACAGAAATTAAAGGAAGGTACCCAGAAATTCTTAAACGAAAAACTGGATATGAACATTAGGATTGAAGGTCGAGCTAGAGAACTCCGATGTGAAAAGGGAAGTAATGAAAAATAAAATAAAACTAAGAGCTATACGAGGAGGCAAAATATTTATTAACAATGATTTAACTACACAAGAAAGAGGAATAGACGCGCACATAAGGAAACGAGCGCGGGAGGAAATAAATAAAGAACAGAAGGTAAGAAATGGATACCAGAAAGTATTTATTGACGGGATAGAATGGAAATGGAATAAAGAAAAGCCCAGTTTAGAAGAGGTAGTTAGTAATGAGGAAACTACGAATAAGAATTCAAAATACTAAACAACGAAGTAGGGAAGGATGGAAAGACGACGAAATTGGCAACGGATAAGGACATGAGAAATACAACAGAGCAAAGAGAAATATATACGAATGGATTGATACCGCACAATAGAAGGAAAAAGAAGTATAATCGAGAAATTGGCAAAATAAGAACTTGGAATATTAGAAGCCTAACAAAGAATTAGAAGAGGAGTTCGAGAAAGCAGGACTAGAGCTGCTGGCTATAGTGGAAACGAAAAAGAAAGGACAAGGGGAATTAGAACTAAAAACGGAAACATCATGATATATGGAGGAGTACCGCAAGAAAAAGGGGCACAAGCAGGAGTAGGATGCATTATAAGTAAAAACTAGAAAAGCAAACTACACAATAAACAGTTTATAAACGAAATAATGATTACCACAGAATTAAACGGAAATGGAGAAAAGAGTACAGTAATTATAGTGTATGGCACGGAAGACAATGATAAGGCGGAAGCTAAAGACGAATTATGGAATTTGCTGAACCTGGAAGTAGAGAATACAAAAGGAGAAATTATGCTAATAGGGGATTTTAATGGCAGAGTTGGCAAAGGAGGCACGATATCGCAAGATGCCGTAGGGCAGCACGATGAAATTGTAAAGAATAACAATGAAAACAGACTCATCAGATTTTGGATAGAAAACCAATTAATAGTGACATACTTTCTACGAGCATAGGGAAATCCACAAATACACTAGAGAGATGAAGAGCAGAAACCATAAATCTATAATTGATTATATCTTAGTGGAGAAAAAATACAGAAATAAAGTAAAGGATGTCAGAGTCAAAAGAGGAACGGAAATATATAGCGACCATTATTTATTAGTAGTAAAGATAGTGAAGGAGCAAGAAAGCGGCCACAAGTCAGAACAACAGGAGAAAAACGTAATCCGACAGATGAGGCAATACGAACATATAAATTGAACGAGGCAGAGGTAGCAAGACAATTCCAACAACAGATCAGTACAGAATACAGAAAAGTAATGGAACATAGTAGAGAATGGGACGTAGAATAAGCATGGAAGACGGTAAAGGAGATACTATTTAAAGCAGCCAGAAGGACATGCGGGGTAAGCAAAGTACGCAAGGACCAGAAACAAACAGCTTGGTGGACAACACAAATCAAAGAGCAGACCAAGACTAAAAAAAATTATGGAAAGAAGCACAGGCCAAGAAAACAGAAGAAGCGTATAAAAAATACAAGGAGCAGAGAAAGAAGGTAAAAGACCTAGTTAAGCAGGAAAAGCGAAAAACGTGGGAAGAGCTCGAAAACCGCATGGAAGAAAATAGCAAGGGGAATCAAAAGCTATTCTACAGGACGTTGAAAACACTAAGAAAAGGAAAACAAAAAATAGCGATAGCTATTAAGAACGTGGATGGGAAGGTAATAAAGGAAGAAGTGAAAATAAAGGAGAGGTGGGTAGAATACTTCAGAGAACTGCTAGGCACGGAAGACCAGACTGACAGAATAAAGGAAGAGGATCCAAGAGAAAGTACGCAAAAAGGCAGTGCAGAAAAGGAAATAATAGAAGAAATAACTATAGTAGAAGTAATTAAAGCGATCGAATGAATGAAAATTGGAAAGGCGACGGGCGTAGATAATATCTAACCTGAAATGATCAAAGTTATAGGAGTGGAGGGCATGGAACCTTTATAACAAGATATGGAAAGAAGTAAAAATCCTAAAAGGAATTATGAGTTATAGTACCCATATTTAAGAAGGGGGATGCAAAGGAATGCAAAAACTACAGAGGAATAACCCTACCTGGTGTAGTAGCCAAGGTCTACAAACGTATCCTAGAGAATAAACTCAGAAATAATATAGAACAACAGCTGAGTCACAAAGTGGATTCCGGAGAGGATATGGCATACAAGATCATATATTCACCACAGAAGAAATCTCAGAGAAAATACTGGAACAAAACCGAGAAGCGTATATAACCTTTACAGATCTGAAAAGGCCTTCGACATAATCCCCAGAAATGAAGTGTGGAAAATATTAGAAGACAAGCCGATACACACCAAATCAAGGCTATAAAAATCATGTACAAACAATGCAGAAATAAGATAAGGATAGGGAATATAGAAACAGAAGAATTTAAAACGGACCAAGGCCCTAGACAGGGCAGTATCCTAAGCCCCACTCTCTTTATAATTATCTTGGATGAAGTTATTAAGGAATCTGGATTGTGGGTAAAGAAACTGGATATGGGCTACATAAATTTAGAGAAAATGAGCATAGCAGAGTGTGTGTGTTTGCAAAAAGTGCAGAAGACCTGACATACAATGTGAATATATGGAATAATGTATTGGAAAAGAAAAATATGAAAATTAATGTAGGGAAGACGAAAACAATGGTAATAGTAAGGGAGAAACGCGACATAAATATCTAAATAAATAATGAAATCGAGCAAGTAAATATTTTTAAGTACCTGGGTAACATATTTGAAGCAAATGAACGCCAAGACATTGAAATAAACGAAAAAATAAAAGCGGCAATGTATATATACATATATATATATATATATATATATATATATATATATATATATATATATATATATATATATATATATGGCAGTTTAGGAAGAAACTTCGTAAGCAAAAGCGAAATATCAAACCAAACAAAAATAAAAGTATTTAAATCTATATACGGACCGGTGCTTATTTTCCGATCAGAAACATGCATATTGAACGAAAAGCAAAAAAGCAGAATACAGGAAATGGAAATGAAATACCTGAGAAGAAGAATGGTAATAAAAACAACAGATAGAGCCAGGAATCAGGATATAAGGGAAGAACTAGGGATAGAACCAACACGGACAGTAATGGAAAAGAACCAACTGAGGTATGAACAGTTAATGAGAATGGGAGAGCACAGACAGGTGAAGAGGGTGTGGGAAACAAGAACCACACCAAAGATAAGTAGAGGAAAACCCAGGGAGACTTGGAAAGGAGTAACAGAAAAAATACTAGCCAAGGACATACGTTACAATTAGCGAGAAGAGTCACCCGGGATAAAAAGGAATGGCGGGCATTACTTTATAAATAATTACATAGTAAAATATAGCACAAAATAGAATGTAAAATATACGAAGACGTTGAAAAATTTATGTAACACAATGTACATAAATATCCTTACACCTAACGGTAAAAAAGGATTATTGATAAATAAAATAAATGTAATATATGTATTAATTTAAAATGTATATTTGGTCTACCGGTCTTAATTTTCCTCCTAAAGTATTCACAATGAGAAACCGTTTCCTTTGACACGTATGATTAATGGGTGGTGTGGTACGGTAGCATGCTTGTGATAGTGGATAAACCTTTAGTTGATTGTGTCGACTGCTGTGTTGTCGCTCGATTGGTGTAGTTGTTGATGTTGCTCCGGATATCTCAAACAGGAGGAAAAACGAATAAGTTCACAAATTCCTGTACAGTGATAGTGGTGCCGTCATTGCGCTTTGGTAGAAAGAAAGGGAAAACACTTCCTGACTGTGCGTTGGGACCAGTCAATCATAGTTCGCACCTTAGCGAATACGTCTGCCACCTTGCGCATGACACGTCGGGCCTTTGCCAGATCAGCACCTCCGTTGAACTCTAAAACGGGTGAAACGGGCCTTTTTTGACTGCGGCTCTAACCGCCTTCATCTTTCTCATTACAACTCGCCGTACCTGGGGTAACGTACGTTTTACTATAGATCAGGTGCCACTGTCGACGGTGTTCTTCTCGGTGGCTGTGGTGGTGGTGCATTGACATGCTTTTACTGCGGGAGACCTTGGAACGGGGGACATTCCCTGCCGGATATTCCTTAGGTCCTCTTTTGGCCTTTGGACCATCAGAAGTGGTACGATCGTCCTTGCTTCTTGATCCTAAGGCAAAAAATAATATTAATAGCATCTTGAACGTATGTTTACTCGTTGCCTGATAGGTATGGTACGGTCCTTGACTGCGGCAGGCGGTTTTCTGTATCACTCCTTGCTCAAATTCACGGGAAGAGGTTCTCCTTTAGATGAAGGGTTACTGGCGGCCCCCTCTCCTTGGTAACTGCGACTTTCATGCCTTTTATTCATAAAGATTTTATTGCGTTTCTCCCTGGGTTAAGATTTACTTAATTTTAATAATAGAAACAAAAGGGTGTTATGACAGCTGTAATGTGAAAAAGTTACCACGCTCTTACCAAGACGAATTATTGTGTTTGCTTAACAAATAAGACATGATCGTGTCTGACTATATCGGTAAGGTATGTAACCTACCTTTTTAGTAGCCGAAATTGAGTATTTTACTTATATAATTTTGTAATTTGCAAATTATTAACATGTTTTTTGGCCATCTAGTAAACTATAACTAATTTACCACACAAAACTCCGTTCTTGGGGTCTAATGTCAGACCCTACTTAAGTTGAGCAGAAAACGAGTCGTAAGGTAGTATCACCCATATAGATCACCCAAAGGGAGAGGATTTGAAAAAATGAGCTATGTTAAAATCGTTACAAACGTTACTAGCGCTTAGGTTACAAATAATAGTATATAATGGCGAGTTAAATAATTATTTATCCTCATAAAGCAGACAATTAGAAATTAAATAGAAAATATCTCATACAGATAAAGTAATGAACAGTGGCGTAACGTATGATTTACCAAGGGTAAAATTGTATGTATATTTACCTACACAAATTTTACAATCAAATTAGCAATGTAGAGTAAAATACGATAAATTAAATTAATACATGCGTCACAACTGTACTTCTGTGGTGTATACGCTATTTTTTGCACCGAATGTAAAACTTAGAAATGTATGTGAAATTACATAAATATTGACATTTAACGTTCCGTTTACTTCTTATTTATGTGCCATAGATGTTGTTTCGATTTTATAACAGAAAAGACGTTTGTCAAAATGACATTACGCTATAGTGTAGCAATGCCATGTCACATGTGGTCAAATGTTTAGAGTACCTGCCTTTAACTTCCTTATTTTAAACGGAACACCCCGTATATTATTTTATTTTTGTATTCCCGAGAAAAATTCATGGTGAATTCTATCCGTTTTCAACTGTTTCTTAGATATCTTGATTCTTTTAAAAATTTTGAAAGATGTAGCGCAATTTACTCGTCTTAAACTGGTGGTAAGCGTTTTTGGGGTAGGCGGAAGCACAAGAATGATTCTTTCCAAATCAATATTGAGAATTGGTTTATCGCATACAGGGTGTCCAAATTTTGGTGACCAATCATTTTCAAAGTTGAAAAAGTTCGTTCTTTCAAATCTGACACCCTGTACATTATTGGATGGTCGGATACAGAATTTGATTCTGCATCGATTCGCTACAACTGTCTCTATAGCTATTTTAACGGTTTTTATGTTAATCCACATTATCTATTTTAATGTGATTTTTAGCTGAAACCGAAACATCGTTTGTTTTTCGAAAGAAAGTGAATTTGACTGAAACGGCAAAAATTCACTTCAATTAGAACATGAAAACAAAACAGGAACATGGCTAAATTTAGAACGTAGTAACAAATGAAGAACAAAAATTTGGAACGTAATGACTTGGCAAAATGAATGTAAAATTACAATAATTGTTCTATACGACCGCCATTTTGGTTCAAATACTGAATAATCCTATGATATACTCCTCGAGAAACAAACCTCCGAAGTTCGTCTGTAATGTCTAATCATCGTGAATACTGCTCAATAATTCCTCCTAGTTTGTTTAGGCCTAGAGTACGCTAGTTCCTTCATACGGTCCCGGCGGTGAAAGTCCAAGTGCGTCAAATCGGGCGATCTGGGTGGCCAGTCCAGGTCCCCTGTGGGTAAATCCACCAATCCTTGAATATTAAGGTCAACTTGTCACATTGTGTGAAAATCTTAAGGAAAATTGCGTAAAATACCTATTTTTTGACAGTCTGGCTTATGTAGGCTTTTGTAAATATTGTTGAGAACTTATCTGACCCAATTTACAGTCGTGGTAGTATTACATTTCTTGCATTCCTGAGTGGGTGACAGTCTCTTGTATTTTTTATCATTGAGTTTCCATGCGAAGTGTTGAATTGCTAATTTACCGAATCTAAGTGCTTCTGTAGCGGGCGCAGAAGAGTACTTCGTGCTTCCCTTTTTTTCGTTTAGTCGGAGTTTAGGTTCCGATCTTGAAAGTTGAATAAAAAACAGTTAGGAAGTAGTGCGAATCATTACGTGATTGTGGGCTATCGACATCTTCCCCGTCGTGTGAAATTGAAGAGTTCCAAATTTACCATAGTGTTGATCTGATGAAAAAGCGACTTTTCAACTTTATAGCTGACGTCGGCGTCGAGGGGTTACGTCGTTGCCTTTGTGGTATTACTTGCTTTGTATAGTAATATGCTTGTTTATAATAATGTTTGGTAATTAAAAGTTCAATTATTCAAAGGTACAGTAAAAATTCCGATGTCGTAGTTTTCACGTTTTTTATTTCAGAAAGCTTTGGGTAAAGGTAGTTGAATTTAATTGACGTGCAATAAATCGTAATTTAGCACCTGCAGTAATGTTTTTTTTAAGATTGTTATCTGTATATATGTACTGGTGAAGCTACGCAAGAAGAAGTAATTCGATATTACTGCTTGTCATTAGCGACAGCTGCTGTATATTTTTTAAAGGTGTCTTGTAATTGTAATATAGATATTTGAAGTGTAATTTTTGTTGTGCATTTATTTACCTTCAACAATTAGAAAGCACGTTGACTTTATTTCGGCAAATTTTAAAAGATACCGAATTTAAAGCTATTAACATTCAGAACTCTAAAGTAAGTTTTGATCATTTGCTTTGATGAATTTTTTAGTGACTATTAAATTATAGGAACTTTTAAATATTCGATCGCGTTTTGTTTATTTTTGTTGTGACAAATATTCATTTTAAATTTAATAATTAATGACGGTGTCAACAAGTTATTTTTTGTTAATTGAGCAAGTAATTTTACATTGACGGTTTATACTGAAAATGTATAATGAATTTTAAGTTTAGTTCTCGCGGATTATAAGTGAAGCTTAAAATTTTATTTAAGTGTAGGTGAGCTTTGCGTAAATATTTTGAAGTAGAATTTCAGTTAAAGGTGGGTATTTTCTCTTCGAGTGAACACGATTAAAATCATGGCCTGTTAGGCCATTATTTTAAGAGCTAGTTCATGACATTTTTGCAGCTATAAATTTATTTAACAGGTGGCGCCTATCTGACATTATTTTTTCCTGATTATGATATCCTTACTGTGTTTTAACGTATTACTAGCTATCCTAAACTCAAAATTAGTAACACTCCCACGCCCCTTATTTCACTGAGCTATCGGCCCTTTCCTTATCTGTTACTTCCAATCTACTAAGATTTTCGCTCTTAACAAATTGCTGCACCATCTAACTCATGCCAACTGTTATGAAATCACTAACAGACCCCCTCAGTACCTCCAGATACCTGGCGCGATTCAAATTTTCATTGCACACTTTACATGACTATTGTGCATAATTAAAAAACATTAAAACTAAAGTGGTCCTGTTTATTATGTTCCCTTAGGACGTGTGAAGTATCTTGTGCCCAGTAGTAATTATTTCGATGATTTATAATTCCTTCCCTGCTGCATTTTGTTTCATCATACTGCATAATCTTATGAAGAAATCTCGGATCTTCGGGACATTTTTATGCACATCAAGTCGTATAAGTCGTCTGGTCTTGCCTCATCACCACTACGTGTTACGTGTACGATTAGGTGCTCTTGAAATACCAAATCCAGCGCTGCGCTGGAATTCAAATCCGTGGATAAGATCGAATATAAGCCAACACATTCACCTCGCTATCTTCATTATTTACTACGGTCTTTAGGTGATTTCGAGTTGCCCTTATACTCCCAGTGCAAGGGCGAATTATTCGAGAGTCATTGTTGGTAGGTTCGGTTGTTCGTTAAATAATTTTCATATTCGTATAACAATTCGTCCACATTCACCATGCGTATAAAACAAATTTAATAATTCATTAATGAAATATTCTGCAATATTTTCCATTATAAACTATACAGAAAATGAATAAAATCACCTAAGGAATGTGTGATATGATACCGCTTTGACATAAAATTAACATTTTTACGTTCCAACCTATGTAAGTATAGAAGGCTATGCAATCGATTTTTTTTCATTGTCGCTAAATCGACTTATTAGCTCATTTTACAACATTTCGCCCAGTTTCGCCAATATAGGCCATGATTTGTGTGTGTGCTTGCTTGCTTGAGTGCGTGCGTGCGTGTGTGCATACGTGGATGTGTGCGCTCGTGCGTGCGTGCGAATGTGCGTGCATGTGAGTATGCGTGTGCGTGTGTGTAAATGTACGTTAACATCATAACATAACATAGCATTCACGTCACTTTCTTACGGGGTAGGCAAAATAATCCCTGACATATTTATTTTTCGTTTGCAATCTTTCTACATGCTTTTCTATCACTGAATACCTGCCTAGCTGCCGCAAGATTCATACATTGTCTCTACGGGCCCTTTTATTTTTAAAACTCTTGATCTTTCATTCTTTATCACGCATTCCACTACATTCAGCCAAGTTTTACGCGGCCCGGCCTTACCTCTAACGTCACCCACATATATTTGCTTCGTTGATCTTGCGTTGTTCATTCACTCAATGCGACCAAACCAACTTAATGTACTACTTTTATATCTATCCATCATCGTCCTTTCCTCGCTACACTCGGTCATTATACACACGATCTTCATCTTATCCCTTCGCATTCTACCTCATGCGCTTCTCAGGAATCTCATACCCTCAGGATTTATTTTTATTTCGTGCTTTTTTTGACATACCGCTGCCTCACTTCCATACAGCACTCACGGGACAAACATTATAGATTGATCGTTTCGCAGCTATACCCATGCTTTCATTTCTCATTATCGTTCACATATTTTTAACCACTTTCCTTCCAGCATTGACGCTTCGTCCAATCTCGCCATCCATTGTACCACCTACAGTAAACATTCTACCCAATATACCAACTCGTCCACTTGTTCCACAATTCCATCTTGCAGAGTAAATACTTTACTCTCTTTTCTACCTTCCCGATTGAACACCAGAATCTTGGTTTTGTTCACGTTTGCCCTTAGGTCCATGCTCTCACAGACTATATCAAACTTCCTCAGATCAGTTTGTAGCTCATTCGCATTGTAACAATAAGACTGTGCCGTCTGCATACACCAGGCTTCGTACACTTACGCCACCAACCATTACACCGTTATATTGGTACACACTTGCCTTACATATTGAACAATCACGGTGACATTACCCAACTTTTTCGATCACCTGCTGGAGAGCAACCATCGGATCAACACATCCTCTCCCTGGCATGAAGCCACCCTGTAGATCCCAAATCTTAGTTTGTGCAGTTTCTCGTACTCTTATCAATCAGTATTCTTCCAAATACTTTACCAGATACTCTGAGCAAACGTATTCCTCTGTAGTTCTTGCAATAACTCTTGTTCCCCTTACCATTATACAGTGGTACAGTGATCGTGCTCTTCCAATCTCTTGGCACTTTTCCACACTTAAGGCATACATTGAATAATTCAAACAATCTTCGTATAAGCTTTGCACCTCCATATTTTAGCGTTTCACCAGTGATTTCATCTAAGCCTGCTTCTTTACCATTTTTTGACCTTCTTACGATTTTCTCTATCTCATTTAACCCAATATCCTTTTCAGTTGCATTCCTTAAATGCTGACAACTACATAACGAAAACACCTGCGTACGTAAAATTTTGTATTTAAACTTGTTTTTGTTTCTACTGAAGCTGATTAGATTTTTGGACAAATTCCGCGGCGGAGAAGGGGGGCTTATTAGAAGCTGTTTTTTATTTTTATCAAATATTTCTGAAGCAGCTGTATATTTCAAAAATATAAAATACCAATATATAGACCTTAATCATGTAGATTAATTATGTTCTATGCAAATAATTCCTAAGGTAGAGTTTAAGTGTTAGTTCAATTTTTTTATTAGATGAATAATGATTAATTTTATAAAAAAATTTGTAGACATATTTTTTAAACAAAATTTAATTTTACATAACTTTTCTTTATAAAGCTATTTAATGTAAAGCGAAATACATGTAAAAATTAAATAAATATGATTGAAAATATTTAAGCTGTATTATAAATATTTACATAGAAGCGGGCAGCTTTGGAATTTTTTTAAGTTATCATCTAGATGTCTATTAACCTCTATCTAACATGAAGTTATAAACATCTGTTTGACATAGATTATTGTTTATGTTTTTACAATGTTGCATATTTTCGTAATCCATTTATTATAAAATAGGCTGCACAATTATCCTGAAAAACTTGCTATTAAGATTATTTCATTTCTGTTCATTTAAATTTTATAGGTTGGAAGGTCGTGTGATGCTCCACACCAGATATTTTCTATTCCTGTTGAAATAATCAGCTTTTGATAAAAAATACGGATTAACAAGAAAACGGTTGGAAATTGAGACGCAGAGTCAAATTCTGCATCCGACCATCCAATAATATACAGGGTGTCACATTTGAAAAGGATGTAATTCGTCATCAAATTTTGGACACCTTTCTACACGATAAATCAATGGTCAGTGTAGATTTCGAAAGTATCATTCTTGTGCTTCCGCTTAACCCAGAACCGCTTACCACCAATCTAAAATGAGTTAAAGGCTACACCTTTCAAAATTTTCAAAAGAATCAAGATATGTAAGAAACAATTGAAGATGGGTATAGGAGAACCTGATGGAACTGATCATGAAATTTTCTCAGGAATCAAAAAATGAAATAGTAGACCGAATGTTCCATTTAAAATGGGGGAATTAATGGCGACTTCCAGGATAACCGGAAATGGTATGACCTTGAAAATGTTTTAAAATGAAAGAAAATCTTAAATAATCCGGGAGTCCAAAAATTTAGAACTCTACATTTTTTTCTAAGCAGTAAAACTTCTAATGAACGGCTATCCTGAGAAACCCGTTATACATGACCAATTCTCATGTTAAACCAGGCCTTTTATTGTGTATAATTCCGAATTTTATGAACGTATTACGTATATTAATTTAACTAGTATGTCGCAATTAATGTATAATATTCGATATTAAACATTCTGCCGGTGACTCATACTGGACTGCTACTGGCCCTCAGTTTCAGGTGATATGTATAACGGTTCCGTTTTAACTTTACCTGTATGATTCTAATCAAGGTTATTTTTCTTTCGGCATTTAGTTGACGCTGTTACCTCTGCTTGAATGCAATCCTTTTACTGTGTTTCATCTTATTTTACAACCGCCACTTATAATGGTTTTGATTTGCAAATTAATTCTAAATACCGCTTTTAATATACTTAAAATCTGAATATAGCACCATACGCTTTGCTAGCTCGTGGCTAACGCCACTCGGGAATTAAATTCGTTCACTTGATGTTAAAATGGCCTTTTATCGTCGTGTATAATAAATTACTATTATTTTGTGCTTGCGGTTAAAATGCAACGTTATACACTGACGAAATATATTTGTTAAGGTAATGCTTTAACCACAGTGTAGATAAAATAAATTTGATCGAAACATGCTATTATGGTCTACTTAATACTGTAGCCAAATTACCTGTTACGTTCGTTATAATAACAAGTACTCATAATAACATAGTTACCGTTTCATAATATTATAACCGTAGCCTAGTACGCGAGTTTGTGTGGAAAGTAGAGATTTGTTTTGCCGTAACCAAGAATAAAATCGTTGTTGATTTGGGTTGCCGTAATCTAGGATACAGCTTACCAAATATTCTCAACAATGCTATGCTTTGATAAAACCTTATATGTAATACCCTTGATTATATATCTTTAAATATACAGGGTGTAAATAAATAAGTGCGAAATATTTTAAAGTCGTATTACACAGTCAAAAATAGGAAGAAAGGTGTCTTTAATTTTTTACCGTTTTTTTTTTTGGGATATTTTCAGAAGAAATTTGAATAATAGCATGAAATTTGGAACGTGAGGGTTTTGAAGAACGAGAAACCTAAGTCTGTTGTTGGGTTGGGACGCTGCTTGCACCCTTTATGTTGCCATTTTGTGCACCTACGTTTGTTTCCACACCAATTTTGAGTAAGAAGGCTATACTTGGTTGTTACCTTTCAGATCAACCATTTTTGAGATTTATTTATTTACTTATTTATTTATTTATTTATTTATTTATTTATTTATTTCTTATTTTATTTATTTATTTATATTTATTTATTGCCCAACAGAATAATTCCATTTACAGGACAATACATAACATAAACTAATTATTACAAAGTATGTAAGTATTAATACTGTTTAATGACTAAGTGTTAAAAATGACACTATTAACTATACAGAAATAACATAAAGAATATATATATATATATATATATATATATATATATATATATATATATATATATATATATATATACATATACACATATACATACATATACACATACATATGGTATAGATATATATGAACAAGTACAATAACTAATAATGCATCTTACGCATGGACTCTAATAGTACTTTTCAGAAAGGTAATAGAAGCTATTAATATCACATTCTGACAATATTTGGTTGAGATTGATGAACATAACAAAGATGGGTGACTTACGTAACACATTAGTTAAGGCAGTTCGACATTAAAATGTAGTAGGGTTACGACAAAAACGCGGAGGCACATAAAATCTAGGTACGACAATAAAACGGGAGAGATAATTTGATTGTGTAACAACTTATACAAAAATATAACACTGATTTGTATTCTTTTGAGCTCTAGAGACTGAATGTCGAACTTAGATAAGAGTAGATCATTATCGTAGCCAATTACAGGATATGCACCCTCGACTTTAAAGAAACGAATTTCAAAATTTTCTTTGAACGGATTCTAACATAGTTTTATGGTTATTATAATAAGGGTACCAAATTAATGTGCAGTATTCTAACTTGGAACGCACGAGTGCAAAATTGGTTATTGGATATTGGTTTTTGAAAAGTTACGTGACCACCACTTTTTCAAATATTCGTAGGTGAGAGTTTTAAGGTAATAAACTACAGAAAGCTAAATTAAATATTTTTTTCAATACACAAATTGACTTACAAACTTATAATAAATAATTATACCAAAGAAAAGGGAACTAATACTATTAAAAACTAGTAAAAATTATAATAAATGTTGAAAAGCACCACCTTCCTCTGTTACACATGAGTTTACACGTCGGCGCATTGATCTGCGTATCCGATCATATATTCTCGGAGTATCTTGGATAACCCTACATGAAACAATAATTAGGTTCCTTAAGTCTTCTAAGACGTCTTGAAGGGAGCCTTATGCACCAAAGTTTTTAGATGGCCCCAAGTAGAAAATTTTACTGGATTTAAATCCTGGGATCGAGCTCACCAAAATTGAGGTCCCGCTCGACCTATTCAGCGATTTGTACATGTTCTATTTAAAAACTGACGCGCTCGTATACTGAAATGAGCGGAGACCCCATCATGCATAAACCACATTACCCATCTGACACCTAAAGGAACAACGTCAAGGAGTGCTGGAAGCTCTTCTTCTAAAAATTGGCTGTTCGTATTACCATTCAATCTAAGCGCCAGGAAATATGGGACAATTAAGTGGTCTCCAATAATTCCCACCCACACATTCAAAGAAAATTGTTCTTGGTGGTGAGCTTGAACTATGGCCTGAGGGTTTTCATCAGCCCATATGTGGTTGTTATGATAGTTAATAATCGCCTCCCTTGAAAAATTGGCCTCGTCGGTGAATAAGATTTGCGCTAGAAATTGTGGGTTTTGTTCAATGATTTGCAGTATCCAATTCGAGAATACAAGATGGTTAGGAAGGTTTCGCGGTAATAGTGCCTGAACCCGATGGAAGTGATAAGGATACAAACTGTTCCTTTAAGATAAAAAATACCGTCATATGATCAACATGTAACTGCAAAGCAATTTTTCTGGTACTGATGTCTGGCTGCTCGTCGATTAAATTAAGCACTGCTTCTTCCAATGCTGGTGTTCTAACTGTACGATGACAACCACAACCTTGTTTCCTTTTTGTGAATGCACCGTTTCTTAAAGTCGTTGATGAAGCCGTGAAAGTAACGTGTAAGGAGGGGGGGGCACACGTTGAGGATACAGTTCAGCGTATTTTCTGCATGCTTCCAAGGCATTACCATTATCAAGGCCGTAAATGAAATGGATACCGGCAATTTATGCACCTCCATGTTGACAAGTTTTCACAAAACGGGTCCCAAACGATAACAAAGTGTCAGAAAATAAAAATGGTTGAAAGCTAACTAACAACAAATAATTTATAAATACAAAATATCAGCTTGACAGCCGCCTACTAGATGAATTACAGCTTTAATAGTTTTCTACCCTGTGCCAATCATGCGATTATCTGATTCTAAATATTTTTTGCTCAGAAAGCGTTATTTTTACGATAAAATTACAAGAGACTTTTTATGTTTGGAGTTAATTGATGAATGTATAACTAACTTTAACACGCAAGGTGCGAATAAGAAAAAAAGTTAAGAATGGAAATAGTTTTTGGAAACTTTCGGGCAGCTTTTTCCATCTCTTTTAATTGTAGGGGAAACCCAACGAACTGTTTATTAAGTACTCCTTCGACAGCAGTAAATCTCTACTTAATTTGATATCTGAAGTGATTTTTGGTTTATAATAAAATAAAAATAAAAATGCATTTCTGGCGTCTGTTTTATGAATAAGCACTTCTTAAGATATAAACAAGTCAATTTGTGTAATGAAAAAAATATTAAAGATATTTCGTTTGGCTTTCTCTAGTTTACTACCTTAAAACTCGTACCTACGGTTATTTGGAAAATATCTCCAATATCTCGAAAACGGTTTATCTGAAAGGCAACAACCAAGTATATCTTTCTTGCTCAAAATTGATGTGGAAATAAACGTAGGTGCATAAAATGGCAACATACAGGGTGGAAAAAAAGTTAGGGCCAATTTAATGTAAGCATACTCTGACAGGTAGCAACGTCAAAACATAATAACAGATTTAGATTTCTTATCCTTCAAAACCCCCACGTTTCATGCCATTATTTAAATTTGTTCAGAAAATATTCCAAAAGAACGGTAAAAAAGTAAAGATTTTAACACCTTGTAGCTCAAAATCTAAGCACTTTCGGCCATATGTTTATATGAACTTTTTTCCTATTTTTGACTGTAGAATACGCCTTTAAAATATTTCGCACTTGTTTATTTACACCCTGTATATAATCAAGTGTAATACGGATATTAAAATGTTGAACGAAAACTCGAATGTTACTATGCAACATCCTGGTTAATTATAACTATCTTATATCCTTCTTACATCAATAGCTATTATCCATCGTTTTATGTAAACCATAGACACTTGAACATTAGCTTTTGACGATTACGAAAATTTCTAAATTCTTAATCATTTATGTAGTGTAGCATAAAATTAAATAGAATGTTATACACGTCGATAAAGGGAAATTAACATTTCGTGAAAGATAATTTACATCTTTCACTCGATGTTAAATGCCCCTTTATCGTCTTATATAATAAATACAACGATCAAAAGATAACTTTTAAGGTGCGAACTTTTTAAACTAAAATGAGCTTGTTAACTTATTATGGCAGCAGAGTTTTGTTTATAGTTCTTACGGTATATACTAATTAAGACTATACCTACTAAATGTATTCAATAAAGTTTCAGTATCATTAAATATCATTTTCTCCTCTTCCATGCAGAATATCTTCCTAGTAAAGTGTTTTTTTTCATACAAATTCATTGTACCTCGAATTCGTCCCATAATCTCAGTCCTGTTGTTACGCTTATCTTGCTGTTAGACATATTACCATGATCTAACGTACCTCTTTGAAATTCTACTAGTAATATGTTTACTTACTTTCCCTTTTCTATCAAACGATCTGTTCAGAGCGTAGATATATTGAAAGATATTATATACGTTTTAAACCTACTAACGAGAATTGTTTGGAGTAACATCCAATCTTTTTATACGTTGACATTTAAAAAACAAAGCCTGCACATAACATTGTTAGATGTGTATGTGAGTCATGTGACTGTAACAGAATTTTTAAGTTTTTAATATAATGTACCGCCAAATTTAGATACTAAATTGAACAGATTAACAAACTTAATATGCAGAAATATTCTTAGTAAAAAGTTTTAATTTAAGACTGGTCCTCTATTTTGGATTATCATATTAAACGAAGAAGTAAGAGAACAAATTGTATTTATCCAACTATTTCATATCAGTATTATGTACCAAAACGAAGGAAATTTATTATTAGTATGTTGATATTGTTTATTTACCAACATTAATAGCTATTTATAATCCGGGGCAGTAAAGACGAGCTTTTGTCGATGCATGTGGAATTAGTTGCCTAGACCGAAAAAACCACATAAGTTTTAAAAAGACAACTGCACACATTTTTGTTATAAATCGGATGAGGTAAGGAACAAGGACAAGGCAACGTGATTCATTCCCTCCCCGAGGGGAAGGTCAGACTGCTTGAGCTTCAGCTACAGTCATCGATTCCCTACATACATACATTAAGTATGTGTGCATCGTGGGATTAACAATAGGAGCGGTCATGATAGGTTCGGAAAGAACGGAGTTAGAGTTCTAAGAGGAAAGTACATGATGTGCGTATGTGCAGTGATCACGTTGCTATATGTGTAAGCAGAAAATTCCCGAATTCTAACCAGGTCGTATTACCACAAGGCCAATAGCTCGGTCCGTAGTGGTTGCATTTGATACATAAATAGAAGATTGTATACAACTAAACATACAAACCTTTATGTACTACCGTTGACGTGTATCAATCACTAAATGTATCTAAATGTACAATTTTATTACACTTTTTAAATTTTATGTAAACTTTTACAAAAAGATTTATTCGTAACTTGTGCGCTGTCACATCTTAGTGCTCTGCAATATGTTTACGACCGTACCATCTGCCATTTCTTTCAAGTCAGGTGGGGTGCATTTCATTCCTTCAGACATTTTGTGTACGATGAATGCTTAATTAGAGAAAATATTGAGGCAAATTCTACTTCCTCAACGGCATAATGATTTAAAATGAGGTGTTTGTTCATTAAATGACAGATTATTTTAAATGAAAAACCGATAAAAATTAATCATCCCACTGCCTAATATAATAACATAACATAACCTTCACGCCATTCTCTTACGGGGTAGGCAAAAGGATCCCTGCCTCTTATTTATTTTTCATTCACAATCTTTCTCCATGCTTTCCTATCTCTGCATACCCCCTAGCTTCCGCAAGATTCATACATTGTCTCTGACATGTCCTTTTATTTTTAAAACTCCTTATCTTTCTTTCTGTTATCATACATTCTACCACATTCAGCCAAGTTTTACGCGGCCTACCATGCCCGGCCTTACATCTAATCTCACCCACACATATTTGCGTTGTCAATATTGCGTTTTTATTTCTCTCAAAGTGACTAAACCAACGCAGTGTACTACTTTTGTACCTATCCATCATCGTCTTTTCCTCGCCACACTCGTTCATTACACACTCATTATTTATCTTATCCCATCTCGTTTTATCATATGCGCTTCTCAGGAATCTCATACCCACGGCATTTGTTTTTCTTTCGTGCTTTTTTTGACATATCCATGTCTCACTTCCATACAGTACTGATGGAACAAACACGCTACTATAGATTGCTCGTTTTGCAGCTAGGTTCATACTTTCGTTTCTCATTATCCTCCGCATACTTCCAATCACTTTCCTACCAGAATTGACTCTTCGCCCGATCTCTGCATGATACCATGTGCAGTATACATTCTACCCAGATACACTATCTCGTGCACTTCTTCCACAATTTCATTTTACGAAGTAAATACGCTACTCTTCTTTTCATCTTCCCGATTGAACACCGCAATTTTAGCTTTGTTCACGTTTACTTTTAGTTCCATGCTCTCACAGACTGTATCCACCTTCCTCAGAGCAGTTTGTAGGTCATCCGCACTGCCACATAATAAGACTGTCATCTGCGTACACCAGAACTCGTACATTTACGTCACCAACCATTACAACATTTGTATCGGTACCTGCTTGCCTAACACATTTATCGATGTATACATTGAACAGCCATGGTGACATTACACAGTCTTGCCGCACTCGTTGATCAATATTAAAGTATTTACTCACACCTCCTTTCATCCTAAGACATGCTCGACTTCCGTTGTATACTGCTCTTATTCCGTTTATTAGACCTTTACTTACGTCATATCATATGCTTTATCTTAATCTACAAATGCACAGTACAGCTTCCTTTTTACACTGAAACACTTTTCAAACTGTCAGTTGTACTAATGATATATATAATGTCAAATTTTACGATTATGACAATCGCAGGACCTTAATATTGCAAGAGTACTTGATTCTACAATTGGAAATAAACTGTTGTATAAATGTATTCCTGGATTCTACGATTCGTTTTATATCCCACTTCAGAGGTTAACACTACTATTTGAATCTAAAAAATTAGAACTAGATTTGTTCTATTTCAACTCAGGATAACTGTAATTGAACAAATTATCCCAACTTATTTATGGATAGTGGTGGTATAAAACTTTATTTTGTTAACAGTTGATATTCTTCTAAAGTAGTGTTTAACTTAAATAAAATTACAAAACATTGTGAGTTAATGGTGATTGCTGATATATTTTTTGTATTTTGAACAGTTTAAATTTATTGAAAAGTGTTTGCAATTTACAACAATGGAGCATGCTTTTTAACACTACAGTAGATTGCATTGCTACATATGTAGGTTGTGATGTTGACGCCGTTGATGGAGCCCCTTGATCATAAATGGTACGTTATAATTCACTGTGGATATATTTTTCTGCTACGCTTGACCACTTTCATTTTTTAAGAGATCGCCGATCACAATTTGCACCCATTAGAGCGGTGGCAGAAGAAAAAGTAAATTAACCAAAATGTGAAGTTTCTTGTTACATAAATTTTAGAAAAAAATGTTTAATATATCTTCTCTAACAAATACGGTAGATCTGGTGGCTCATTTACAATTGTATTAATATATTGAATGTTAGTTTTCCTCCTGTTTTTCATTGCTAATTTAAATCATATTCAAAATGATTATCTGAAAACTAGTTCTTTATTTACCAAATAATATGCTTTCAACTCTAAAAAGGGCACATACTGCTTTATCAAATATAATTATTCTTCTAATATTTACATACAATTAGTTAGAATACGTCATGCTTGATAATTAAAGGTAGGTAGGTACTCCATTTAAATTTACGCTTAGCCTCAAAGGTTGACTTCCTACATAAGCTTCCGTTTATTTTATTTATCAAAACAAAGTCGTTACTTTATTACCACTATTAATCTACAAACGTAGAACTGCACCAAGTAATCTCATGTACCGTCGGTAAATGGTATTTCCGATGTTATTTTATTATCCTGAATTTTTCTAAAAGGAACATTACAATTTAGTGTAATGTGACAAAACCCTCAATCACTTGTCGATCATTTAGCAAATCTTGTTCATTACTATCTTGTAATAGTAGCAAGTCTTGACATTGTTTTTCATGTTTAGGCAACCTTTCTTCATTTGTTAACGTTGCACAATATGTTTTTGACATAAAAAATGCGAAAATTATTCAAATATATTATTGGTTAATACAAATATAAATGCATTATATATTAAAAATAAAAATTAAAATTGCCGAATAAAACGCTTGATAGGAGCTTGACAAATAGTAACAAATTATAAACTCAAAATTCATTCTCTCACGTCCTAGCAACAATTTTTGTTTTATTAATATATTTTTTGCACTTTCGAGACTAAAGCATGTCCTTTAGTCGTCCCTCCAAACTGGGACAGGCAAAGCTTTCTTTAAGTTAAAATCTTCCATTTCGGAAATTTTCATCACGAAAATTGATGACGCTTACAATTTGTTTGTTTGTACCGCAGCTAAGGGACGTTTTTTTTATTTTAAAGCAAACTACTAAAATATTCACCTGATAGGTATTTGCAAATTAGGATACTGACACATCTACAGGTAATTTTAGTAATAATTTTTCCGAAGTGCAAAAAATAGTATATATATATACCGCGGGACTAAAGTGACTTAATCCCTGGAGCGGGTGTTGCCATCGGGCAAAGCCCTCGAGCAACAAACTCCACTCGCGGGGTTAAATGGGTCACTTTAGTCCCGTGGTATATAATATTCTATATGGATTCTATTACTTTATTGTCACACTTGATAAATTGTTGTATTCCTTTTCATTTGTACCAGTACTGAATACTATTGAAATGTAGCTAGTAGGGCTGTATGCATATTTGTGGACCGCTTGCACTTATTTAAATGACTGTGTTATTTACTTGCTAAAGGTGGAGTCTACTCAGAATATGACTATACTCCGTTTAACGAACACATTCTGTAAATGCTCCTCGTACAAATTTGTGGGTGCGTGCTACTAACTGCGCATAGGCCTTGTTTACAACCATCAAAATATTACTTTCTGGGTAATACCGTGGTTGAATTACATTTAACGGTTTTTGAATGTATGCATATGAATTATTGTAGTCTCTAAAATGTATAATTATGTAGTTTTAACCGTAATCAAATAATAAACATATTTAGAAATATAAATATTTTAAAATCACGCGTTTTTACGAATCAGAATTCTCTGTCACCAATGAATCGGTCTTAATACGGTTTAAAAACAAACATCTTTAGTCTATGGGAATGTTGACATTACCGTACATAACTCGTTATGTTTGCCAATCTGTGAAATCTCATTTGAAGTCAAGTCAAATTGTCAGGGCACAGTTCTTGGAAATCGAAAAATAACATTTATTTATTTGTAAAAGCCATAAGTCGGGCAGGTAAATAGTAAATGAATAGAACTTGAAGCTTACATTTTATTTTTATAGGAATTTACAAATCAGGTCCTTGTTGATGTTTATCTAAACAAACTGCAAATTGCAATTATGTTACAGTTTAGAAAAACCCCTTTATTCTTTAATATCGGATTTTTCTTTAAGGCAACTATTTCTTTACCTTTTGGAATACCTATATTTCAAAATAAAGTATAATGTATGTTAGAGATAATTTATTCCTTTACTCACTTAGTCAATTTCATTCAACAAGGTTCTTAATGTACTCCTTTTTAATTGACGCATCTCATCGTGCTCACCCATAGTGGCCACAATTTTATTTAGAGTAGGTGTATCGTTTTGTTCAAAGAAGGAATGGACTACACACCTAAGATTACTCTTAGTTTCATCGTCAATGTTGTCCAAAATTGCTCGTTGTCGGTGGTACACAGTTGGAGGATGTAATAAATGTGTTTGCTTGTACTCACGTAGAATGTTGTACACACTTTTATCTGTAATTCCTAAAATGATAAGGTAATGAATAAAATACGTTTTTATAAAGTTATTGTGTTACCTGCTGCTTTTGCTGTAAATGCAACATTTTCAGTCTTGTTGTTGTTCGGGTTTTCTTCAACACAAACTTTAAAAATGTTTAAGATTCGTCCTTTTCGTCAACGGAAAAATGCCTGGCCGGCCGTTGTTTCGGGGGCGAAAGATTCCGTTGATCCGTAATAAATGTAATTATTTGCTAGTAGGCTACAAAATTGTAGCTAGATTTGAAAAATACTGTTTTTGAAAATGAAAAGTACTAGAGCAAAAGCTTTAACCAAAATTAAGAATGAAAACACAAATGCTAAATGACAAATTACTTTGACATTTATAGGTTAATGTAATACAAAATTTTTCGTGGTTGTGTGAACCCGGCTAACAAATAAAATGTGCCATTCACATTTGGCGCTAACTCGTGGGAACAGCACTTTATGAATCTGTTCGTTAAACGGAGAATAGGGTAACCATTATGGTTCATGTAGTATTAATAAATTGATGGTATAGTGTTTGTTAACTAAAACAAACTAGCATATTTGATGAACGTATATTCTATGTTTTTCTTAATTTGACAATAGCATTACACAATTGTTTACTTTTATTTTGTAATAAAACAAATCATTCCTATAATACTTTCTGATTTGTCCCACAAAATTGTATTAATAAAAGTAATTAAAAGTTTTTAATTCGCTTTCATTTCTTTAGTAGAAGTTTCACAAACTTTAATAATTATGTCCGGTATTACTTAATAGTAGATTTCACTTTACTAACTTACTTCCGTAAAACTACACTGGACAGAAACAAAGCTTCCTCAAACTAAAACTACTAATTAAATTACTGCATGTAATATGACATGCATTATACGTAAAACATTATATTTTCCAGCATGGATCACGGTTAGAATAAATAACGCTATTACTTTGCATCCCTAAATTTTGAATCTCAAATTGCAGTATTTGCTCCGTATGAGAATTAGGAAAGAATGTTACAAAATTTCGGAATTATATTATTATATTGTTACGCCTTTTTTTGTATGAGTGCGCTGGAGAGTAGAGTTTTTCAAGCATTTTTTCTCGCTGTCATATTTCTTTGACACATTTTATGTGATGTAATGCTTCATTTTTTATGTTGAATAATGACGATCCCACCATAAATCAGTTTCGTTATTTCTGGTTTGCTTTCTATCGATACAATACAATTTCTTTAAATAGGAATATGTAATTTTTCAGATTAATAATTTCCATGGCAGTAATGATACTATCTTTTAAATTATCCAAACATCAATAAAAGAATAAATCTGTAATATAAAATGATCATTACTAAAGGGCGGAATATATGTAAATTGCATATTTTGCATATTTTACATATTCTAAGACAAATTTGGAATCTTTACATATTTATAGCAAATTCTAAAATTAGTACATATATTTTGATATTTTTATCAATTCCGTTAAAGATTACAGAATAGCAAATTTCATTTCAGTCATTTCATTATGTTCCGCTGAAGTATTAATCTAAATTGTATTTTGTTGATACATATTTTTTGTATAAAGAATACCCAAAAATCAATTAATTATTTTTTATACAAATAAAAGTAACCAATCATCTTTATTTTAATGTTTCTTAAGCAATATACAGGGTGTGGCGCGAAGAGTTTTGATTAAAAGTATTGGCGGATACAGTTATGTTAAAAATCTGAAATAACGAATTTGTAGGTTTTGGATGACGCTGACTTCAAGTATAATATTGTCCTGAATGCGGCACTTCCGGTTATACCAGAAGTAGACGTCAACTTTGTTATTTTAAATGGAACCTAATATTTTTAATTCTATTTTCAAATTTTACATGAAATTCTAGATAAAAATTGTGCACAATGTTCTATACCAAAAATGAAGTATTTTCGAGATATTTCGATTTTCTTTAAATTTTGAAAAAATCCTAGTCCACATTGAATAACGATATCTCCATTAATAACGAAGCTAGTGACGTGAAATTGTAACCAATAAACAACAAGCGCTTGTCCGTTAACTCCATTTATCCATCTCATTGATATTTCATACAGGGTGTTTTAAACATGCACAATTTATAAATTGCCTACTTTAAATAGAACGCCCTGTATTTTATTACATTTTCCGCTGTATTTTTTTAAGCCAATTCGTTTGGTATCAGTATTCCCTATACCTAAATCCAACCAGTTTTGAGATATTTCATTATCTTAGTTAAAACATAACAACACCTAATTATTTCAACATTAGTAAAGGGTAGGCCATGATTACCATTATTTAAGGTGATATTTTGTTATTTTTTCATAAGTTATTAATTTTGAAAAGTAACCAGTAGCCTGAACGGATTATTAATTATGGATATCATTAAAAACGTTGACTAGGTATTTTATAGTAATTTAATTAGGTAACTTACAAACAAAATAACTAAATCTAATATTAAATAAATAAGGTTTTACAATAAGTGTTCAAAATTAGCACCATCTACTTCTAAGCATTTATGAATCTTTATCATTAAGTTATGTCTTGTAATTCTGGAAATATGGTCGGGTGTTAGAGAATTAAAAGCAAGTAAGACTCACTGCAACATATCTTCCTTTGTGGTAACATTTTCCTGTATTCGTTCGTTTGGTATCGGTATTCCCTATACCTAAATCCAACCCCTTTTGAGATATTTCAATATCTTAGTTAAAACATAACGACACTTAATTATTTCAACATTAGTAAACGGTAAGTCATGGCTGTCAAAGATTTGATAGTTAGAACGTTAATTGTTTATGTTGTTTTGACAGTTTTCTTTACCAGTTTGTATTTCATAGTAAATAATGGCAAATGTAGGATTTACTAATGATGATTTTTTAAATCTTATTATTATTTACGGCGAGTGTAATAGAATTGTTGAACGGACTTGCCCTGTTTTTGCAGAAAGATATCCAAATCGACCATATGCAACTGGTGATATTGTAAGATGATTGCTTAAAAACTGCCGTCAGTTTGGTCAATTTAAGACAAAAATTAATAAAAATAAACCACTAGTGGACAGTCACATGAACGAAATTAATGTTTTGGGTTATTTTACGGCCTCTCCAAATGCCACCTTTAGAGATTGTGAGAGAGATCTTACTTTGTCGACGAGAACAATGCATCGCATTTAAAAAAAACACAAATGGAAACCATTATCATATCATTTGGTGCAACACTTACAATTAAGTGATCTTCCTCGAAGGGTAGAATTCTGTGAATGGTTTTTAATGAAGACCCACGAGGATGAAAACTTCATAAAAACAGTTATGTGGTGTGATAAAGCAAAGTTTAGCAAAAATGGATTATTTAATCGACATAATTCCCATTTTTGGTCTAATAAAAATCCACATGCTAGTAGACAACGTTATTTCCAAGATAGTTGGAGTTTTAATGTTTTTTGTGCAATAAAAGACGATACAATTTTAGCATTAAAATTTTATTATGAAAATTTAAATGGTACAAGGTATTGCCACATTTTCGAAAAATCCATACGTTACATACTTTAAGAAATGAAGAGGCGGTTTCAGCGTGGTATCAGCAAGATGGAGCACCTCCTCATAACTTTGGGCCTGTTGCTCAGCATCTTTACGACATGTTTCATGATAGATGGATTGCCAATCAGGGTCCGTTTCGTTGGCCAGCTCGCTCTCCTGATTTGGCTCCTCTAGATTTTGGTATTTGGGGTTACATTAAAGTTAGGTATTTTCCAAACCCGTTACGACACAGGAATATATGATGCAGAGAGTCTTACTTGCTTTTATTTCTCTAACACCCGACCATATCTCACGAATTACAGGACATAACTTAATGAAAAGGATTCATAAATGTTTAGAAGTAGGTGGTGCAAATTTTGAACACTTATTATAAAACTTTATTTGTTTAATATTACATTTAGTTATTTTTGTTTGTAAGTTATCTAATTAAATGAATACAAAATACCTAGTCAAGGTTTTCAATGATATCCACAATTAATAATCCTTTCAGGCTATTGGTTACTTTTCAGAATTCATAACTTATGAAAAAATAACAAAATATCACCTTAAATAATGGAAATCATGGCCTACCCTTTACTAATGTTTAAATAATTAAGTGTTGTTATGTTTTAACCAAGATAATTAAATATCTCAAAAGTGGTTTGATTTAGGTATAGGGAATACTGATACCAAACGAATTGGCTTAAAAAAATACAGCGGAAATGTAATAAAATACAGGGTGTTTTATTTAAAGTAACTTATACATGATTTAAATTGTGCATGTTGGCGACTAAGTTTAAAACACCCTGTATGAAATATCAATGAGATGGATATATGGAGTTAACGGGTAAGCGCTTGTTGTTCATTGGTTATAATTTCACGTCACTAGCTTCGTTACTAATGGAGATATCGTTATTCAATGTGAACTAGGATTTTTTCAAAATTTTAAAAGAAATCGAAATATCTCGAATATACTTCATTTTTGGTATAGGACACTGTGCACAATTTTTATCTATAATTTCATGTAGAATTTGAAAATAAAATAAAAAGTATTAGGTTCCTTTTAAAATAACAAAGTTGACGTCTACTTCGGTTATAACCGGAAGTGTCACATTCAGGACAATATTATATTTGAACTCAGCGTCATCCAAAAGCTACAGCTTCGTAATTTTAGATTTTTAACATAACTGTATCCGCCATTACTTTTAATCACAACTCTTCGCGCCACACCCTGTATACAATGGCAATATGCAAACCACACTCACAAACCCTGTAAATAGTGAAGAAATATCTCATAACTTGTCACCTTTTTTTTTTGTTGTGTAAGTAGAGATTACACATTTGACTATGCTGTTGAAATTGGAAAAAGGTTAGTGGTACAGGTAGTTGCTTTGAATACTATCCTATGGTTGGAAGGTAAAAAATTGAACTCAATGCGTAGCGTCAGAGCCATCTACTGATATTTTACGAAATCTCCTGATAATATGACGGTTGATCTACCGAATTACAATTTATCAACGGCACATGCCTGCTGTTTAGTGACCAATTCTTTTTCTATAAATAATGTCAAATAAGGCTACATGCCCTTTTTTTAAGTAAAAGTAAAATGTTAGCGTCAACAAATGTTTTTTTATGGAAACTTCCATTTAAACCATTACATATTTCTGAAAAATTTTTACATATATTTTAAAAAGGTTTTACATATATATGTACATATTTTAGTTTTTTTCTACATGTATTCCGCCCTATAATCATGACTAACCTGGTATTTAAGCAGATCACAATTTCAATATACTTATACTTTATAAATTCTCATTTACTAATAACGGAAATATCTGTTTACTCACAAATACTGGAACCATGTATCACCGACTCAATCCTGGTTTGAAGAGCTCGAACATAAATCCGCATTGATTTTGCTTAGTAGAGTGCGTTATAATTCTGTACTAACCTTTACTAAGCACGTAGCCCCTCTGAAGTCAAGTTAAACAAAGATAACGTTTTGCTTAAATAAAAAAAAGGTATGTTTGCATCACGGTCTAGCTCAGCAATGTATTAAGGTGTAGAAAAAGTTCTGAGCTTAAGATTTCGTACAACCGAAACTTCAATTTAAATTTGATGAATTTTCCCGCCCTTTTTCGGTTTTACAACGTTGACATTTGATTTGACGTTTGACGCACATAACCTGAAGAATCAGTACTGTTCACAAGAAACGAAAGATTAAAAACTATTTAATAGTTTGTGGATTAGACACTTGGCGCTAATGTTTTTGATTTGATAGTTTTCGATACCGTTCGAGATTTACCAGACCTTCCTGAAAAGACGCGGTAAAATTGTTATCGTCATCACAGATTTCTATGCGTCATCGTATGCTAACTTTAATTAGCTTTGCGTGATATTGCCGTTTCTGCGTTTTTGGTGTTTTAACAAACTGAAATTTGTTTTGTTGTTGTATACAGTATAGTGTAGTGTATAAAAAGACTGTATTACTTAGTGTTAGTTGTATTGTTAGTGAAGTTTCGTTAGTGTTGTTTTAAATCACAACAAATAACAACAAATCCTACTCGAGGTAAAATTTTTATTTATGTATTTAATAAAATTAATAATAATTTTTAATTACATTTATTATTGCTCATTTTAAATTTGTAATCGTAACAACCTTTTCTACCTGAAGGTGTACGGTGAATTTGCGTTGTAGAATTAATATCTATTATTTTACTATACGAGAACTCTATTATATGTGATTTATGTATTCATTGTAAATCATTACAAACATGTAACTTCCAAATAGTGACGACATTTATGAAACAATTACTTTGTAAACGTCAGAGAAGTTAGAAACTGGTACAGTTAAGTACACGTTTAATAAACTCGCCACTATTCCTACGTTACACAAAATGTATTAACCAGATCATAAATTGTATGAAGTGATTTATGTTTTTATAATTTTTACAGTTTCGTAGATGATATTCTCAAATTAGATTAAATTATGTTAAGAAATATTCCTCAAGTCTCACTATTGTAATATGGTATCACCACAGAGGATACATATCCTCTTTTGTATCACCACATTTGTCGTAGTTTTTATTTCTTTTTATTTAATTACAGCTGTTTGGATGTAAGTATTGCTTTCATTACATCATTTTCAAAAGCTATAAAGTTGATTTCTTTATAATTGTCAATTTTATAGTTTGTAAATACTTTAATTACGTCAATACATTGAAATAGCTGTTGTTAATAGACAAAACTTGGAACATATTGAATTTAAATTTACGCCAAATTACGAATTAAAACACTAGCGCAAAGTGTCTGGTCAACGAAGTGTTAAATAATGTTTCACCTTGAGCATAGGAGTTTCGTTCCTAAGGGTGGTTTTTCTATGTCATGATGGCAATAACAAAAGAGTACATTGTATTTTCCATCTACTTCGCGTTTCATCTTAAAAAAATTTTGCTGAAGCCACTGAAATGACTTGTGTTGCATATGGAGAGAACGCTGTAAGTAATGTCACATGTAAAAGGTGGTATACACAATTTCGCCAAGCACTTTTCAGCCTTGGAGATGAATCGCGTGCTGGACGCCCTCAAAAGGTTGAAACAGACGAACTGCAAGCATTGTTGGATATAAACTCTGTACAAACTGAAAAGAAGCTTGCAAAGCAGCTTGGCATTACGCAGTAAGCCATTTCCACACGTTTACATGCAATGGGAAAAGTTGAGAAGGAAGACAGATGGGCTCCGCATGCACTGTCCGGAGACAACAAAAGTCGACGGGGTGACACGCACTCACTTTGCTTTTCGGAAAAAGGATTTTCTGCACCAAACCATTACAGGCGATGAAAGGTGGATATTTTATGATAACCCGAAGCGTAAAAATCATGGGTTCACCCTGGTCAACATTCGACATCGACTCCAAAGCCCAATATCCACGCAAAGAATGTTTTACTCTGCATATCGTGGAATTGAAAAGGTGTATTGTATTACGAGTTGTTACAGCCAGGTGAAACAATTACGGTAGACCACTATCAGCAATATTTGACCAATTTGAGCGATATGTTAGAAGAAAAGAGACCATTTACTTGCAAAGGACGTCGTAAAGTGATACTTCTTCACGACAATGCCCGACCACATTTTACAAAAGCGACCATATCTTTGCGTTAGGCTGGGAACTTCTCCCGCATGTGGCGTACAGCCCAGACATGGCGCCTTCCGCTTACTACCTATTCTGGTCGCTGCAGCATCACTTGTCTGATACACACTTCGTGACACTTGGAGAGATACGAAAATGCATCGATGCCTGGAATTTTGCAAAAAAAAACTCAGAACTTTTTTGTACACCTGACAAGCTTCTCGAACAAACTTGAAATGCTTACTGTAGATTTAAAGCCCTTTATAAGGTCGTACGGAGGCAGAGATAATATCCATAGCCTATAATCAAATAAGCAATTCAGACGCCACTGATTTTTAGGTTAAATAATTAAAATACCGCAAAAATGAGGAAGTCGTACTTTAATACCACACGTAGTCCTAGTAAACAACACAATAGCTGTATTTATCTGTATATTTAATAAATCAAAATATCTGCATAAAAGCAAATAAAACAGTACTTCACCTTTAGCAAACCTTTACGATAGTAAACTAAATCTTAATCGATACTCAAACTATACATAAAACATAACCTGGGTGACTAAAAGTTAGAATTATTTTCCGGGTTTAATATTCGTAGTTTTGACATGATTAAAGTTTTACCAGTACAAAGAAAAATTAAGATTAAAATATCGCGTTTGGTGTCAAATGAAAAGACTTAATCGGTAGACCAAAAAATATTAGTAAGTAGTCGGGTTTTACTTTATTTAACTTTCCGTTTCGTTTTCATTTCTTTACAAATTTAATAAAATGTTTTGTTCACGATCACAAAAGTTGAGGGATGGAAGGAACAGATTTATCTGTTCTGAGTATAGAAAAAAGGTAAAATTAAAAAAATGTAAAAACATCCTCTTCTGAAAACTACGAAACTAGAAACTTTTTTTAAAAGTGCAAACAGCAACGGGGCATCAAGTACTGGACAACAGAACTCGGGGACTGGTAGTAAAGATTATCAGACCAGTCGTGTTTGGAAAACCTGCCAATTTTTCTGATTTTGGCTATAAAATACCTTTAACAAGTAGCAGTGAAGACATGTATCTATTCGCAAAGGCTACTGAAATTCAATCAACAATAAAACTGAACAAAGATCCAGCCTTACGGGAAATAAACGATTCTACGGATAGGGGAATGTCTACCAGATATGGTGGGCACCGAGGAAATCAAATAATCGGGGAGGACCAAAACCAGCACGACCGAAATTGCCGGGATAAGCAATACAACTATTGTGGCCAACAGTTTTGGGTGGAGGAGCCATCAATAGAAGGGCACCCTCTTGTCCAAGAGCTGGAAAACTGACTCCAAAGGCGGAAGAATCATTAATGTCAACTGCATAAGGATGAGAAAAAATAGGACTAGCACCTCATTAAAGATCCACTCGGATAACGGACAAGTCCTAGTAAATGAAGAAATGGCTATGCTTAGAACGAAAATTAATTCCTCCCAAGCATAATGCAATAAAGGAAATGGGCGATTAAATATTAGCATTTAGGAGTGAGCGAAATGAGATGGCCTGTATGAGGAGCAACAAGAACTGATGAATACAAGGTGTATCATTCCGGTATATCAAATGATAAATACGAACATGGAGTAGGAGTCATAGTGAGCAAACAAGTGGCAAAAAGTGTAAACAGCCCGTCTCGGAGAGAATTATGATAACACAAATAGCTAAACCAGTTGACATCAACATAATCCAAATATACGCCCCAACAGTAGATAAAGCAGAAGATGTGTAAGAACTATATGGAAACCTTACGGATATAATAAAAAAATTGCCAAAGCAAGAAGTGATAATAAATATAGGGAGACTCCAAAGTAAATCTTGGAGCTGGAATAAAAACAAAATATATTAACCCATATGGGCTTGGAAAAAGAAATCCCAGAGGAGATGAGATGGAAGAATTTGTCGAAGAAAACGAACTGGTAGTGCTCAATACACAATACAAAGTGCCACCTAGAAGACTATACACCTGGACATCACCACTTAGTAAACCGCATCGAATTATTAGAAACCAGATAGATTATATCACGATTAATAAAAGAGTCAGGTATAGCTGCACCCCTGTACAGACATTCTCGGGTGCTGATATAGACTCCGACCATAATCCAGTAGCCGGCGAATTCAAAGTCAGACTGAAAAACATAAAAAGAAAGAGGCATAGTAAGTATAACTTAAGAGAGCTCAAAAATCCAGAAATAAAAGAGAAAATACAAACATCAATTAATAATAAAATGCAAGAAATGATAGATGAGGGATCAACAATAGACAAACAACTGGACACTATAATAACAGTAGTATAAGACATAAAAGAAGAAAATCTCAAAGAGGAAAAGCCTAGGAAAAAGAAATCGTGGATGACGACAGAAATTTTATAATTAATGGAAAAAAGAAGACAATAGAAGAATAACTCAGAAGAAAAATTAGAAAGGCTAAAAAATAGAAAGAGAAGAAGGGTGCATACAGATCAAAAAGCTGGAAAGGCGACATCACTATTTCAACGTTCATCGAATGGTCAAAGAAATCACGGGAAAACTAACAAAGAAAAACCAGGGAAAGATAGTGGAGGTAGACGGGAAAATTATTATATATCTAGAAGATAAGAAGAAAGTCTGGAAGGAATACTTAAACAAATTGCTTGAAGACAAAGATCAAAGTGAATCACAAACAATACAGGGGGTTAGTGACTCACATATATTGGAAGAAATTGAAGCAGCAGTGAACGAGATGAAAGAAGGAAAAGCAGTAGGCCCAGATGGCATACAAGCTAAGTTAATAAAGCTACTTGATAGAAAAAGCATTAAAATGCTCACCAAAATATTTAATAAGATATACATTACGGGCAGGACACCGAGCGAATGGCGAAAATCAGAGTTCATAGCAATACGCAAATAAGTGGGATCGAAGAAATGTGAGGAATACAGAATCATTAGCCTTATGAGTCACCTCCTGAAAATATTCCTCGAAATAATTCACAAAAGGCTCTGTAAACTCTGCGAGGAGCAAACCTCAGCAAATCAATTTGTATTTGTGAATGCAGTGGGCACCGGGGAAGCTCTATTCGCAGTACAAGTGCTATTCCAAAGATGCAGGTACTTAAACTGCGATGTATATGCCCCTGATCGATTATCAAAAATCGTTTGACCGTGTTTAACACCATAAAATGGTCGAAATATTGAAACAAATAGGCATTGACGACAGAGACCTAAAAATCATCGTCAACTTATACTGGAACCAGGTAGCAACACTCAAGATGGATCAGGAGCAAACAGAAGAGATAAAAATAACAAGAAGAGTAAGGTAGCGTACTCTCCTCAATATTGTTCAATATATACTCGGAACAAATTTTCAGAGAAGCCTTAGAAGAAATAGACAATGGTATCATGACAAACGGGGCAAGATTAAATAATGTAAGGTACGCCGATGATTCGATGGTGATGGCCGATTCGTTACAAGGACTCCAGACACTTACGAATAAAATCGTAACATCTAGTAAAAAATACAGCTGAAATAAATAGCAGCAAAACTAAGTTCATGGTCATTAGCAAAAACGATATTACCAACGTTAATCTATATGTACACGACCAGCAGATAGAAAGAGTAAGACATAACACATACTTAGGTACCGTTATAAATGAGGAATCGGATAATATGCAAGAAATCAAATCTAGAATCGATAAAGCAAGAGCAGCGTTCAATAGCATGAGTAATATACTTAAAGGTCACGATCTACGCTTAGGCACCAAAATTCGTATGATAAATTGTTATATTTTTCCCATTCTGCTTTATGGAATCGAGTCCTGGGCACTAAACGTAACAGGTACTAGCAAAAATTGAAGCCTTTGAAATATAGTTTTACCAGAGAATATGGAAATCATGGAAGGAACGAGTAACAAACGTTGAAATTCTCCAGAGAATGAACAAAAACAAAGAGATCATGGACACAATCAAAATACGCAAACTTCAATATCTAGGGCATATAACAAGGAATGAAAATAGATACGCCCTACTACAAGCAATTATGCAAGGCAAGATGTATGATAAACATGGACCAGGGCGGAGAAGGATATCTTGGTTAGAGAACCTAAGGTCGTGGTATGGGAAAACATCTAAAGAACTATTCAGAATTGCAGTAAATAAAGTGACGATAGTCGGGCTGATCGCGAACATCCGAAATGGATAAGTAGCTGAAGAAGAAGAACGATAGACGTTATTACAAAAAATGGTTTTGAACAAATCAAGGCGTATGTTTTCACAAAAAGTGGGAGAATGTATTCCGATCATCACCGTTATTTTCAAAAAAGTCTATTTTTCAAAAAAGTCAAGAATAATGAAGTAAAGGATACAATTTAACCATTAAGGTTTCAATGCAGAAGTTTATTACGTATGTTTTTTTTCTAATCCTCTAAGCATTAACACTAATTTAAAGACGGTACAATATTGTCTTATACAAGAGACACAAACCACAGACAGGCAGGCTTAACAATGCTAAGAATGGGGCGATTGTCCGCTAGCTCCAAGATCGCAGTCGGAGAGGGCGTGCGGTCCTTTTCGATAAGGAAAATTTTAGGATGTTAAAATCGGGGCGCCACTGACTCACTATTATACTCGCCCACCCTTGAGCCAGCAAGGGCTGAAGGTCGAAGCTCACGATCCCAATAGCCGTTCTTACCTGTCGTCAATCGGCAACTGATTGCACTCGTATATGAACTTACATGCTTAAACCGATAATTAAACAATCATTTAACACCATTAATCAATTAAATTTATTTATAAACACAAACACCAAGATCCGGTAATCCCAAAACCAATTTAATTTTTACAACGATGGGACAATTCACGCTAAAGTCCAATTACAAATGATACAAAATTCTTTACAAAAATACACAAAGATAAATTAGTTGTAGTTATACATATATATCTTATCAGCCGCCTTGTACGTACAAGTTACAACTCGACTTCTGTAACTAAAATGGATGCTATCTGCAACTTCTCGCTTTATTTACGTTATTATAATCGATTCTGCAAAATAACTTGCGAGATCTTTAATTAATGATTAAAATTTACAATCCGGCAACACTGCTTTTAGATCTTATATTGCAGACAACATTGCTAACCTTTATTTTGTTTTATACAACAATTATTACTATGACTACAATAAAAATAATAAAACGGTGCTGGTTGATTGGGTTTACACTGCTTTGTTTTGTTCATTAAACTGCATGAAATCTTAATTTAGCTAGGATGAATTTTAATTTTATTATTTATTATGCATGCGTTTCTAACCTTACAAATTTTGCTTTATCACTGGGTGTTTTTTTTGTTTGCTTTACTAAAACTGAGTGAAATTTGAGTTGCACAGCTTGATGTAGGTATGACAGAAACAGTTTCACACTTATAATTCTCGACGAAAGGATTCGAATTTTGTAATTTCATAAATATTGAAACGGCCAATAATAATGCTTGCATTGAATGAAAGCAGTACTCAGACGATAATGTAAGTATGAATCAACCATTCATCGGTAAACATGTATTCCTTATTGCAGCATGTACACGACAATAGACCTTACACAATAAAGGCACTGATTGTACTTCCCTGATTACGACACTAACCTGCACAACTGTTGCGTTTGGTAACACTTCTACCGGTCTTCCAAGTCTCTGAATGACTCAATAACGAGTGCTCGTACAATTCTGGAATAACCAGCTCGCACCCGAAATTGTAACTCGATATTGCGTTTGTGATTGCAATTTGCGATTAATAATAAAACTCAATACGGAAAAGAAACCCTTCTTCGAAGGGTTTCAGAGATAGAAGCTGATGTAGGATATTGTTAACTTTCTTTTTTTTATCCTCCTAAGGAGTGCACGAATTGAAATTAAATCAAATTATTGAACGGTAATCTTCCAAATCGTTAATGAGTGTATGGACTTGATCCCTTATATAAAAAAAAGGTAACGATTCACTGGTCAATTGCCCAATACATCTTGTTAACAAAAATTTTTATCGAAAATCTCAAGATGGCCGACGAAGGAAGAAGATAAAGAAAAAAGGTCACCAAAACTATTCAAAATTTTTCATTATCAGTAGATAATGTTTAAATTTGTGAAGTGGTGGAAAGAATGTTTAAAGATGCAGATTCCTTTATTTAATTACAGAAACCTGTATAGTTCATTGAAGTAGAAATCTGATTTTTGTTAATGATTTGTTTCTCCATAAGATGATGCTACTAACTCTTAAAATTATAATTTATATTTTGAATGTGTGTTTATGTGGTAATTTAAAACGTAACAAGTTCAGGTAGCTCAGCACGAAAACTCTCCAAATCATAAGTCCACTATTCTCGCTTTAAGAGCTAGAGGTTTGATTCACGGTTGTATTCAATCTTCATAAACTGCCCAATTAAACGAGGAAATTTCTTACTGGAAGAACATTTTAAATAGGGTTGTTCCTGCTATAAAGGGGTTGGCTTCAAGAGGTCTAGCTTTCAAAGGGAGTAATGAAATATTGGATGACCAGCACAGTGGTAATTTCATAATTCTACTTATTTTTAGTCAAGCACATTGAAAAATATGCAAACCAATAATCTGGACCTACTAGCTACCTATCAAAAACTGAGTGCGACGAATTCATTTATTTAATGGCTAGAAAGTACTAAAATGCATGAGTGATGAGATAAAGAAATCGAAGTACTCTTCATTAATTGTGGGCAGCGGATGTAGCACACGTAGATCAACTGACACTTGTGATTCGATATGTGTTAGATAATGGAGAGCCATGAGAGAGATTTCTTAAATTCTTACCTTCTGTACGATACAAGGCATTACCTTAGAACTAGAAAAGTTGAACATAAATATAGAGGACTACCGTGGAATAATATACAGGTAAACGTAATGTATGATCGACACAGAGCAAGCATCACTGATATGGGGCTACTAGATCGGGCATAACTAAAGAGCGGGCGTGATGTGGCCTGTTTCCAAATCTAATGACAAAAACAAAAGGTACCTCCAACCCAAACTTTACTTTAAAATAACGTATTGCGTCATCCAACGTACTATACGCACGCCATTTTGAACTAGTCATTTATCACGCTTCCTTCATATCCATTTTCAACCGTACAGACATTTCCTAACGCAGGGGACGGATTTTCCGTATGCAGAGAAGTCAACTTAAAATACGACGATGTGAACTGGAAGGCAGAAGGAACGGATGCTAAATACGCGTTGCCCATAAAACATAAATTGATGTTCGCTAAATACTCATTATAAATGGCAAAAATACGTACACTGGTATTCGTAATTTTGTACAATAGAGAAATATCCAGATATCCACTGAAATCTCATTATTGGAAGAAAAAATTGCAAAATGCCGAAATATACATAAACAATGTAAATATATTTACAGATAATAACACAAATCCAAAATTTGCATTCAGGTGACGATAGCCAAAAATTGATGCATTACATCCTGATCAACAATGTACGTCAAAAACCAATATAAATAATATACATGTAAATATAGTCAATGAACGTCTAAACTTCTTCTATCTATAAAATCGTGAATAAGATCTGGATACTTTTACTAAAGATCGGAATGTACACGTTTACTCGTACAAACATACCTACTCCACGTATTCACTTACTATTTACTCCTTATGGGATTAGCTGGTAGTATTGAAAACTTAGCCACTCTTAATTTTGTCTCTAAGTGTAAGCGTTACTTCAATATAAAATCATTGCAAAAATTCATGGCAAACGCTTAAATTCAAAATTCAAAAATATTGATATTAAGTAATTTGATTTCAGTTAAACTTTAGCAAAATATTCTGAAACCATCAAACGCCACCGAATTTTGACTTACTAAAGGAATTCCAACTTTAGAGAGGGATATTTAACATGTTCTACGGGGCCCTCAGTTCTACTTCCTATTCGAGAAGGAGTGCTTTGGTTTTTATCCGTTTTAGACAAACGGCTACCTCGGCCAGGTTTGAACCCGCGTCTCTTGAGTGGAAGGCAAGCACTATAGCTATTCCCCCATAGAGGCAGGATTTTTTTTAATTTGTTGTTATGTGTATACACAATGAGGTTTAAGTCACACAGTTGATAGCGCACATGTGTAGATAACACGAGTTTGTGGATTCGAAACTCATTCGAGGGAAATGTTACATTTGCATTATATATATTAAATTATTAAATATACTATAACAATGAAAGTAATGTTTATTACTCAATATACCTTTATTTGATCGTTTATATAAATGTTGCAAAGTATTCGTGCTCTTTACATCCTTTCCTAAGTTAACTTACCTTAACTTAATTTGACCCAAACTTTCTTCTTCCCTTTCGTCCCTCCCCCTTATTTGTCTTCTCCTTTTCCATGTTTCTTCCATCCAATTCGCTCCCCTTCCCCCTTCTTTTAGTATTTCTTCCAGCAGCCTCTCCTTTTACTTTAACGCACTACATTATTTCATCATATGATTGATCGTCTCTATCTCTTCCCCGCAGAACCTACATTTTTTATCTTCATCACCTCTTCAATATTTGTTTCCCCTGTCTTCGTTTCTACATCTAAATATTCTCTTCTCTTCCTTTCTCCTTTAAAGTATCCCGTTACCCTACTCCCTTAATGTCCCTACAGTTTACGTTATATATTCCTTATTCCACATTTGTCCACCTTTCCAATTTTGTACATCTCTGTCCGTTCTTTTTATGTCCTTTCTCACTTCTCTTCTCAATCTCTCCGCTTCCTCCTTCGCATGCCCGTTTCGTTCATAACAATCTTTTCTGTTTTCTGGTCCATACTTTATTCTCACCTCAACCCTTATTCTTTCCTTTGCACTTCCTCTCTCGTTGTATATCCCGGTGTTTCTCTTTCCAGTCCCAGTACCCACTTCCAATATTTTTCCTGTAGCCCCTACATCTCTTTATACTCTTTCCACCCCCACACTTCCGCCCCATACAGCACCACACTTTTCATTAATTTGTCAAATTAATTCCTTTTCCTTTTCTTTAATCCATTCCCACTCTTCACCTATTATTTTATTTCCTTTTCTCGCTCATTCTTTTATATGTTTCCCATCTTTGTTGTTTTGCTTCATCGTGTATCCCAGGTATGTGAATTCATTTACCTGTTGTATCTCCACCTCCCTCCATTTCCATTCCTCCTTTTTTCTTTTTCCTCCCCCTTTTCGCAACACCTTTACCTTCGTTTTGTTTACATTTGCCCCAGTTCTTTTCATTCAAGTACCTGTTCGTAGGTTTTATCATCTCCTTCATTTCTTTTTCTTCCTTTGCTATTAATACTATGGCGTCTGCGTATGTCAGCGTCTACACTTACATGTTGCCCAGCACCACACCTCCCACTTGCTGTCTCCTTAATTTTTATTACAATTCATAAAACGAAAGTATCATAAAATTGTTGAAACACTTCATCGCCATTTTTCCCAAATATCGCAATATCAATCTTATAACCTTCTGTCGTTTATTACAACTTTTGAATGGGATATTATGCAAGTCGTATAATGAAGTAGCAGAGATAAATAATATTGTATGGAAATGGTGCATAGGTACTCTAAATTAACTAATACCCCTTACGTGTGTATGATAATCCTAAAATGTAATGATAATGATGTTAAAAATGTATTCAAATAAGATATATCAAAATACGTAAATACGCAACCCACATTTTTGAACTCGATAATGTCAATCACTGACAATGATATACGATAACAAATCACTGGGAGCGCGTGTATCTTCATAATATCCCCAATTACAAAAACGGTAGCGGAAATCTCGTTTTACGAAACTGTTAGTTTACTCCCGGTTTTGGCGTAAATAGATTCCACTCCTGCCCCCAACCACAACAATTTCGCATATGCGGTCAACCGCCACAAAAGCGTGAGCCTTCTACTACATCTCAGCCAAGACTGACCTAAGCAGCACTAATTTCTCGCCATCTTGAAAATCATATCCCTTAAATCTCACTTAGCCAATCCTATAACCTCAAAACTTTCAATCATCGTACGCTTTAAACACGAAGACACATCGGAAAATGAAACGGAATATTACGTCATAAAAGAAACATCCACTCTGCTTATCAATGAAACTTGATATCCTCGCCAAAGAACTTCGTTTCGAAAATCAGCCTTAAAATAACATCTACAGTCCAGGCTTTTTTTAATTAACCCGTAGCTACTACCGTTGTTTTTATGCACGTAATTACTATGGTGGGGTGTCTGGACACCCCATTGTTTATATATGTACATAAACAATATGCTTTATAATGTTGCATGTTTTATGATATAGGTCCTTACATTGGACATGCATAGAGTCGCAGTAAACAAAATAACATTTATTGTCTTTCTAAAAACTACAATAAATAAACATTAGCAATTCTATACACATACAACCAAAAAGAAAACAGTATCCTCTTTATTACAAAATATACCAAAATCAACTTTAGCTATCGTTCACTTATCCATTCCTTAAGTCCTGTAACAGAAAAGTGAAATCAGAGTTGAAAACACAAAAAACAACAAACATGTTTGAAAGAAAAAATATATTATTGAAAAATGGGCAAAAATTATTTCTTCTTACCTATCTTCGCTGCAATTACTGCAACGTACAAAACTTTCGGAATGCTCTTTGCAAATGTGCTTTTTGCATTGTTGACAGGTTGATTTCACCTTTCGGTCTTTTTTCCTGGGACATATAACACAACGACCGTAGGAGCTCTGACAGGACCGCTTTGATGGCCCGGGTTCGTTTGGATGTTCCTGCTGAACAGGCACAGATTCGTCCAGTATATTTCTAACTATACCCAGGAGATTCCAGTCTACGTTTTACGTGGTCATGAATCAGCGACATGGCAAGATCAATAGTAAATTTACGACGTGATACTTTGATGCATTCCGGAGAAGCTGCTACGTAAATTGTGAAACTGTTTGAATCTTGCAATGTCGAGCATGGCACCAAATACAGCCATAGGCCATCTTTTGGTTCGCCCTTGACAGTAATAAGTAGCGCACCTTGATCCAATGCGTCCACACACCCTTTGTAGAATTGTAGAAGTTAATTATTTCGGGTTTCCCGTTCTCCTCTACAATTGGCGCATGGTGCATAGTTGAAACTAGTATAACCGATCTATTTTTTTTTAGGAACATATGACACTATTATGTCATTACTTGTAAATCCTAAAATAGAAGATGCTTCTTCACGCTGTCTGTTTGGTAGAAATTGTGGAGGAACCTCGCGTTTATCTTACGTAAGGTTCCAACGTAAGTTAAGCCTATATCACGTAGTTTCTTCATTAGCTCAAGGGAACTAAACCAAATGTCCCCCGTCACATTGCAGTTAGTGTTTTTGATCGGCTCTACTAATTTTACGGTACTTTGAGTGGGAACCGATAATTTCTTTGGATTCGGCTCTTTGGTGTTTTCGCAGTATATATATATATATATATATATATATATATATATATATATATATATAGGAATTATCAGATAATGCGTTTTGGCATCGCATAAGCACATAATTTTTAATCCATATTTTCGTAGCTTGCTCTTCATAAACTGGCGGAATGAACACTTTCCCCTAAAACCAACCAACATTTCATCTACTACCGCATATTCACTGCACGAATAATTAAAGTGACAATTTCTGTTGAATACCTCATATATTATAGAAATCGCAGCTAGCCGGTCTCCACTTTCAATTCTTTCCTGACGAGTAGTCCATTCATCAAACCTCAAAGCAGTTAACAGAAATAGAAACCTTTCTTTGGACATAGTACCTCGAAATATATTTCTTCCTATGCTATCAATACCAAAAAGAGATTTTACATCTTCGTGATTAGATTTGCATACCGCAGCTAGAAGCATTACACCCAAAAATGCTTTCAATTCTAACTCGTCTATATGTCCTACGAATGTAGCAGTCGAACCGTAATTTACACTGAGATCTGTAATTTTAGCGTTGGTATGCTCTAAAATTTCAGATAAAGCTTCATCGGCAATCAAATGTGACCAACTTTCTAATGCAGTCTTTGGAAAAATTTCAGCTGCATTTCCTTTTAGATCTAGAAGGTGGATTACTATGTTTTCTTGTCGAGTTCGCGAAGAATCTGGTGGGTCTTTACACCACTTAAATCTATTTTTTCCATAGTAATATCTACCAGTATCTGGTAGATCGTCAGCCTCATATTCTTCATATTCTTCGTCGTCCGTATTGGTGTTATGATCACTATATTCACACACAGCATCACTTAGGTCACTATCACCTTCGTTATCCAATTCACTCTCCACATCGTCATAAAAGTTTCCTGCCAACATTTGAAGTTTTATTTTTGATAAAGACCGATCTATTAGTGTACACTACTCAAGTATTCACTACACGTATTTACTATGATGGGGTATTCTGGAACCCCACCTATCACTTATACAACAATCCACAAACAGTTAGAAAATTTTAATGTCACTATTATCTTCATAATGGTGATGTAGGAGAATACCTGAAACAAGAAAAATGTACTTTCAAAATTCTATACCTAACGAACAAAATCCATAAAGTAGGGTGTCGGAACACCCCACGGTAGTAGTTAAGGGTTAAAATAAATTTATTAACATGACTCGACTGACTGACGCCCAAATGCTTTTAAAACTGCAACTATGCTCCATACAAAGTAGTAATTTTAATACCGAATATAATTTCACAAGGTGAAATTTCCCTTTCAACTAACGAAAATGACCAATACTTAAAATAACGAGAAATAGGTATTAGTGGCACAAAATTAATCTAAATTTGTTTCACTAAATAGGAATACCCACGTACACAATGAATTTTTATTACAGACTTTAATTTATCAAAAGTAGCCAAACTCAAAAAATATGTATATAGTCCTTACGCAAATGGAATTCTAGATTTTAACTTATAACTAATAAAAAACAAACATCCTCAAACAACAAAAACAATTTTATATCCTTATGTTATATTTCTCAAATTACGTTTAATTGACATGAAATTTACTCTTTTAATTTTAAATTCCCTATTCTAAATATCTTCTGAAAAATGCAGCATACATACGTTCCTGCGTGAACTATCAAATTCGTGTAGCACTGTTTGCGATGAAATTTAAAACATTTGTCTAAATAGGTCCCAAACCACATATAGTGTTTACAGGTTATGTTATTTTTTGTTTACGAATATTATTTTGCCAACCCCATGTTAGGAATTATTTTGTGAGTCTGTATTATTTTCTATTCAAAGTTGTTTTGTTAGTATTTTATATTCCCTACTTTAACAATGCTTTAATTTTTGGTAAGTACATTATTATTAATTTTCTTTGCCTTGTACAGAAATAATTAACAAGGTATTCTTTAGAGTATTCCTGCTTCCTGCTTTCTAGTAAATGTTAGCTTGCCCGAAGCAATTTTATTCTTTTGAAAAAATATGGATTTACAACATTTATGCGCTTAAGATGTTTCTTACAGTATATTTATAGCAAATTGAAAATATGAGAGAGATGTTCTGCTTTATGGAACATGTTTCTGGATTACTAAAAATTATTGCGTTCTGTAATTGTAAAAATACAAATTATGCAATATTAAGTGTATTGCATAATTTGTATTTTATTATATACGGAAGTTAATGATTATAGCATAAACATTGCAGCTTAAAACACAAGCAATTTTATCTCACTTTGTAAATTAAACCAAAAAGAACAATACAGAATATTACAGTTCGTGCTAATTTTTTGACAAACCAAAGATTTAGCTAACCCTTGCTTGCGTTTTATTTCAAAAGTCTTAACTTATACACAACTTTCACATTTAAGCTTGAAAATCGATCTCAGGTAAGTTAATGCACTTTCAGAAAGTTTTAGTACATGCTTTATATTAATTAGCTATTGAACTTACTAAAACGGCATTAAAAGACGAATAAATTTTTGTACATTCATAATTAATTATACTTGGAAGCTTATAATGCAATTATACAAGGTTAATGTGTAAAGGAATGAAATAAATAGGTGGTATATGTTCACCTCAATTTACCGTCGCGGTTGTAATTTAGGAAGGGTGAACCGAAGGTTGTAGGAAATAAAATAATTTGGGGGATATTTCATAATTACAAGATTATTAAAATTTATCGTGGTTAATTTACGATAATTAAATAATATCGTATTTTGAAGTTATTAAACTCCATTACTGTTATAGCTAAACATGTATTTCTATTTATTTCCGTAAAATTGCAGAAAAATATGTAAATAAATAAATTTAGTCCTATTCGTACTTAACCAGTTTTCTTTGTGGGTCGTGGTATATGTTCAGTAGTATGGTTTGTACACAGTACACTTTAACAGTTCAAATTAAGAACTTTAACTAGTTACGTTAATAAAACCACCAAGTGTCTGGTGCGTGTGTTGCTAAATCAAGTCCTCTTAAGACCAATAATAAAAATTTTTTTACTGCATACCAACAAAGAAAGTAATGTGTCCTAGAAACCTATAATTCAAAGAATGTTCTTCCAAAATGAAATTACGGAAGAGTAATAGGTAGATATTATTGGAAATTCTTACTAATTTAAAATCAGTAGTGGTTACAGTACTTGCATGTAAATTGGTTTCTATTGCAATTAAATTTAAAGTAATCGCCGACCATTCTTTACGCAATCAAAGCGTAATTGTTTCTAATTTAATTAAATCGGGGTTCCTTTGAAGAAGTTAATTTTATTTAAAATTTTTACCAAACTTTAGACCTATAAATTACAAAATACTCAAAGCTTGATGAAAAATAGGTAAAACGAAATCCTTCATTTAATTAAAACAACTAAAATGTTGCAAACGTACTTAATTCGTATTAATTTATATGAAACATGTAACAAACAATGACATTACAAGCGGAGACTTTGGATAATTCATGTTTTTCCACTTGATTTTAGGAAGTTTTTTAGATAACATATATAACTTGTAACATTAAAACAAAAGCGATGATGTAATAAAAAATTTGTAATTGATCGAATAATTTTAATTAATAAAAAAATATTACCAAATAACAATCGCTACTGCCGTCGGCTCAATCGGTAAATTAAGTTAAGGGAGAGTTCTAATAAACTGATTTGCTCATAAACCTAAATTGCTGCCTGATTCCAGTTTGCTTAATTATTTTCTCTTCACTAATTAATAAAAAAAATGTTATATAAAAAAATTATGAAAAATGATAAAATCTCGAGCGCCATGTTGTCTTTTTTTTTACATGATCTAGGAACAACAAAACCTAGTTAATGAATAATAATAAACAATTTATCAAAATGAAAATAAAATAACATGATATACTTAAGTTTATTCAATATCTGATTGAAAAGGTTAAAAAATCAGAAGTCTTATACTATTCTAAAATTATATAAAAACATTACCTTTGAACGGTTCGGTACATAAACTGTATTACTGTTGGTAACTATGAAGTAGAATGGTGAACTTGGTGAGGTCAATGTCTTGCTTATTTATCCTTAATATATTGTGTCCATAAATTTATTGAATTTCTTTGAAGTTTAAGTATGTAGAACTTGCGTTGTAAAATGTAATTCAAGTAAAAATTTCCATTTAAATTAGAAAAATAATAGAATAGTAAATTAGTGACTTATAAGTGCCATTAAAGATAATTATTATAAAAATGCCACATAAAAATATGCATTAAAATATATGAGTAAAATATAAGTCAAATATGAGTGAAACATGAGTGCAAAATAAATAACATAGGAGTGCAAATAAATACCTAAAAAAACAAATGCTTTAGTTTTAAATATAATGAATTAGAAAACAACTTACCATCAAAATCTGATGGCACTAAATAAAAAATTAGGTAAAAACCATGCTTTCTGCTGTAACATTCAGCATTAAGTGAATTAAAAAAAAGGCTTTCAGAATAACTCAAGTGAGTATTCCCCTGAAAGTTGTCACGCGTTGCGCGGATACAAAAATCAGAATCCATTTTTTTAAGAAAGGGAACTATAACTCTTTATGAAATATTACACCCACAAGATATGTTCTAGGAAATGCAAATTAAATTGCCTTTCTCAATTCTACATATTCATAATTAAAAACTTTTCTAATATTACGCCAAATAAATGAACGATTCTTAAATTAATGTACTTTTTAATACAACCACAAAAAAAGGTTGTTACAAATTATTGTTTTCACTATACGTTTGAAAATTTAACACTTCACTAATTACAAGAACATAATTTATAATTTTCACTATTAATGGCTCAATTGTATAATAATCAATCCGGGACTCTTAAAACGAGTTTTCCCATACTCAGGAAGTTTAGTGCGATCAGTGTCACTAGAGACAATACAACACAATACTATCATCGCCCTCTTAGCCGGCCCACTTCTTATTCCCTATTTTTATCATCTTATTTCTCAGTATACTATTCATGTCTATTTCCTTTCATTCATTTTTGGACCACTTTTTTATAGAATAATTCTTTTTGGGCCATTCCTTTAACTCATATATGTGTCACCTTTTCCACACTCGTATATTCGGTATTAGACCAGATTTTCAACTCCTGCGGGTTGCTTAACCAAAAACGGTCCAGCGTTTTTGGTCCAGCATGGTGGTCCTTCATATTGGTATTGTAGCTTGATCCACCATTCCAGTCCAGTCCTGGTTCACTATCTTTGTCCAGAAACTGGATGTAGTATCTTGGCCGTCTTGAAGGGAGTGGGGTAGAAAGTGGGCGAGGGGCGAGAAGGGCAGATATAACGGAAGGTGGGGGACAGTGGAGAAAATAGAGGAAAGGAGGGAGATCAATCAAAATAGAGAAGAGATAGTGGTATAGGGGAGGGTATGGAGAGGGGGAGATGAGAAAGGGGCCGTCGGGATAACGGGGAATATTGGGCGCGGCGGGGAAATAAGAGAAATAGATGTAAGACAGGTGAGGGGAGCAGAAAGGAAGAAAGTGGGGGAATGAGGGGAGAGGGAAAGAAAGAGTAAGGTGAGAGGTGGTGAGGTGGCATAGGGAGAGTTAGTAGGATAGAAGGAAGGGGAGTGAGAAATGGGGAAAGAGAGGGTTGAGAGAGATGAAGAGAGAGGAAGACGAGAGAGGGGAGAGAGGGAGGGTGGGGGCGAGGGAGGGTGCGAGAGACAGGACGTGGGAGATAGGGAGGGGGAGGACGAAGGGTAGGAGGGGATAAGAGGAAAGGCGTTAGGTATTGATGGTGGAAAGGAGCGAGTGACGAAGGGTGTGAGTGACGGGAGAGACAGGGGGGCTGAAAGAAGGGATATCTAACCTAAGTAGGTTCACAATCTTGTGTGTACTACAATACCATAATGGTAACATGATCCTAATTCTTCAAATCTTTAACCAACCAAAGGATGTTAAGCCAAAGGGTTAAGGCAAAATTGATTGCCTTCATTGCCAAGAATTGAATTCTGTCACCCATGTTGGTCAGTACTTGAGCTAAATTTTGCTCAAAACCTATGCTTATACACCAATTCTGTTCGAGTCGTGGTAAAATGGATTCTCTCAGCGATCAAGTGCTAAATTCTGTGGTCCGTGCAACTTGCACAAAATGTAGACCAAATATTGCCTAAAATCTATATTTACGCAGCAATTTCGATAGTATCACGACAAAATTGATTACCTCGATGGCCAATACATACATTGTGTCACATGTTTAATCAGTTTTTGGACTGGTTTTTTTCCAAAATCTACATTCATGTGGCATGCGGTAAAATGGATCCTCTTGATAATAAAAAACTATATTGTGTGGTACATGGATGTTGATAAACAGTATTTGCGTTTAATATTGCCAAAATCAATGTCTATACACTAATTTTGTTGTGGACGTGGCAAAATGGACTCTCTCGTTGATTAAGAACTAAATTCTGGGGTCCGTGGGTGATGTGTAACATTTATGCCGAATACTCCCCAAAATATACATTTACATACCAAATGCATTAGAGCCATGCGAAAGTAGATTATCTGGGTGACCAAGAGCTACATTCTATCAGATGTCCAATATATGGGCTGAATTTTGCCCAAAACCTATGCTTCAACACAATTTCGTCGATGATGCATCAAAATAGATTCTGTCGATCACCAAAAGAGCTAAATTCTGTGGTCCATGAGTGTTAATAGTTAGGCTAAATATTGCGCACAATCTATATTTGCACGCCCATTGGAGTTATGGCATAATTGACTGCCTCGATGACCAAGACCTGGATTCAGTCACTCGTGTTGGTTAGTATTTGAGTTTAGTTTTGCTGAAAACCTATGCTTATATATCAATTTCGTTGGAAACAGGGCAAAATGAATTCTCTTGATAATAAAGAGCTAATTTCTGTGGTTCCTGGGAGTTAGTGAGCATTTAAACCAAATATTGCCCAAAGTGTATATTATCACATCAATTTTGTTGGCGTCACGCCAAGAGACATTACTTCGATGGCAAAGAGCTACGTTTTGTCACGTGTTGGTCTGTATTTGGGCTGAATTTTGCCCAACATCTGTATTTGTATATCAACTTCGTTGGGGATGCGGCAAAATGGATTATCTCGATGATTATGAGCATAATTCTGTGGTCCAAGAGCTAAATTCTGTTACACTTGTTGGTCAGTGTTTGAGCTGAGTACTGTTTAAAACCTATCCTAATATGTGAATTTCATTAGGAAGGCGGAGAAATGTATTCTATCGATGACCGAAAGCTGAAGTCTGCTGTCCGTGGGAGTTGGTCAGTATTTAGGCTGTCTCGACAAAAATATAGATTTATACATTAACTTTTTTGTGGTCACAGCAGTATGGGTTGCCATGATGGTCAAGATTTAAATTATATAGTACGTCATTGTTGGTCAGCATTTGGGTGAAATACTGACCAAAGTATACATTTGTACACCAATTTCGTTTTTGCCTCGATGATCTAGAGATAAATTCTGTGACGCATTGGAATAGGTTAGCTTTGGGCTAACTTTTGCCCAATATCTATGTTGAAGCACCAATTTCGTTAGAGTTGCAACAAAACTAATTCTATGGGTGACCAAAAGCTAAGAGTCATGGTCCATCAGTGTTGGTCAACATTAGTGCCGAAAGAAGTTCATAATCTATACTTATACACTCATTTCGTAGTGGTCCTCGCTTAGAGAGAGAAATTTACTTTACGTGACTGTGGCCTTTCTTTCATTTGTTTTCTTTACAATTTAATTAAGTCAATCCTCTGGTTTAAAATTTGTTAAACAAAAAACGTAATAAAATCAACAGTGTGAATGAGAAAAATGTTTATGCTATCGGATTTCTGTAGATATGACAGGTATCGGTTTGCAAAATCAGATCATTCATTGTCGTGCCACGGTATGTAACAAATAGAGATGTAGAATAAAATAGTTTTTTATTGTAGTCAATAATTCTTTTAACCAATAGTTTACAAGTGCAAAAGCATATTGGTGATCACATAAACATTTTTTTAAACAAACTGAAACTTTAAGCAACAACTACAGAAATAATAATCAAGCTTTGAATTATATTTATCCAATTTTCAAATGTATAGGGTTGAAAACTATTTGAGAAGGTACGATTCCAACAAGAAAACGAACTTGTGCTAAATATTACTATTAATTTTATAAAATACATAAATAAAAAGTTTACCTCGAGTAGGATTTGAACCGACAACATCTACTGTGCTAGAGTAGTGTTCTAACCAACTGAGCTATCGAGATACAAGCCCCAATTGATGTAAATATTGTCTTTATGTATATAGAACCGATGTAAATTTTAAATATAAAGAGATTACAGTCAAATTACTTATATTAATGGAAGGGAGCCTGAAACATCGCAGGGATTCACACATTCCAAAGCAACTTGACTAACGTTAAATAGCTTGGTTCTTTAAGAACACGTTAGATTTTAAACAATTGGTGGAAATGTCATGTACAGAACTGAAAAGATGTTTTTTATTAATTTTTGAGACACTCTGTAGAATGAACGAATGAAATTTGATATCAATTGATAATGCCAGATTAAAGATTGATCTCTTCTGAGCATTTTCTTTTTTTTTTTTTTACTCTGATATCGCAGTTATTAAGGGTGCTACAGGTTTTTGTTGAAATTAGTGGATTGGTACACTTTTTGTGGGTTGCTAGGGGATCGAAGGATTTCCCTTAATGTTTGATTATGTTACAAAGACCATTAAAACTACATTTTTGTATTATTGTATCGCCTTTCATTTGTGCTTTAGCGCATAAATTAGTGTTTAAAGGCCAACGGGCCAAAATAAAACAATAACAGTAAATTAACTAACGATAACGGTTCAAGACATCAACAGTAACAAATGTTTTAATAACGTGTGTGACCACGTGCACTTATGACAGCAGTCATCCGTCTTCCCATGCTATGATGACATTATCAGGCAATTCTTGAAGCAGATTGTCCCAGACCTCAAAAAGAGCAGCTTCAACCCGTAAAAAGTGTGCCAATGCACTAATTTCAAAAAAATCCTGTAGCACCTGTAATAACTGCGATATTAGAAAAAATTAAAAAATGAAAACGCTCAGAAGAGATCAATCTTTAATCTGGCATTATCAAATGATATCAAATTTTATTCGTTTACTCTGCAGAGTGTTTCAAAAATTAACAGAAAACGTTACTTTCTTTTCAGCTCTGTATGTGATTAATGTTTAAAATCAGCAATAGGTCAAACGTGTTCCTAAAGAATCAATGTACAATTAAAAAAAATATATCCAAATCGAGTTAAGGGTTCAAGAGAAAATTGAAGTCAAACAGCCTAAATATTTACAGTTCCCCTAATTTTGCCCGTGTGTTTATATACAGGATGTCCCACCGTTCCGAAAAAGCACCATAACTTGTTTATTATTAGAGATATCGACTTTTTCTTTTCTTTATATACGTTTCTGCTGCACATTCTAGAAATATTGCAGTTTATGCACAAGGTGTTTCAATATTAAAAAAAAACACTAAAGTTATATTTTTTTAAATGGAATCCACCCACTTCAATTTTATTTCTCGATTCTATGTTAAATTATGAATCACTCTTATAGAGGTCGTTTTTACCTATCTGCCATCAATTTTGACTTGTGGCACTTTTTTGCCAGGGGTCTGTTCAAAAATTCGTACCCTCCAAATCCGTGCAGATAAGCCAAAGTAATTGAGGCTGTTTGATTTCTGAATGTTTGCCGTATCCTTTAAGTGTTGACTAAACAACGTGCCCAGACGCATAGATTGTTTAAACATGACGAATTAAAAATAAAGCAAAACTTTATCACAGAAAATAAGCAAAACTAGGGATTGGAATTTCTTTTAATGTTGCAAGAAAATTCACAATTGAGTTGAAGAGAAATTGAGGTAAAAAGTAATATCGCAAAGCAGTATTAACCGAATTAAGTACAACGATTTAAAAACATTGAGAAATAACAAAAACAAAAAACAAAAAAATAAAACTATTTTACACTTATCTTTTTAACAGATGCTCAAAGATGTTACCATTCTCTTCAATACAAACACGCAGTTTTCGTCTAAAAGGTAGTCTAACACGACTCAGTATTTCTACATTTATTAAACGGAATGTATCGTGTATTCTTTGTTTCATGTCTTCCGCAGTTGGTCTAAGTTTATACGCCTTTTCTTTAACAAATTCCCAAAGGAAGAAGTAAATCAGAAAAAGGTCGAGGGAACGAGCAGGGCAACTGGTTTCTCCTCATCTGCCTATCCACTGATTTGGAAAGGTTTCATTAAAAAATTGTTGTACAACATGATCCATCGTAAATGCGTATTTTCCATCAGAAGTGGGAGATCATTTTTAAGGATCTCTTGATATCTTATCCCATTTAAAACATCGTCAAAATCCAATGAGGGTTTGTAGTCGCATAGCAATGCATGTTGTGTCGATTTCAGTCGATATTAATCAAATTGTCCATGGTTTCACAAAATTTCTTGATGTACCTCAAGGGGGTAGGGATGATACTTGTGTTTTAGCGTAATTCGATAAATACTGGTTCGCGAGTCCAGTTTCTGTTTCAATTTCTCTGCAACTCAATGTTGGATATTATTGTGATATTAAAAAAACTTCAACACCAGGTTTTCGTCTACTTTTCGTGCTGATAATTATGTTTTTTTATGTGTAACGTTCCCTGTCACTTCAAATCTATGCTTCAACTTTTCAAATGCAGCACTTTGCGGCATTCTTGCATCTGGGTATTTTTGATTGTAGATTTATTCATAAATAAATAATTGCGCAAGTACATTAATAAATCAAATAATATTAATAATAATATTAATTAATTAATAATATTAGATCAGGTTAAAGTGCGTACAAAATTATAACATTAAGGAACAACAAAACAAAAAGCGGTTTGACTACACATAAACACAATAAAAAATAAACGGTGAAATCACACCTATAATTGTGTCATAAATAAATCGGAATAAAATTTGCAATACCGAACATGTGATCCTATCCAACCAATCATGTCGGTCTTTAGGTAAATAAGCAATTAAAATATTAAGGCAGATTACGGTACATATAAAATGTGACAACAGTAAAATTGCACAGGTAATGATAAGGTAACTGCAAGAACAAAAAAAAAGGTAGACAAGGAATTTACACCTAAACAATTGTATAGTGACTAATAAAGCACAAAATACATACGTGAAATTAGAATAAATTACATATAAAGAGAAATTAGTTCGCAGGCAAACAATTCTAATTAAACAGACTGAATCAAAGACACAAAAAAACCTCATTAAAACAAAACCTTGCAAGGGTATGTGCGAATAAATCATAACAACGCGACCGATACACAAGCTTGAATGACTGCGTTAGAAAATACAGCGTCCCTTTCTCAGTTTACATATTTATCTGTACAAAACAATGAAGACAGTAAAAATGGATTTCGAGGAGTTTTTACGGTCATTTGGACCCGTGTTTCTGTAAACTCTCGGTATTGCCTATTTACAATTATAACCAGGATTTATATTTTACACGTTTGTCCACGCCAACTCCATATAAATATAATCAACCGACAATGCCAAGTCATTCTAACAATGAGGAGGGTCTCGGTACTGTCTAAAGCTCGCCCGTTGTCTTTTAACAGATTTCAACTTAAGGAACCGGTGTGTTTAATTAGATACTTCTTGCAGGGCAATGATTGATTTTTAATACGTTGCATAGGCTTGTCGAATTGCTTGCTGCGAGTTTTAATAATATTAAAATACCTACTTACACTTGAATACATTCCCTTTAGTTAAACACTTTATCATAAACACGACGAGTTAAGATACACGGTTTAAAACTCGACTCCACGGCGATTAATTGTAGATTAATTTTTGGAAAAAATTACATTCAAACCACATAAAATGAAGAATTCGCGTTTTACTAAACTGTACACGATCAAATATAGTTAGAGACAGAACGGTTTACAATGAGAGTTTCTAATTAAAGCAATCAAATCGATCCGGCTGAGTCAAAACACTAATTGCAACTGCCTCTCCCCTCCGGCTTCAACTACCTATATTTACTCCCGAAATCAACCCCGTTTTTAAAAATATGCACTCGTCCGTAGAAAAGCCTAATATCAAATTTCAAAGTAACAAACAGCGACGTCCTTGATCGCGGCGTGTACCGATACAATTTATTGTTACATTTTTTTACCACCAGAATGAGCATACAGCCGCTTTCAAAGATTTGTTACGGTCCCCGGTAAAGGCAGTTTCAAGCGTACACCTGCTTCTACCCTAACACATGTGTTATTCAACCCTTACCAACTATTAATTACATACATTCCCACATTTCTTACATAAAATAGAATAGCACATTAATTCTTCTGCGGTAACAATTATTTGAATACTAATTAAATAATGAATTGAATCAAAAGCATAAAACCGTCTTGTCATAAAGTGATTCATGTAATTTACTAGAATCAGTGATTTATTAATTATACGACATTTTATAAACTAAATATTATATACATATATATATATATATATATATATATATAATATATATAGATCATAATAGTAAATGATGCTGAAATCCTTGTTTTATTAGAGTATAATCTATAACGCAATTGAAATTTTGATATTTGATATTGATCAGAGTTTGTTTACGAACTTAATGTTCGCAATAATATTTGGAACAGTCAGTTTATTACTTTCTACTATTATCATATATATATATATATATATCATATATATATCAATACTAGTTCATTACATACATATCAAATCACAGTCTTTCTCAATAGTAATGGCACCTATATAAAACTTAAATACTGTTACAGAGAATATATCTAAATTTCAATAAATATTGAAGTAAAAGATCACTTTAATCTGCACTTGAAACTTGTCATCCATAAAATTGTCTTCAATGAAACGAATTTAATAGTCCGTATTGAGTTATTTAATACTACCTTTCTAATTATATTTACACTTGTATATTAAATTTCATTGCCACTGTTCACTAGATTAGTTCGATCTGGTTTAAACCACAATGATAAAGTGGTAAAGATCCACTTACATTCTTTGAGCAACATAACATTTACAGTGTGAGAAATTACTAACATTACTCATATCGTTTGTTGTCGAAATGTTGTATGGTTAGAACTAATGTCACGATTTTAATTTTTCTGGAAAGAGTCAAGCTGGAATACTTAAAAGGTAAATTTCTATGTAGATGTTGCAATATCCCTTCCTAAGAAAAGCTGAAAGAACTGGCCTGTTATGTCGATTAAAGATTCAACAACGTTCCGAATAATATTAAGTATTTGAAAGTAAAGTACGTACGTTTCGATTTGAGTTTATAGTTCTGCAACATTTTAAAAATGTTAGACTAAATGAGCAATTATTGTACTAATTAAAGAGATGGAATTGAATCAAAAGCATAACCTGCGTTTTGTCATGATAGTATCATGTTATTTACTTCGAATCGTGATTTATTAATCTATACGACATTTTTTTTATGAAACAAACAGTAAAACATGATAGAAGTGATAATTAAAGACGAAAAAAGAAGGAAAGCAGTCACGTAAACGTGAAATGATGGCTGAAACTCCTTGTTGTTATTAGGAGTATAATACTATAACGCAATGTGAAATTATTGGATTGTGACTATATGAGCAGGTTTGTTTACGAACTTAGTTCGCATATTTTTGGGGGATTTTATTAGCTTGTCTCACTATGTCATCATTATAATACGTAGATGGTTCATTTTCGCTCAATCTAGTTTTTTCATATCATCATCAGTCTTTCTCAAGAGTAATGGACCTACATAAAGATTTTCACTGTCACGGTTTCAGAATGATGTCTAATGAAACAAAAAAATGAAATTCGACTACCCTTTTTCCAATAAAATTGGTCTATAAAGAAAGATTTTGAATAAGCCAGATTGATTGTTTAAACTATTTGGTAAAGTATCGACTTGAAATGAAAATTAGAATGTGATAACTATTACTACAAATTGTAATTTGAATTACCCGAAATAATTATTTACGTGCGTAACTGTTCACAGTCTTCAATTTAAGTGTTTTAGTCAGAATTTAAACTGTCAAACGTTAAGTCATAATTTTTTGTGGAAAAGTCTAAAAAGCGCATAAAAAGGCTAAACATTTCTATGTAGCCTGGTTAAAATATCCCTTCCATAGAAAGTTAATCAAGACAAGCAAATTTGTCGCTTTTGTTAATAAAACGATTACTTTCCACCAAATTTTTATGCTGATATGGCCACATAAGGATCTCGAACAACCTTAAATACAATAAGATAAAATTTACTGTTTATTTATTTATTTACTCTTGTTTCTTGTTCTTGTTTCTTATAATGAGATAACCACTTATTTCTAAGAAATCAGTCTATAAATAAATATTTTTTACTATGGCAGGTTCAAAACGGTCTCCGCCAATATGATATCACAAAATTTAGTGTTTGGCTATCATTACAATATGGGCATTTTTGTCCCCAACCAAATTAGTCTATAAAGTATTTTCTTTCAATATGGAGTACATTGCCTGTAATGAGATAGAATAATAAAATTTAGTCCTGGCACATCACAACTATATGATTATTTTTTGTCTAGGTTAATAATCTCTGCCAAGGTCAACGACCACTTCTGGACCAATAACTTCTATCGAGATCAAAGACTTTGCCTTGTACAACAACCACTATTTAGGTAAACGACTTGTAGTGTCTCGGCTAAGTGTTCCGATCTTAATTAACTTTAGGATGGTTCCGATCATAACTAAGGGTCGATGACTTTTTTCCAGGGTGTAATTTCCCAGAATTGGAACCGACAAGTATTATGATACAACATGTTCATGTTGCGCAATATCTTCTAGAATAGAGAAATTGCAATTACATTTATGGCTGCGGTTACGATCACGAATACGGTTACGGTTACGTTAATGATTACGATAGTGACTTCTATAACAGTTATTTATTAATTATGAGTAACATTTAATCTATTAAAGATTTTGTAATTAAGTTACTAAATATTATGTTTTCTTTTAATTCATAAGATTATGATAGCAGACTTATCTTTTATATTTTCATAATATTAATTTATTAACATTAACGTTTGTTACCATGATTCAGTATCGCAAAAAATTAAAATATACACCAATTTTAACTCAAAAAAGATATTTATTGTAAAAGTGATTGAACGTTTACAGATTGATACAAGTTACAACTGGTTAACTAGTTTAGCGACTCTAGAAACTTGTATTCATCCCTTCTAGATATAAACCTTATTTTTCACAGTACATTGGCCTAGGTATAGTTTATTGTCCTAGGACAATTTATTGGCCTACATACTGGCTAACTTAATTCAACAACATACAGTTCACTGGCCTTGATTTATTCAGCTGAAGTTGAGTTAACCCATTCATTGGCGTGTTTCACAAAAACACGCTGCTATTTATCTTAAACAGCTAACTGTTTTCCAGAAACAGATAGTTCGTGGGTGAAGCAGAATTTAAATGTTGTTGACCTTGAGTTCATTTACCTTTAGCTGACAGACCATTAAAGGTAACCACTGGGATAGTTCGTATGTATAATACATTAATTATAATTTGAAAACTTCCATCCTTCACGAATCGTAATATTAGAGAACGGAATGAATTAGTTGACGTGTAGCTGAGTTGATGGAATTCAAGTAGCAGCAGTCTAGTAATAATATATACAATATACTGCTAACTTTCAAAACAATTCTTGTCTTCAATTATCAAAGAAAACAAAATTGCAAAAACATAACAGTGCTATTACATCACTAGATACAAATCATGTCTTAACCGAGAAATAATCACTGGAAATGGATTAGAAGGGGATACCTGTAATACTGAGTACCACGCCTGCTACCATTTTTGACATCATGGATCACCCACCTTTCACTTTCAAGCCACGTGCATTTTAAATTTCAGGTTCCTGATTACCCCTTAGTTCCTCCAAAGCCTAGGGCATTGCGCTCTATGCCTAAAGGTTTTCATTACAAATCACGCCCACTTCCAGTTTTTCACTTGCAATTGATCCTTAACCCCCGCTCAACTACCAGGTGGTGAGTCCTAATTGAGGATCAATTGCAGTTACTGACTGCTCATTAGTTCTCAGCCCTCTCGAGTTTTAGTCGGGTCCCTAGAACTAATGCGTGCTGAGTGGTCCTACCGCTTATCTTACTTGAAAGTATGTGATTGGAGGCATGAAGATTGTATTCTGGTTGGTTGTCTGTTTGTTAGTGTTGTCATCTAGTGTACACTTTAAAACAGTTTCCTGTATTTTAACTACAAATTGTTGTCGCGGAAAAATTGTAAATTTTAAATTTTGAAATATCGTTATATTATTATTGGTTGTGGTTTAAGTTTCAATAAGTCGGACTCTACCAAGGCTACGAAACTTTGTCGTCAGTCATTGCCCCATTGCAGGATCCCCCTGGAACACTAGCGGACGTTTCCTGTATTTGAGCCATCATGAATTATTATGGAAGGAAATTAAATCTTTGTTCGTGCTCGATTAAATTAAAATTATAGGATGTCAAATTAATTCTGCATTATTGTTTGTGATTTAACTTTTCCGTGTGTGTTTTGAAACCCCATACTAGGCAGTTTTGCTAGCTTATTAGCTTATTGGGCTCCGTCTAGGCTCCGAAACTTTCCCATGAGTTTTTATTTATTGCAGGGTCCCCTTTGAAAGCTAGTGGAAGTTTCCCGTGTTGGAGCCTTCTAGTCATCAATTTTCTTCGATGAAAATCTACAGGGTAACTTAAGTTGTATAGACGTCAGTAAAAATATACTTTGGCATTGCCAAGATTTTGTATTCTGGTTGGTTGCCTGATGGTTTGTCTGTTCCTATTGTTATCTACTGCTATCTTTCCTGTATTCAGGCCAATACCTAATGGTATATTTAGAAAGTAGTAAAAGTTTGTATTATAAGTGTTTTGTAACTGTGGTTTCATATTAGCTGAATTGATCGACCTATTGTCACAGTTCTTGCTCTTATAGCGCGACGTTTCGGAAGCGGACTCTGATTACGTCACCAGGCTTAGTCCTGAAAAGGACTGTTTTCGAACTTGAGTCGAATTTATATGTTATAATTTTTTCCCAAGCACTTGACTAGTCTCAGACTAGTTTGACACCTTTATCGCTGAGCCACTGAGTAATCAAATATATTTGAAACTGGTACTGGTCCACGTTGGTGTTGATGATGTAGTAGTCTCAATAATACCGTTAGCTCGACGTTTCGGCAAAATGCCACTTGACATCTTCAGGATACGTTTGACTTTCGGCTACTACTTCTCGTTACTCGTATAGAACTGATTTGTTCTGGTAGAGGTTCCGTTTGATATCGCTGGTTACGTTGTTGACTTTTGTTGCACTTTCACTTTCATTTCTATTGTTTCCACGTTGCTGGTAATCGTGGCAAACAGTGATATAAAACTGAACCTCTACCAGAACAAATCAGTTCTATACGAGTAACGGGAAGTAGTCGCTGAAAGTTAAACGCATCCTGAAGATGGCAAGTGGGATCTTGACGAAACGTCGAGCTAACAGTCTTGTTGAGACTAATGCATCATCAACACCAACGCGGATCAGTTACCCGGAACATTGATGTAACACGACGCGAAAATTTAAAATTCAATATACATGGTGTCCCAAATAGAGTAGGATAGTATCGGTATCTTTCTTATTGTTAGAGATAGAGATTTGGTTAAATAGGAAATATTGTGCCATTTTTTGGTCCGAATTCGATTCCGTTGAGAAATCAATTTCCGAACAGTTTCGAAATTATTTAAAAAAACCAAAAATCGCCGATTTCAAAAAACTCAAATATCTTCGTAATTATAAGATATGAAAAAAAAGTTACTTACTTCTATAACGCACACTTAAAAATGATGTCAAAATAAAATTCCAGATGGCGGTTTCCAAGATATTAATAGCAACTTCCTTATTTGAAATGGGCGCCATTTTGAATTTTTACACATTTAAATGAGATTTTTTTTCTCGTTCCAACGATGTATAACAACCTATGTACGAATAAAAAATTATGGAAAATATTAATTGTTTTCATTTTAAATCAAGTAGCCATGATTAACAATTTCCAAGTAAAAATTATTTATTAAACAAATTAAACACAACGATACACCGTGATATTAGTAAATGCTAAAACCATAATTCATTACAATAAATGTTCAAAGTGCTGGCCGTTTTCATGTACACACAATCGATACCGTTCACAATGTATTTCGATGAACACCGTTAAAGGCCGCCACCACTCTTTCGCGTAGTTCTTCTGCATTATTGTAATGGAAATTACTACCTTACACTTTATTTTTTATAGTGCCCCGTAGATAAAAGTCCAGAGGCGTTAAATCTGCGGATCTGGCTGGCCACTGATTAGGTGTATTGGTGGCAATTAATCTATTATCAAAACAGTCATTTAAAAATCAGATAACATTGTCAGCATTATGTGCGGGAGCGCCATCCTGCTGATACCATATTTGAACATTATGTGCCAAAGGTAGACCATCTAATAAATCTTCAAGACATGTTTACAGAATTTCCAGGTAACGCTGCGCTGTTAAGGTTCCATCAAAAATTATAGGACAACTAAAGGATTTCCCAATATGCCACAAAATACATTAAAGCCGAAACGAACCTGGTTGAGCCGTGGAACCACTATGTGTGGATTTTCCTGTGCCCAATGGTGCTCATTATGGCGATTAAATAATCCACAATTGGAGAAGTAGGATCCGTCAGTCCATAAAACTTGGTTTATAAAATCACCATTTCTGCAATTTTATTTAAAAACCGTCTACAAAACGCTGTTCTACGGATATTATCATTTGGTCGCAAAGTTAGCGCAATGTGTAATTTATATGCGTGGAAATTGTTTTTTTAAAATTCTCGATGATTTAGTCTTAGACTTTAGCTTCATTCTCTCGAGTCGAAATATTCGGATTTACTTGCACACAAGCTAAAGTTGATTCCTCATCTTCAGTAACCACGTCTATGATCCTATTGGGCTTTTTAAGACATCCATAATGCTGCATATTTGAATCCAATCTTGCAAATATTTTAATGTCCGGCTCTAGAAAATTTGTTAGATATTCTTTTGAGCAGCAAGACGGGAGTTTTTGTAGCACTTTATGTGTACCAACTATATCATATTGTTCATTTACAGGACAGGTCGCCATTAGAAATAATTACAGAAAAAACAATTATTATAAATTTATCGCTTAATAATACAACACAGGAAAACTAATTATTTACACAACCAATAAACTAACGCAACTTAACAGTTAGTAGTATTATAATAAATTTTGTTTTATTGTTTATCATGGTTGTTATACATCGTTGAAAAGAGAAAAAAAATCCCATTTAAATGAGTAAAAATCCAATATGGTGCCCATTTAAAATAAGAAAGTTGCCATTAATATCTTGGAAACCGTCATCTTGAATTTTATTTTGACATCACTTTTAGTGTGCCTCATCGAAGTAAGTAACTTCAATCAGAAAATTTTTTTCATATCTTTTATAATTCCGTAGATATTTGAGTTTTTAGAAATCGGCGATGTTCGTTTTTTTTAAATAATTTCGAAACTGTTCGGAAATTGAAGTGTTTCTCAACGGAATCGAACTCGTCCCAAAAAATGGCACAATATTGCTTAACCAAATCTCTATCTTTAATAATTAGAAAGATACCCATACTATCCTTTTATTTGGGACACTATATATATATATATATATATATATATATATATATATATATATATATATATATATATATATATATATATATATATATATACGGTGTCCCATAACTAATGGATAATACGACAACTGTAGAAAGAGATGATCAAAACAGGTCGTTTAACAAAAACATACGTTAGTAAAATATTAATAGCAAAAGAGATGTAGTTCGTTAAAGTTGGCATATTATTTTTGAAAATTCGTAATAATTAGAAAACAGCTGAATGTATTGCACCCAAATTCGGTACGCTTTATTTTTTTAAGAATGATAAACGCGCATTTGTCATAATTTTTTATGAAACTCCTCGAGGGCTCTAGTTACACGGTTCGAATGGGACAAATTCACGTTTTTTTTTTACTCCCTGTATTTATGAAAATTTATTCCTAAATAATAAAAATTTCAGTATTTTACTTGTTCGACTACCATATTTTAACGCGTTTTCGAGATATTGCCATTTTAATATTGCAGTGCATATCATTGCACGGCACCTCAAAACCAACAATATTTGAAAGTGGCCTGTGACTACTGAAGTAAGTGTCAATTATTTATTGGTTGAATACACAGACTTGTAATTATTGTGTTTTTAAATACTGAATTGACATTATCAAAAATGCCTAGAGGTAATGCGTTTACAAATATTGAACCAAGGGACATGATTTGTGTTTATGCACTAGTAAATTATAATTCATGTGCAGAAGTTAGACGATATTTACAGTTATATCCAAATCTAGTAGTGCCCAGTTGTAAAAGATTTCAAAGATTATACGGAAATTTAGGTGAAAGCGGTTCTTTTCAGTCGAAGAATTCTGATAGCGGACCTAAAAAAATTACAGCTGATATGAGACATGAAATTTTAATTAGAATTTCAGAAATTCCTGGATTAAGTACTCGTCGCTTGCAGGCAGCTACTGGTGTAAGTAAATCAAGTATTTCAAGAATTTTACGTACAGAAAAGTTGTATGCGTATCATTTTACGCCTGTACAAAATTTATTGCCCAATGAGATACCACGCAGAATACATTTCTCTCAATCGGTGCTCAATAAAATCAACCAAGATCCACTATTTTTAAAAAAGGTACTGTTTACTGACGAGGCCACATTCGCACGCCGTGGTGTTTTTAATTGGAGAAATAGCCATCACATTAATTTGGTAATCCTCATAAATACAAAGAAGTTCATTTTCAACATGAATTTTCAATAAATATCTGTTGTGGAATTATTGGCGATCATTTCATTGGTCCGTTTGAACTTCGAACAAGATTAAATGTAGAACATTATTTAGAAATTTTTCAAACTCATATGGGCGGTTTACTTGGAGAAATTCCTCTAATTGTAAGGCAGGATATGTGGTTTATGCACGACAATGTGCCGTCACATTACCCACTTAGAGTCTGGGAGCATTCAAACAACAATTTCCCACATCGTTGGATTGGACGGGGCAGCGAATTCCCTTGCGCACCCCGTACTCTGGAATTAAATCCTTTGCATTTCTACGTATGGGAATACATAAATTCTTTAGAGTATAACACTGAAATCCATAATCGAGATGAACTCCTAGAAAAAATTCATGAAGCTGCAAATACTTGTGACAACGCCGTCTTTTTTAAGGTACGACAATATTTAGAAAAAAGTTGTGGGTTTCATTTTTACACTAGCTTGGCTTATTGCATTTTGTGCTAGTGCGATGTATGTGGCTTCTTTCAGTTTCCGGCGAGTTGTATTCTCGTCCTTTGCTACTATCTGTAGGTTATTTCATTGGATGCGGTAGTCTGCGTCTTACCCCACACTACAGCGATGGGTTTCCCTCTATCACCCATAGTGAGCAATATATATATATATATATATATATATATATATATATATATATATTGTAATGTTTTATATGAGATGAGATAAATTAAATGGCGACTTATACTTTTGTGAGGAATAAAATAATTAATGATATTTAGTTTGGGAAATATTTTAATTTTTTAAATGTTGATAATTTATGATTGTAATTGAAGTAATATTTAAATCTTATTATTATATTGCACCGGACTAGCTCAGGATCTCATATGGGGATAGAGTTCAGGGAATTTAGTTTGAAGTTAAAATTTTGTATCTGGAAATGTGTATAAGAAATATCCTTTATATAATTATATTGAAAGTATAAAAATTGTTCTGAATGTAATTTGCTATCAAACGCATGCGTTGTAATGAACTTAAGTGAAATTAAAAACTGTCAAAGATGTCAAATGAATAATTTAGAAAATTAATGTTTAGATCCAAAATAAAATTTAGAAAAAGAAAATAAATTAATATCTTTACAGGTGTTTACACAAGTAAATATTTAAAATTCTTAACCAAAAACATATATGTAACAAATATAAATTGCAGGAAAATATCAATGAATGTTCACAATAAGTAGGATTATTAACATTTGTGACTCACATATACTGTCCTCACTGTTGATTGATGTCTTCGGATAACACCAACTGGATGTAGGCAATGTCCACTCGATTACAGTTGTTACCATCAGCCAATACTGCTAACTCGATTCTCGGTTGTCGAAGACACCAACTTCCAAACTTAAAGATGTTTTCTCCAAAATCGGCAAACTCCAACCACTTATTTTATTTCGGTAACTTTTTATTTAAATAATTTTTAAGCTTAATGAGTGATATCGTTTTAAAAATATGTTTAAATATCCAAAATTTTTGTTGATAACACTTTTATTTTTAGCTACCGATTCAATTTTTGTTTAAAAGAAATTGTCCGAAGAAATAAAACAACTTTGACCAATTAAAAATGGGTTTTAATTTGGTATAAACGGAAATAATTTAAGTTGGATAACACAAAAGCAAATCTTTACAAAATCGTGACACAAATTAACACGAACAAAATATTTTTCAAAACGACAGGTATCGGAGACCGAATTATTTATTTCAAACCGTCGATATAAAAACAAGTGCTCTCGAACGTATTCTTCGTAACGTAAAACTTCTTGACGAATTTAAATTAGGTTATGAACTTACTCTTTAACACAAATTTCACAACACTGTTTTAACCTTTTACACTTTTGAACAAATTCTAGAGAGAGAGTGATTTCCTGAGCGCTTGCTTTTATGTGTTTCTGGTTGTTACCAAAAATTCATTTTTTTTACAGCCATATTGCAAAAGTAACTAAAGCTATGATTGGTGGATCTAAATTACAAATTGGACTCAAATGGAAATTTGGCCGTAACTTTCTTATACATGATCGGAATTGAAAATTAATAACAAAAATGAAAACTACGTAAAATTTTGAACAAAAAGACACCTAACAAGCTATAATTCCTAACATTAATATACGAAGTAACCTAATCTAACTTAAATAAACTTCTAACTATTTACACTTACAAGCTATACTAAAACTAATTGCAAAAATGGAATTCTGAGAACATTTTACACTAGAATACATATCTTTTGTGTTGGAAATATTTAATTTAAAGAAAATTTTAAGCTTTTGTAATATTATCTAAAATTCACCTCAGAATTAACATAATTTTGCGGAGAAAAGCGCTGTATCCTTATAAAAACTGTGTCATATTAAGAAAGAACATCTATTATTTGCTTTAAGAGCAAAATCTAAGTCTAATAATTTGAAAAAAATATAAAATTATGTAAAAAACCTAAAAATTACAACCTAACCAAACTTAAATCTAAAAATGAAAATAATTTATATTTAAAAATGTTTTTAACACTTAAAATGTTATGTTTAAGGTTTGTACTTCTTGTCTTTATTATTCTCACTAACTAATTGCAATGCATATTGTTATATAGTGTTGCATTGAAAAAGTCTCATCGTCTAACACTCTTTTGGAATATTTCACTATAAAATGTACGGCACTATAAATGTTTGTATGCCATAATGTTCTAAATGTTGTTCTTATTGTTAAACTTGTAACATAAATTTTTGTCACTAATTCGCTTCCAAAAATATGTGCGAAAAATGTCTAAACTGTCCATATTATAACCCTTTTACTAAATTTTTGTATTTCCTGCATTCAAAAACTAATCATACATTATCCCTAACATAATCCTAACTATATAGTCCATGTTTAAACACCTGTAAAGTGTTCACTTGCCAAATTACCCTTGAAAAATTGACTTTTATTGCAAAAATTGCAATACTAAAATGACTTTACGAAAATGGTTATATTTAACATTCTTGACAATTTTATTAGCAGCAAATTGCTCTTTATGATAAAACCAAACTAAGCAAATGATATTCAGACTAATTTATACCAAACAAATTTATTTTAACCACATCGTGAACCAGATTTATATAAAATAGTGTCTTGTACTTGTATCGAGCTAGAAATCACCCCTTTTTATTACCCAAATGTCATGTAAGCTGTCCGATACTTCTATTACCTCTTTCTGAACATCTCAAAATATATATATATATATATATATATATATATATATATATATATAAATCTCGTGTCACGATGTTCGTTTACGCTAATCTCGAAACGGCTGAAAATATTAAGATACAATTTTGTAAATGTGTATTGTTTGGTTAAACCTGAAAGATAGGATAGTATTTATCTTGATAGGATAGGATATATAAGACTTTGAAGACCAAGCGATATCCGAATTGACGGAAAACCCAAGGATGTGGCTTAGATACGTGGACGATACCTTCGTATATTGACAACACGACAAACAAAAGGTGGATGAATTCCTAGATCATCTAAATAGCTGCACAACCTCCATTTAATTCACAATAGAATTGGAGTCGGAACAAAAGTTGCCATTCCTGGCTGAACTCGTGCACAGGAATGACAACACTGCACTACACTATACCATGAAAGCGTGAAGTTAGGCGTGGCAAGATGCTTGTACTATAGAGCGAAAACAATATGCTCAAAACAAGAGGACCTGAAAAAGGAAATGGCTACTCCGATTTAACTCCTAACCTAAACAGGGAAAGGGTAACCGAAAAAGAACCTGAATATATAGCGATACCATATATACAAGGTACCTCTGACAAAATAGGCAGCAAAAACAAGATACGCTCTGCCTTCAAATCGACCAGACGCTCCGAGGAATACTAACCAAAACCAAACCACACAATGAAGACCAGAGTTCCAAGAATTGTGTGTGCAACCTACCATGCGAATCCGTAGAGCATACATAGGAGAGAGAAGTAGACCACTAAAAGTGAGTATCGCCAAACATGTCTTGAATGAAGACCACCGCATCCAATGGGATACCATACAGATAGTGGCAAAAGACGAAAATACAACTCGCCGGAAACTCGAAGAAGTCAATTACATGGCACCAGCAGAAAATTCAATAAGCCAAGCTAGTGTGGAAATGAAACCCATATGAATTTCAATCATAAGTGAAAAAATATATATTGGACTACTCGGTGGCTCAGCGGGAAAGATGACAGACTTGTAAGTGAAAGATACCAAAGTCCGAATTTGAGAGCAGTCAAGTGAAAGAAAGGGAAAGAAATCATAACATTTTAATTCGACTCAAGTGCCAAAGCAGTCCTCAGGACCAAGCCTAAACGTCGCGCTATAAAAGCAAAAACTGTGGAAATAGGCCGATAAACTTAGCTAACAGTAGAAGTTTCCGAAGTTTCCTGAACTTGGTTGTCAGATCATACCACCATATAGCGATGTATTTTAAAAATCACGTTTCATATTGCAGCTTTACTTCAAATTTTTAATTTTCGTTTATATTAATGTAATTACCGTTACTTAAGTTGTTGATCAAATTAATGAGTAATGTAATCCAAAAATGTATTGTGCAAACAACGGTAACCAAAATATTGTCTCCTCACTCTGTTACACTTATATCGAGTGTTCTCTCCTAATCTATTATACTTACACTTATATATTCCGTATGATTATCCATACCAAAATAAGCCACGGGTTTTCGATTAAAAATGGTTACATAAAATTGGAATTACGTTAAGTTTAATAATAAAAAAAAATTGTAAAGACCCCGTATCAGGTCGATGTGTTTAAAAATTTTTGAAAGTACGCGTGTTAGAGATAATAATGAATAATGTACACGACAACCAACTTTGAATGAAAATATATGTTGTATTTTTGATTTGTTTATTAAAGATTAAAAGCAATATTTACCTTAAAACTATTTTATTTTTACACTATTATATTTTATAACAAATAATTGTTGTGTATTATGAGTACCCGTATATTTAGCATCACTACACGATTTAGTAATCTTGCGTACCTACAATTTGGTGATGTTCAGCTAAGGGAACACCCAATAGGTCCGATCTCGTAATCAGCATTTTGAAGTGGTATCATTCTACAACACCATCATGATGAAGCTTAATGAATTCCATGACACAAATGATAGGACAAACAAAATACACCCACGTACCACAAAAAATAAAAAAACACCGAATCTACATCAGATTCCCCTCTGGTACCACTACTAACGCGGCCCCCCAATCTCTCAATTAATGACACTATCTGAGCCACGGATTTCGATAAAACCGGCAGGCAGACACGCTAGGTTTACTACCCTAGTTATATAATTACTTACCAACTTACACACACACACACACACACACACACACACACACACACACACACACACACACACACACACACGCCGCCTAGATTACAAAATTATTACCGCATCAAACATTCCATAAAATCAGATTACGTAAAACGTTTAGTCTAACCTGCCCGCTGGTGAAAAAAAGATAAACATTCTAGCATATGAATCATTCCTGAAAGTTTAATTATACCGAGATAAAAGATTTACCACCACCACCATTTCTCCATAAGTCGTTTACGGACATTTGCTCCTTGCAAACAAACTGCTCGTTCCCGTTTAAAAATATTCCACTTTGGAATATCCACCATCAGATGTCCCCTGCGTGATTAACCCTGTAAATTCAATAGTTATATGTATCCACCACCTCGTCGGTAGTGGTTTCTGAGTAAGAACAGAGAGACCTGAAAGACCACCAAACTCCTCTTACTATAATTTCACCTAATTACGAAAAGCTAACTAGAACTCATTGTGGTTTTCCTAAATTAGTTTTAAAAGCACTCCTATTAGTTAAATAAATCCCGTTAGACAGACTAGATAGAAAGTCGCGATCCAATTATATTAAATAGAGTAGGTTTGAATTCAAAAAGGCAAGTAGTTATTCATGTTTATAATATCGATTTTCTTGCTGACCTGGATAGTCCAGGTAACATTGACCGTGTTAACTGTAAATAAAAGTTATATACTTTTGTGCTCTACCACGCAGGGACGTAATCAAAACATTTCCAAGCTTTGTTTATTCATGAGTGTTGAGTTAATTATATCCCAGTTTAAAATCCTTATTATACCTGTGCCGTTAACCTTATATTCACAGCGGTGTAGTGACCGCCGTCAGACGAGAGCCGCCCCCGAGTCGCCGTACCAGCACGAGTTCCATAAATGTATTAATCATCTTCCTTTCTTTACCTTAAAGTAAAATAACTTATTGTATTTAAGTTCAGATCCATCTATAGTATCATTTTTTGTTAAAGTAATTAAGGTAGTATTTAGAGTATATATTTAGGGTTATAAAAGATATAGGATAATATATGTGTCAAATCTTTTCTTATTGATTGATTAGAATGAAATATCAGGTAGCACACGATCAGCCTTATTTAAAAGAACCTACGCCCGCCCTCGATTTGAGCTATAGCAGTAGGGCCAGTACACTACTATAGGAACCGAACACGTACGGAAATGTAAATCACAACCAGTACCAATTTCAAATTTTGAGTTATGACACCATAACAATTGATGGTTCAACTACGGGAAACTTCCAGTGGTGTTAAAAATATAGCACCAGGTAACATCACGAACAAACAATCATACAATGAATCAGTGGGCATGGCTTGCAAGGCAAGCCTTAGGCGCTACGCCTTGAGCTTGGGTGAAGCAGAAGACCAATTAAAAGCCAGAATGTGTGAGTGGATTGGGCTTGGACGTGGAATGCCTCATATTTCCAATTAGAACGCGCCGCCTGGGACTTGAGTATAGGCTAAAGACCAATCGGAAGTCAGGAACTGCATGTGGGAGTGGCTTCAAGGGTAGTCCGTATGCATACACGCAACGCCTTAGGTATGAGCGCAACTAAGAATCAATCACAAAGCAGAAAGCGTAAGTGGGCGTGATATATAATCTACCAAAAGGTGAAGAGGGATGGTGATGGTGTTTTGCTTTGAGAAAATATAAAACGTTATATTGATTTTAAAGTTTAATCTGTATTGAACCTAATGTATTTTGATATCTTAAATATTAGAACTAAGTATGGATTATGTAACGGTATATTCAAGGTAGGTGTACCTACCATAAATCAAATCAGTTTTAGTTTAAAAGAATAGTTATAACAACATACTCGTATATCATTGTCTTAGATCCCTTTTAAAGTTTTGAAATTGCTAGCAAGGAAATCAGATGTATTTGTTTCTAGCTTTGAAAGTCTTTTAACTGCAATTTAACTTTAAATCTACATTGCTCTCGTAACTTTTCCTATTAGAAAATTGCTTTCTACAGTGACTATGTAAGATTTTACGCTCGTTTGATAGTATGTACGTAAAAGAAAATTTATTACGGATAATAAATTTTCCTGAAGTTGAAAAACTCTGCTTCAAAATAGATAGCAAGTGGTACCAAATGTACATTTTGCATCTAAATGTTGTACGTGGCTTACACAAGTTAGGCCTATGTCTGAACCTTGTATATTAGAATAAATTTTTTATGTATACAAATACTATTCGTATATACATGCAGAAAAAAAACGAACGAGGTTTATTTCTACAAATGCTTTTTCATGATTTTTCTTTTTCGGTTGTTGAATATGCTCATTTAAAATTTGATTGCCAAGCTGGAAGTGTTATAAAAGAGACAGGAAACTGTCATTCTTTTTCCACTTTGCAATTATAGCAACTACATTTCCTTTACCGTTACAGTTTAAACTTCAATACCATTAATTTCGGCTTGTTCTCTATTGCACACTGTCAGTTCGGGGCTGGTTGAATAGCGCGGTTTTGTTATCGTCTCATGTATTTCAAGTTGCAGTTTCCAGATAATGGTAAACAGACCAATTTTCACCCACTAGGGAAAATCCGTTATTCTACGTAGTTTGCCTTTTAGAGTATTCGTAGATAGAGCTGACCATTATCAACGTCACTTTAAAAGTTAAGAAGAAAATACGGATTCCATAAACCTAATAAAACCATCCTCTTGCGAAATTTTATTGTAATAAAAATGATATATTTTACTGTTTTCGGAATTTAAAATTACATACTTTTATATTAAATCACAAAAGTTAATTTTATAAAATTTAAGTTTATGTTAAATTTATGCACATTTGCATTCTGACCCATTTTTTTAAATTTATATTTAATGCGGATTCAAATAAGTTTTGAATTTTCATTTAAATTTCTAGTATTTTAGTAATTTTCAAGTTGACGATATTTGCAAAGCAAATGAAAATAAACACAGCAATAGAATTACAATGTAAAGAGCCTTGCTTGCGTTTTTAACCAAATGTGCTACAAACGCAGCAGTGCTTTGATAAGTAAATTGATACTTCTATTTTATAAACTGCCGGTTTGTTACCGTATTCTATAAATTATTCCATCATTGGCTTTACAAAGAATAAAATAAGTGAACTTGTACCTGCAAATGCGATAGCCGAGAGCAATAAAACGTTCATATAATTGTTTTCTCTTTGTAATTATCCTTTATTATTGTGTTCTTTATTGTGTATGTACCTTTTGTTCATTGGTAGTTAGGTAATTAAATGTTATCTGTTGCCAGAGTGCCCTCAGTGCACAATTTTTAAAATTGGAAATTTTATAGTATCATAAAAATTAGATCCATTAAAAAGATATCAAGTTCAACAAAAATTTTGTTAAATAATCCATATCAGTTATTACAAAATAACTATTTAATGCATTAAATAAAAAGATATAGCTAAAACGTTTCCAATTTAGATTATGAAACACTCAATAACGGTATAGGTATAAATCTTTTTATAAAATGAAATGTTAGAAAATAATAACGTTCTAAATAAAATATTTATTGAAAATGTCCGCAAGGCTTAATCTCCATTACAAATCGTCCCCTTAAAGTCAGAAGGTCGTATGTAACATTTTTTAAGAAAATGACATTTTAGTAACGTTAGTTTGATAACATATATTTTTAATTGGATAAAGGTTGTAGGTATGTAAAACAAAACTCTATTACGTTTAAAATTGGAAACGATTAAATGCTTTATGTGTATTTGGAAACACCCATGAATAAGCAGAAGGTCTCATGTGCCGAATAAATCGATAGGTCTTGTTGTTCTTCACCTTTGATGGAATAAATTCCATTTTTGAAATAGCAAAGAGTGCGTCAATAAACACACGCGACTGTTAATTAAAGGAAAAATATATTTATCTTCAGCGATTTTAACGCATGGTCGGATGTGTCAACAAACACATGCGACTTTTGGTTAATTAAAAATAAAAACACAGAACTTTTCACCGATTGTAACCATAAGGTCGTATGTACCTAAATAGGCACATGCGACCCTTTGTTGGTAGAAAGAAAAAGATGGCGCCGAAAGAGTCAAATATAGAGGGGGGCAAAGTAAATATATATATATATATATATATATATATATATATATATATATATATATATATATATATATAAGTAAGTGGGTAATCTTGACTTATAATGAATATAAGATAAGTTTATTGGGGAATGCAGTCAATTATAAAGGCCAAAAGTAAAAAACCCTTTGTTAATGTGCCTTATATACCTTTTCTCACACCTCAGATATTAAAAGTTCTCAAGGTACTCAATGCCAAGATAGGCACAAGTAACATCAAAACTTTACGTAACTTATATACTAAAATTAAATCTCCCTTAACAACTTTAGAAAATTCAAATGTAGTTTATTCTATCCCATGTAAGGATTGTTATAAGGTGTACATAGGGCAAATATCTAGAAATTTATTAGGGAGAATAACATCTCACAAAAGTGATTGTAGAAGGAAAATTGCTTCATGTAGCTTAGCTGAGCATGTCATCCAACAAAACCATGACATGAATTTTAATGAAGTTACTATATTATGCAAAGAAACGTCTTTTTCGTGAAATGGTCTGCAGTAATGAAAACAGCAACACTCTTAATAAAAAATCAGATATTAGTAAACTTAGCATTATTTATAATTACATCTTATCTTATGAACATAATTTTAATCAAATTTCTACTAATAGTTAATATATAAAAAAATTTTTGTCTTTAAAAAGTTAATATTGTCCATTCTTCTAGTAATTTTTGTTAATGTTCTTTTTCCTTTTCGATAACATAACACTTACCGTTGTTAATGTTTTTAATACGTAACTAACCATTTATATTATGTCACATTTGATTTAGTTTTACTATTGACACACTGTCAATTAATTTTAGTTTCCTGCAATTTCCTATTGTTAGTTTTGTTTTTAGCATTCCGAAAGCTTGGCACATTAACAAAGGGTTTTTTACTTTTGGCCTTCATAATTGACTGCATTCCCCAATAAACTTATCTTATATATATATATATATATATATACAGGGTGTTTCTAAATTCCTGCGACAAAATTCAGGAGGTGATTGCTCGCATGAAAGTAAGATGGGTCTTTCCCATAACAAAATTTACTCAGCCCACCCCTTTCCTAGATATCACCCTTGAAATGTGGTGACTAAAACTGAGTTTTTATTTTGTTTCTAAAATTTCAGTAAAGCTAGAAACTTGAAATTCTGTGATTTTCGTGCAGTCGCAAATGACTAAGCACAGGTATTTTTTCAATATTCCTGTTACATTATACGGGGGTGAAATTAGCAACCCTTAATTTATTTCATATCAAAACTTTTTTTCGAGATGAAGTTTTATGAAATAAAATTATAACTTAAAATCTGCTAGGCAACATTTAGATGCAACATATCCCAACCGTTGGATTGGCCGAGGAGGGCCCCAACATTGGCCTCCTCGATCTCCAGAGTTAAATCCTTGTGATTTCTGTTTATGGGGTTACCTTAAATCATTAGTCTACACGACACCCATAGTTGATATCAACGATTTGAAGAATCGTATTCAAATAGCGTGTGACACCATAAGAAATACACCTCAAATCTTTGAACGTGTACGGCAATCCATGACACTTAGGCTACATTCATGTATTTTGGCTAGAGGTGGTCATTTCCAGCATTTACTATGAATCGTATTACATTTTACATCTTTACTGTTTTCCACTCAATTTAATAAAAAAATTATAAATTATGGTGTTTATTTTTGTCTCTGCAGCTATTGGTTTTGGAAAAAAATTTAAGAATAAAATATTTTTTAAGTTATAATTTTATTTAATAAAACTTCATCTCGAAAAAAAGTTTTGATATGAAATAAAGTAAGGGTTGCTAATTTCACCCCCGTATAATGTAACAGGAATATTGAAAAAATACCCGTGGTTAGTCCTTTGCGACTGCACGAAAATTACAGAATTTCAAGTTTCTAGTTTTACTGAAATTTTAGAAACAAAATAAAAACTCAATTTTAGTCACCACCTTTTATGGGTGATATCTCGGAAAGGGGTGGGCTGAGTAAATTTTGTTATAGGAAAGTCTTCTTACTTTCATGCGAGCAATCACCTCCTGAATTTTGTCGCATGAATTTAGAAACACCCTCTATATATATAATATACGGTTATAAAAAGTAAACTTTTATGTTATTTTTCTAATCTGAGAAAAGTAATAAGAGATTTCTTCTGTTTTGAGAAAATCTATTAATTACTTTTTCAATAAATAAGTCCTTTCTTTTATTTACAAATTCCCTGTGAACGCTAAGCATACAGAGACCAGAAAGTCTCTCTTGACACATGGTTGATCTCAACCAGGTTTTTACCCGCCGGAGCGTATTAAAAGATCTTTCAATTGTTGTTGTGGTAGGGGGTAAGGCTAAAAAAATTTCTAACGCTTTTTTGATGGAAGGAGAGAACTGGAAATGTTTATCTATTAATTCAACAACCTCGAGCTCAGTCTCAGTATCGTTACGTTTAAATTTTGAAACCCACATTTCTTTCCAAGTTTCGACTTCGCAGTTCAAGTTTTCAATTTCACACAGTTTTGAAATGTTATGAATTTTTTATTTTAACAAACTAAATGCTCCTTCTGTATGATTAATTGCGGGTGAAAAATAAACGAAGCAAATGCACTATCCGTCTCTTGGGAAAATCGGACTTTAATGGACTGTATAATTGAATCCAGATGTGGAGTAAATGAAGAAAATCGAAAATAATTTTCAGCACTATCAGTAGAGTAGTTAGCCCTTTGTGTTTGCGTTGCGGCTAACCTAGGTATTTTAATATCAATGTCAAATTTTCTTCCTTCCAATACACATTTTTGAAATATATCTCTAAAGTAATTCTCTGCTTCAGCTCTGTGATCTTTCAGAATAGATAAAAGTAATTGAATATGTTTCTTCGTCGATAAAAGGTTTATTGTTTTTGTTTGTAAAATATTACAAACAGGCTCCAGTTTGGCGCTATAGTGTGAAATAATATGCAAACACACAATAAATTTAGGAGTGGAAATTGCGCATAACAACTGGTTGGATTTCGATCTTGTATCTCCATTTATTTCCATCGTATATTATAAATATTCTAGGGTGCTTCTTATTTCCTCAAAATGTTCAGAGAATATTCTAATAGACTTATACTTGGCAGACCATCTCGTTTCACAAAATAAGGGAATTTTGGATGCATATTTTCTTCGACATGGACTTTCGCGGAAAAAGTTAATGACTTTTTTAATAGTAGCTACTGAATTTTGTACATCCTGGATTTTATTTAAGTCGTTGACCACTAAGTTAAGTCTGTGTGAAGCACAATGAAAAAAGAGAGCTTTGTTGTATTTCTCACGAATTATTTTCTGCACTCCGTTTTTGCGGCCTGCCATTGTTGCACAACCATTAAATCCTAATCCTACTAACTTTTGCATATTTAAGCCATAATTTTCGCAAGTTTGTAATATTGATGATGATATACCGTCTGCATTCATGGAATTAAGTTCAGTAAATCCCAAGAATTCCTCACGTACTGAATTATTTTTATACACGAATCTTACTCCTGTAGAGAGCTGCTCAACACCAGAAATATCAGCAGATTCATCAGCTAACAATGAAAAGCCTTCACTGGTGTTCACTTCTATAATAATTTCTTCTCGAATAATATCACAACAAATCTTAATTAATTCATTCTGAGTCTGGTGAGAAGTATATTTAGCATTTTTTGCACAATTTTCCAAATGATCTTTTAGTACTAAATCTCCGCTCTCGACTATAAAATTTAGGAGATCATCAAAATTTTCAGTGGTTTTACCACGGAGAGGTAAATCGTGGATACCACAAAAAATTATAGTCGAAATGATTGGCATAAGTCTTTGTCTATTAGATTCAACTTGTTCTCTTTCATAAGTACTGAGCTGTTCAGTGACACAAGTACTTTTACCATCCGTAACATGTCGAAAGTTTACAGCTTTTATTGTAGATGAGCGATGCCACTCCGAACACATATGTTTTTTTGCCATTTCATTGAAGTCTTTATAATTCTTGAAAGGTTTTATAATGAACGATCCAAAAACCCCTCTTCTTAGATTCGGTCGAAATATAACACAAGTTTTACAAAGTCCACCTTTAAGTTTACTGGAATAAGCTAACCAATCGTAATTTTGTAACCATTCGTAACGGAAAACTCTTTTTCCATCTGGGTCCATTTTAAAATTGTAACTAGAATCGGGAACAAAATGTCGAGTCAATAACGCATATCTTGTTTCATCGGAAATAGAAGCATGTTTTTCAATAAAATCTCCCATATCTAAAGGATGAGTATCAACAGTACGATTTTCACCAACACCAGATAATGACGTTGACGTATTAGATCCCTGATCATAAGAATGTAAGGATCCAAAACCACTCTCTACTACTAAGCTAGTAACTATGTTTGTAGATGTACTAGGTTTTACTCCTAATGGTTCAAAAGGCTTCGATGTGTAATTACTATCAGTTTTTTCTTAAAAAAATTTCTTATATCCATGCTTTCTAAGAATAAAATACCTACTGATGATATGTACAGTAATAAAAATAAAATATGATATCATAAAATAGAAAAAATCGGTAAGTAGAGTAGAGTAGTGGAAAACTCCTAGTTTTTATTTTATTCTAAGCCTTTGCCAGAAAACAATTGAAAAATGAAATAAAAATATGGTACAAATCATCTACTTTGAAATTCTGCGTAATAAAACTACTAACTAGTAATTACTGTATCTGTAAATATTTTTCATTGCATTTTTAACAACACCTATTCGCCATATTAATTAAAAGACGAGTTACCTTACAATTCAAATTTGTAGCGTAGGCGTAGGACTTTTGAAATGTCTTAACAAAGTTAAACGCTAAACAATAAACTCATTCACTCAAAAATTCAAGTCAAGCTAAACAAGAACAAACACGTTCCTTAAAATGTCTATGTATACAAAATGAAGGGAATGCGATATGCGAAGGAGGCGGCGGCGGCAATCTCAGCAAGTGCAGCGTTATCATGATTTATGCGAAATCATGAGATTAATATATTATCTTGACCTTGAGTGTTATAAGAAATTTACTATTCAGTTCTGTTAGGCTTTATGATTTTAAATGAAAATTCGAATGTTTTACGAGAGCTAGCTAGGTAGAAACAAAAAAATTCAATTTTCTAGAAGGGGGGGGGGCAAGTGCCCTGCTTTGCCCCCCCTTTCCGGCGCCCTTGCCTTTATTCGTGAATTCATGTAAGGGAAATAATCACATACGACTTTTTACCCAGCGTAGCTTAATAGTCGGTTGTAGAGTTTTTCAACCGTTTACTGCTAACTAGTATGCCACTTGAAATTGTGAGTGTAGGTACTTTATGTTAATTTTTCTAAATCTTTTTTTATTATCTATAGAGTATAGAGTGTTATACAGTGATTGTCGGAGATAAGAGAGGTAAATATTTCTAACATGTGAATATTATTATTATCTATGCATTAGAGCAATATTAGTTACTTTTTCGAGAATCTTTTACACCTAACCTTAAAATATTTTGCGCGCCATAATCCGTTTCTGGGCATTTAGAAGTAGGTGTGCGTGGTTATCCCGAAGACATTCTTATAAAACCTGTCCAAATTTGGGAAATCATTTAGTAATTTAACATACGAACTTTCACAGACATGCTTGTTCGCTTTCTGAACGATAGAAATTAAAGAATTAAAGGATTTTAACGACAAACTAATTATATCCGTATATTTTTTTATAAAAAACATTTTTGTGTTATGTGGTAAATTTAGGAATTTTTATGAAGATTTCCATTGGTACATTTTAAAATAGTAAGCCAGGTTCACGAGCTTGTGGACAAAAACAGTCACT